>WNGS01160430.1:1214560-1234482 GCA_020271785.1 Procambarus virginalis | reverse complement strand
CCCCTCCCCACAGCTTCTTACCCCCTCCCCACAGCTTCTTACCCCTCCCCACAGCTTCTTACCCCTCCACAGCTCTACCCCTCCTCACAGCTCCTTACCCTCCCCACAGCTCGGCACAGCACCCCACTGGCCCTAAGTAACGACAAGTGCTGTGGGCAAGGGGGGACTGATCAAATCACTTGAGTTGACTCTGCCGGCGTCTGAAGGGGAAGCGAGTGTGATGACGCCATTAAACCCCAGGGGTATTGAGGGTCCTCACCAGACCCCTGGGACTCGTGTTCCATCCAAACGGTCATTTGAGAAAGGTAAAACCGCATTTTTCCTCCATCGTGAGTCATTCTTCCTCCCTCCTGATTAGCAAGGTAGAGACGACACACGATGGAAGGTTCTGATGGAGCGGTCACCTTCGTCGGGAAATGTCAAGAGTTGTTTAGACTACCAATCCCAGCTGTCGTATTTTTACAGGAAGGAGTTTACAGTTACTTAAATTGCGTCTCTTTTTAGAGTAAACTGTGGCGTGGCACTTGCTAGGAGTGCTAGGCGTTGGGTCTGCTGGGGAGCTGGGCGTTGGGTCCTGCTGGGGAGCTGGGCGTGGGTCCTGCTGGGGAGCTGGGCGTTGGGTCCTGCTGGGGAGCTGGCGTTGGGTCCTGCTGGGGAGCTGGGCGTTGGGTCCTGCTGGGGAGCTGGGCGTTGGGTCCTGCTGGGGAGCTGGGCGTTGGTCCTGCTGGGGAGCTGGGCGTTGGGTCCTGCTGGGGAGCTGGCCGTGGGTCCTGCTGGGGAGCTGGGCGTTGGGTCCTGCTGGGGAGCTGGGCGTTGGGTCCTGCTGGGGAGCTGGGCGTTGGGTCCTGCAGGGGAGCTGGCCGTTGGGTCCTGCTGGGGAGCTGGGCGTTGGGTCCTGCTGGGGAGCTGGGCGTTGGTCCTGCTGGGGAGCTGGGCGTTGGGTCCTGCTGGGGAGCTGAGCGTTGGGTCCTGCTGGGGAGCTGGGCCTTCGGGGTTGCTGGTTATTGGGTCCAACACCTCCCCACCTCCCACCACTAGGAGTATATACAGTTGAAAGCCTCTCCTTGATTACATATTATTGGGACAAGGACCCATGATCCCTTTTACGAGCTTAGAGCTCCGGTGTGAGGAGAGCCTGACTCTGTATTCTCGTATCTAGCAATGATGTGTGTGTGTGTGGTGTGTGTGTGTGTGTGTTGTGTGTGTGTGTGTGTGTGTGGTGTGTGTGTGTGTGTGTGACAGCTGTCGACCTCCGTGTCGACATGGCCCAGCTGTCTGCGCCAACAAAGTGACCCTGATTTCATAAATTATTCCACGCGATTAAACACGCGAAACCCAGAATCTTAATGAGCCAGAGACGTCGAGGACACACACACACAACACACACACACACACACACAACACACACACACCAAACACACACACACACACACACACAACCACACACACACACACTCCAGAAAGCAGCCTGTGGCAGCTGTCTAACTAATTTACTCCCAGGAGTACAGAAGCATCAGGGTGAAAGAAACTCTGTCCATTTCCGCCTCCGCCGGGAGATCGAACCTGGGCCTTAGGACTACGACCCACCCAGATTGATGTCCACTGTCCGATGCCCCGTGTGTGTGTGTGTGTGTGTGTGTGTGTGTGTGTGTGTGTGGTGTGTGTGTGTGTGTGTGTGTGTGTGTGTGTGTGTGTGAAAGGGAGAGGAATACATAATAGATATAAAATAGGTGCAAGAGCAATGGTCGATAGATCCTGAAGGCGCACAAATAGGTGGTCACTAATTGGTGAATAGGTGTATATAAGTGCGAGCACGTACCTACGCGGCTCCAGGGCCATGGACCTAGCGTGTCGCCTGGCGAGTGGATTCGAACTGGTGTCCTCTTATCACAGGAGTCGCTACCATCTCTCTTCATTAGCGCCTAGTCCCATCTGTCACCTTCCCTACCCGGGGCATTCTCTCAACCTCCCTACATTTCGTCTACCTTTCTACTTCTAATGTGCTCTACTTGTCATATCTACTTCATCTACCAGACATCTGTTGTACCCAAGATGGTCTCGTCGTCCAACACCTGTCATTACAAGGGTTAAGGCTACTGTATTTGTATAGCTATTGCACATAGATGTAGTGGATCTCTACGTCCACTATACAGCGTGGTTTACCATGATAGTCAAGGGTCACATAAACACATGTAATTAGCTCCCCACACCCCACAGAGTCATAGTCATTAAACACCTGTTATTAGCTCCCAATACCCCACAGTCATACTCATTAAACACCTCACATTTCACAGAAACCTGCATAGTGAAGCATTCACTAAGACCTAACATAACACATGGGAGAGCTGGACACCCTCCTCCCCTGTAGGGGTTCGACCATGAGGCCTGGTCGAGGACCGGGCCGCAGGGACGCTAAGCCCCGAAATCGTCTCAAGGTAACCTCAAGGTAACCTCAAGGTAACGAAGCCAACCAAGATTCACTACCAGACTAATCCCAGACGTGAGAACATTAGGATGTTAGGACATAGTAAAAGAAATAAACCAAAGATTGCATTCGAAATATGACAGAGAGGTGACATGATCCAGATATATAAGATTAAATTGAAAAAGGCAAAACGTTTCTTATGAGTAGCAGAAAGGTAAGTAGGCATTCACATGTTAGCTCAACCCGCATTGAGCTACAGGGATATGAGGAAGCTCATTTTTATTTTGATGACAGTGAGGAGATGGAATGAGTTAAAAAGATAGATAAGGGTAATTCCATTCTCGGGTTTAAACGTAGATACGATAATTCAGTACACAAGGTAGTCCACCCACTCTCTCTCTCACACACACACACACACACACACACACACACACACACACACACACACACACACCACCTGTCCCACCACGTTCAAGTTTCTCTTTCCAGGAGATAATAGTTGAGTGTCTTGTAATGGGGTTCACAAGATTAGCATCTGCTCAGATTAAGCTGATTTGATCCCAGAGTAAACAAATCTCCAAATATCACAGATTAATCAAATGAATAGCTTCTGACCAATCACAAGAGCCTAGAGGAGCTCCGCCAGTGGAAACCCACCAGTCATAGTCGACCAGAGGTCGCCGTGAGGGGCGGGTGCCTCCTACTCTCGGGTCTCAGTTGGCTACTGACCTCAGCAGGAAGAGGCCACGATGCACTTATCCTCCATGGACAGTCATGTTAAACAGACGCCAAGATAACAATACCACCAGGCACTTGAGACAGTTAGCAAGTCCCATCTGCGTCTGGGGACAAGTGACAGGATGAACAACCCAGCGGGTTTTCTTCCTATTGGGGAGTGTTGTACATGCTGCTATGGCGGTGTGACCATACAGAGTGGCGCTACCCAATAAACTCGCCTCTAGGGACAAATTTAAATTAAACATTAATAGCGCCAGGTACTGATGCTGAAGCCTCAGTCATTCCTGAGCTGAGTCGGTCTGAGTCCTGAGCTATTTATTGTGCACTTTATGAGTATAGGGTGCACAATAAACTACCGCTTACAGGATGAGTATAAGGTGCACAATAAACTACCGCTCACAGGATGAGTATGGGGTGCACAATAAACTACCTTGGTGTTCTTAATTAAGGACATTCACTGCCTTGATATTCTTAATTAATGCCATACACTGCATTGGTGTTCTTAAATGCCAAAGGTTTCTTTTGCATAGTCTCTTCACGACTGCTATCAACTCTTTATTGTCATCTACCAACTCCCTCTCATCCCTTGTGAGGTAACATGAACCCTTGTGAGGTAACATGAACCCTTGTGAGGTAACATGAACCCTTGTGAGGTAACATGACCCCTTACACAGCACCTACGAGTGAGGTATCCCTTACTCATACTTAAGATGTTCCTCACACTGCTTGGGAATCACACACACACTTAACCCTACTTCTCTCAACAATCACGAAGTCAATTAAACTGTTTTGCACAATTTCGTCATTTGCCCGGCAAAATGTATATTTATATATACTGTATCCTTAGATTTACAATGGGAATTAATATTATTCTCTCTTCCATTAAAGAAATCTTCGAATCTGCAGCCATTGTCATTTCTTGCCAGAACACCATTATCAACCATTATGTTATGATCTGGGTGTATTTATTATTTACCATTCAGGTCACCCATTATAATTACTCTGCTAGGTGTCATTATATAGGCTCATTATATAACTCCTAGGTGTACTTATATAGGTCCTACGTATCATTATACAGCAGCTAGGTGTTATATATAGCTCCTACGTATCATTATGTCGCTTATACGTATCATTATATAGGTCCTACGTATTATTATATAGCTCCTATGTGTTACGGACTCATCCAGTAGCTCGGGTTCCTTGTCTCTCTATAGGGCTTTATATAGTGTCTAATTCTTCACAGATCCGACCTCAAGTTAGGGTGAAGTTCATGAGAACTGAGCAATACCAGATGGGGAAAGGGGTTATTTTATATATATATATATATATATATATATATATATCGCATATAACACCTAACGTGTTACTTTCACACAGGACATCACAAACACCTCTGTGATCTATCACGGTGAGTCCTCATTCTAGCACAACACTTAGGGCTCAGCCAGTCCTCATAAACAAAGGTTAAAGTCCATTCCATGCACCCGCTAACCCCCCGGTTTATGAATGAAAAACGGTTAACACACTACTCACAACTATGACGTCCGAACACTTTCAGAACAAGTGCTTCGCTGACGACTTTTGTTCGAACCACAACGCTGTAAACAGCAGCCCGTCCTCCAAACAAAGATCCAAAAGTGATTCCATCCACCCGCCAAACCCCCTGTTTATGAATGAAAAGCGGTTTACACACGACTCACAACTGCTGACGTTCGAACATATCCGGAACAAGTGCTTCACTGACGAATTTTGTTCGAATCAGAACGCTATAAATGCTTCACCCACGTACTACAAATACAAATAATCGCCAACAGAACCTAAACACCTAACCTAACCAATGCCTCAATATGCACAATATGCTAATATAATAATATTAATTTATATTTGGGAAAATTCCTGTTTTGAATGAACAGCATATTAAAACTGATGAATGCGTCTTTGGGGTCGACCGCTGGATGGAATGGGTCTGAGGACAAGTTGCAGGGCTCCTTCCCTGTGTGCCCTTCTGAGGTCCTCTCTCCGGCGAGTCCACATTTCCAACAAATCACGGGCCAGTCCTCCACAGTATTATCACAGTGTCTAAACACTAACTCTATCAGCACGCTCGCTGCCTTCCTCTCAAGGCTTAACCACAAACAAACCTTAACCTAGAGGACTGACGGGCGTTCACTCCAACCACGAACACAACTTGGCCATCCCAGGATACGTCGTTCCAGCACCAAGAGCTCGCTAGCTACCACAAACAGTTCACTGCCTTCAACGACCAGGGGCCAGATTCACGAAGCAGTTACGCAAGCTCTTACGAACCTGTACATCTTTTCTCAATATTTGGCGGCTTTGTTTCCAATTATTAAACAGTTAATGAGCGCCGAAGTACCAGGAGGCTGTTTATAACAATAACAACAGTTGATTGGCAAGTTTTCATGTTTGTAAACTGTTTAATAAATGTAACCAAAGCCGTCAAAGGTTGAGGAAAGATGGACAGGTTCGTAAGTGCTTGCGTAACTGCTTCGTGAATGTGGTCCCATCCAACGTACCTCTCACGTCACCTCCGAGGAAAGAAAATCATAAAGTAAGAAGGAAACTCCGCCTGCTTCAGTGAGACCTCAACCTTACACGTGAATACAGAAAATGGGGTCAGGTGTGGACAATAGATGGCGCTAACATAGTCACGCTACATATCATTATACAGCTCCTGTGTGTCATTATGTACCTCTTAGTTATCGTTATACAACTAGATATCATTATACAACTACTAGATATCATTATACAACTACTAGATATATAATATACAATGATATCCTGCGTATCATTATATATTTTATATATCTAGCTCCATAGTATCATTACGTAGCTCTTAGTATCATTATATAGCTTTTAGTATCATTATATATATCTCTTTGTATCTTTATATAGTCAAATGTATATAATTAAATAGCGCCTAGGTATTATTATATATCACTCTGAGGTATCATTATATATCACTCTTAGGTATCATTATATATTGTTTTTCTTAGGCTCTTGATGCTCGACCCATACAACCCTGCACACCTTCACCAACCCTGCACACCTTCACCAACCCTGCATACCTTCACCAACCCTCCACACCGTCACCAACCCTCCACACCTTCACCAACCCTCCACACCTCCACCAACCCTCCACACCTTCACCAACCCTCCACACCTCCACCAACCCTCCACACCTTCACCAACCCTCCACACCTCCACCAACCCTCCACACCTCCACCAACCCTCCACCACCCATCTCCACACCTCCACCAACCCTGCACCACACCTCCACCACCCATCCCCAAGCGCCAGACGCCCCATCACCAAATATTAACCCTCTTCACCGCGGCCGGCTGGACAACCACTGTCAACAAGATGACCGAACATCCCCCTCTCTTCCTGCTGCTGTTTGTTCAGCGTCTTCCAATCCGGCGAAGTTTACCTCAAGATGTATGGGAGCTCGTCTCCTGCCGGAGTCTGTCTGTCTGTGTCTTCACATAGCAGTCGCTCACAAGGCTTTTGATGCCTCATTCGCCATTTTGCAACTGTGTTCTTACCTGTGGTACCTCCCAAACAACCATGTACTTGCCTGTGGAAAGTCCCAAACAACCATGTACTTGCCTGTGGAAAGTCCCAAACAACCATGTACTTACCTGTGGAACCTCCCAAACAATCACGTTCTTACCTGTGGACTTCCTACAACAGAATAGATTGAGTATTTAACGAAGATAAGTTCCAGTTCATGCGCTACGGAAACAATAAAATAAAATATAAAAACGGAAACCACGTACAAAACGCAGTCAAATCATAATATAGAACGAAAAAGCAATATAAAGGATCTGGGTGTACTCATGTCGGAAGACCTTACCTTTAAAGAACACAATAAAGTAGCCGTCACAACTGCAAGAAAAATGACAGGTTGGATAACAAGAACTTTTCACACTAGAGATGCTATACCGATGATGATACTTTTCAAAACGCTTGTGCTCTCTAGAGTGGAGTACTGCTGCACAATGACAGCCCCTTTCAAAGCTGGTGAAATTGCTGACCTGGAGAGCGTGCAGAGATCCTTTACTGCTAGAATCCACTCAGTAAAACATCTAAACTACTGGAACCGACTAAAGAGCCTAAATCTGTATTCTCTTGAGCGTAGGCGGGAGAGATACATAATAATTTACACGTGGAAAATATTAGAGGGGCTGGTCCCAAACCTGCACACAGAAATAACATCACATGAGACCAGAAGACATGGCAGGATGTGCAGAATACCCCCGTTGAAAGGCAGAGGTGCAACAGGTACTCTGATTGAGAACTCTATCAACATAAGAGGCCCGAGACTGTTCAACACGCTTCCACTACACATAAGGGACATAACTGGCCGACCCCTCACAGTGTTCAAGAGAGAACTATCAACATCAGAGGCCCGAGACTGTTCAACACGCTTCCACTACACATAAGGGACATAACTGGCCGACCCCTCACAGTGTTCAAGAGAGAACTATCAACATCAGAGGCCCGAGACTGTTCAACACGCTTCCACTACACATAAGGGACATAACTGGCCGACCCCTCACAGTGTTCAAGAGAGAACTTGATAAATACCTCCAAAGGATACCTGATCAACCAGGCTGTGACTCATACGTCAGGTTCGAGGAGCCGCGTCCAACAGCCTGGTTGACCAGTCCAGCAACGAGGAGGCTGGAGGCAACGAGTCGACGACCGGGCCGAGGGGACGCTAAGCCCCGAAATCATCTCAAGGTAACCTCAAGGAGCCAGCACAATTGAGGGTAGCTATTGCTGTGACACACATACAAACATTCATATGCCACAAGCCCTTCATTGTTGTGCTCGGTTAAAACTCCATGTAAATAACAGCATTGAGTACAAGACGTACGCGTATAAGTGATTATTATTTCGTCAGTGTACAATACACGGTATATAGTTACATGTTACCTTGAGACTGTTCCGTGGTTCTCCCAGTTTGAGGATCCCTCTGTGAGGTAGAGGTGTTACGGAGCTACACTACGTCTGTCTGTCTCTGTAAGCTGGTCTGCCTCAGAGTGCACGTGACATTATGTCTGCTTATCTCTGGAGGATATTGTTGCTTTTGGATTGGTGTGTTTCCTCCTGTGTCTTGGGATGTGCGGAGCATCGCGGTTCGTTCCTCTGAGATGGAGGGAAGGAACGGTAGTCTAACCACTTGGACTGGACGGTAGAGCGACGGTCTGGTTTCATGCAGGTCGGCGTTCAATCCCCGACCGTCCAAGTGGTTGGGCATCATTCCTTCCCTGCTCTGTCCCATCCCAAATCCTTATCCTGACCCCTTCCAAGGGCTATATAGCCGTAATACCTTGGGGCTTTTATCCTGAGAGTTCTCTTCCTTTTCCTAAGGATGTATAGGGCATCGTCGTTTGTTTGAAGGGAGGAGAGAGAGAGAGAGAGAGAGAGAGAGAGAGAGAGAGAGAGAGAGAGAGAGAGAGAGAGAGAGAGAGAGAGAGAGAGTTGAGGAACAAGTAGGAGAGGTGAGGGACCCACAGAGACGTGGCTGTCGGCTTTATTGAGTTATTCATTAATTAAGGTTTTGTGGCTTCTCTTCGGCATCAAAAGTGCCGAAAGGTACTGGTGTGTGTGTGTGTGTGTGTGTGTGTGTGTGTGTGTGTGTGTGTGTGTGTGTGTGTGTGTGTGTACTAACCTATTTGTATTCACCTATTTTTGCCATCAGTATTGAGCTCTTATCTCTTGGACCCCACTTTTCTAGCCGATGGTTGTCTAATGCAATGACTCATGACCTGTTTCCCTATCATACCAGCTTGTAAAGTTATGAATAGAGTTAGTCTCTACAACCTGCTCCTTTAGGTTATTCCATTTACTCACTACCCCTCACGCTAAACGAAAACTTTCTAGCATCTCTATGACACATCTGAGTCAAACTTCCATCCGTGCCCCCTTGTTCGGTTGATATTCATTGTAAACATTTCCTATCTTTCCACTCTGTCAATCGCTTTAAGTATTTTATACGTTTGTATCATGTCCTTCCTTTCCCTCCTCTTGTCTAACGTCGTCTGGTTTAGTTCCTTCAGTCTTTCATCGTACCTCATCCTTCGCAACTTTGGGACGAGTCTCGTTGCAATCTTCTGCACTTTTTCGAGCTTCCTTATGTGATTTTTTAAGTGGGGGCTCCACGATGGGGCGGCATACTCTAAGACTGGCCTCACGTAGGTGGTATACAATGACCTAAAAGCCTCTTTATTTAAGTTTCTGAAGGATGTTCAGATTTGCCAGAGAAGAGTATGCGACTGACGTTATTCTATTTATTTTGAGCCTCTGGAGTTAGGTTTGGTGTTATGTCCACTCCCAGATCTTTTTCTCTAGTCGTTATAGGGAGGTAGTTTCCCTTCATCGTGTATCGGCCTTTCGGTCTCCTGCCTCCTGATCCAATTTCCATCACCTTACTGTTGCTGGTGTTGAACTCTAGCAGTCATTTCTTGGATCATCTCTGCAACCTGTTCAAGTCATCCTGGAGAATCTTACAATCCTTATCTGTCTCAATCCTAGTCATTAGTTTTGCATCATCTACAAACATTGACATATAAGACTCAACTCCTGCAGTCAAGTCGTTTATATAAATTAGGAATAGTATGGGTCGCAGCACCGATCCTTGAGGCACCCCGCTTGTTACTCTACGCCAGTCCGACTCCTCGCCCTTCACTGTCACTCTCTGACACCTGTCCGTTAGGTAATTCCTTACCCATGTTAATGCGTTGCCGCCTACTCCCACCTTCTGTGTGTATGCCAATTGGGGAAAGATTTTAAATTCTGCAATTGCATGATTGCTTTATTTGTGGTTGCAGTTGTAAAATCGAACTGTTTTGTCGGTCGATCACAAATAGTTTTTGGGGGATTGCCAGAAAGCAAGCAGAAAGCTCTTCTAGCTGGTTACCAGTCAACCAATACGAGGAAGCTTCAAATCAGCAATTTGTAAGAGGCTGCTAGTTAGTAACTTCGAACAGTGTACCAGTTAGCCACTTAAAATGAGCTCACAGTTATTAACCTTTGAACATATTACCAACCAGGTACTGTCAACTGGTTCTACTACCAACAGACTTCTAGCCAGTTAATCTGGACAGGCGCCACATCAGTTACTGGCAACACAATGCCAGTCACCTCTACCATTCCTACCCCGTGTTCTGAAAGACTCTTGATCCGCCATGGCGACATAATTATTGGCCGGTGATAGTTGTTATTATCATAGCACGGACCACTGCTGTCTGGTGTTGCATATCTTGTCATTATTCTGCTCTCGTCAAGCGCGCGCACACACACACACACACACACACACACACACACACACACACACACACACACACACACACACACACACACACACACACACACACACACACACACATTCTCAGGGGGAATTGACAGGGTGGACAAAGACAAACTCTTTAGCACGGGTGGAACACGAACAAGGGGACACAGGTGGAAACTTAGTACCCAGATGAGCCACAGAGACATTAGAAAGAACCTTTTCAGTGTCAGTAGTTAATAAATGGAATGCATTAGGCAGAGATGTGGTGGAGGCTGACTCCATACACACTTTTTCAAATGTAGATATGATAGAGCCCAGTAGGCTCAGGAATCTGTACACCAGTTAATTGGCAGTTGAGAGGCGGGACCAAAGAGCCAGAGCTCAACCCCCGCAAGCACAAATAGGTGAGTACACACAATTTAAGTCTTCCATAACTAGTAGTTTTGCGCTTTGTGGGTTGTGTCTCCCACCCCTTAGCGAATGTTTATTCATGCTGCTTCGTAATTTCACATTCTTGTCTCGGTATTCTGTGGTTCTCTGGGAGGTGGGGGGCGGGGGGGGGGTTGTAGATCACAGCCACGACCACATTATCACCTTCCAGCAATATTAACCCCTACGGTGTAGTTCTTGTCGTTGTTTGTCTTCAAAGGAATCCTTTCTGAAGAAGAAAGAAATCAGCAGTAATCCAGTTGCTGTTGGTCAGCCTGGTCAGGTCAGTCTGGTCAGCCTGGTCAGTCCTGGTCAGTCTGTTCAGCCCTGGTCAGCCCTGGTCAGCCTGGTCAGCCTTGGTCAGCCTGGTCAGCCTGGTCAGTCTGGTCAGCCCTGGTCAGTCTGGTCAGCCCTGGTCAGCCTGGTCAGCCCTGGTCAGCCCTGGTCCTGGTCAGCCTGGTCAGCCTGGTAAGCCTGGTAAGCCTGGTCAGCCTGGTCAGCCTGGTCAGCCCTGGTCAACCTGGTCAGCCTAGAGTCACCCTGGTCAGCCTAGAGTCACCCTGGTCAGCCTGGTCAACCTGGTCAGCCTGGTCAACTCTGGTCAACCCTGTTGACTAGTTCTGCTCAGTCTCCTCTCCACTAAAATCTATCATTTTGGATTACATGCAATTGCATTCGAAATATTACATTTGTAATCATTTCAGGTAATTTAGTCTCTGCCATTACTATCACCTCAGGGTTCGTTCTCCATCTCCTCATATCCCTTTCCCAACTCCTTTAAGTCGCCTGGAGTATTTTACACTCAATCAGCATTGGTGTATCTGATCTTTAATTTATAATTCTTCTGTCCTCTAGATGAAAATTTTCAGTCTTTGAGTTGAGTTCAATCTAAATACAGATGAACTGATAGAATGTTAGGGATCTAGGAGGATTGATACGAAATTGAGGAAAGGGCACGAGAATGATTTTCTGTGGGACAAAGGGTTGGAGTTGGATGGTATGAGGTGAAGACGAATTTGTGAGGCTTTGGAGTTGGGAGAGGCTGTTGAAGGAATAGTATTTTGAGATGGCATGTGAGAATGAGTACTGGTGGTTGATGGGCAGTGGACGGCAATTGGCGACGGAGAGGAATGTGTCCTGCTCAACTAAGAGAACTTTTGGTATATTCCGCTCTGGAGAAAGTTCCTGAGGCGACCTGGTTCGTTTTTAGTTTCTCTCAGTTCTGAGAGCTGTGTCTGCTTGACAATATGGCTACTCGTTTATTGTGCCCAGTGGATTAGTGACCACGTAGAGAGCCAGACCTTATAAGGTGTGGCTCCTACGTGACGGCCGCTCTGGCGTTTGCTGGAGCTGTGATTATGTCCTGTCTCTTGCCACCCTCTCTGCACTCTTCTGCAATTGCACGATCTCCTCCCTTAATCTTTTCTCTCTGACTTGCTTCTTTGCTGTTCCAACTTCTTCTTAAGTATCCCCCTCACACGTGTCAGTTTCAGAGCAGAGCCATACATACACAGCTTTATATGTATATATATACATTGGCGTAAATTCATATGTAGGTTTATAGTGACATACATTGCTGTATGTTTATACCAACGTAGATGTGTATTCTCTCCCTCAGTGAGGCGCGGGTCTTCGCAAGGCAAGAACACGACTTACAGTCGTATACAGACAAATGTTAAGGTATTTCCCCAGTTGGGTATTATGCTTCGTCCTATTTCTGTATTCTGGGAAAATCTTTTTCCCCATTCCCAGGCACCGTGTGCAGGAGATGATAATAATAATAATAATAATAATAATAATAATAATAATAATAATAATAATAATAATAATAATAATAATAATAATAGCAATAATATAAATTAGAATAATTAGAATAATGCTTATCAAAATAAATATAAATAAATATATTAATTAAATATTATATAATAAGAAAACAATATACATTCCTTCCCAATACATCCCCCCCCCTCCCTCCTGCCAAATACTCCTTCCTCTCACCGTCTTCAAAACTATTTCTACTCCATCTGAATAGCATGCAGGTCGGCGTTCAATCCCCGACCATCCAAGTGGTTGGGCACCATTCCCTCCCCCCCCCTATCCCATCCCAAATCCTTATCCTTTTATCCCTTCCAAGTGCTATATAGTCGTAATGACTTAGCGCTCTCTTCTGGTAGTTCCCTTCCCTTCCCTTCCATCTCAATACCTTCTTCACTTCCTCAATTCCCATGATCACGTGACTTGGAGCGTCTCCGGTGGTGCTAGTTCCCGGTTGTTCCGTCAGAGGCCGCTAATGGTCCAATTGGGGCGTCCCTGTAGCGTTTAATTAGCAGAGACGGGGGAGGGGGGGGGGGTGGCTGTCTGGTGAGGCGAGGACGGAGGGGGGCTCGAACCACGGCCACGGAGGCGGTCGTTGTGTACACTCAGCGGCTTACTGCTACCTGACGGCCGAGTGGACAGCACTCGGATTCATAGTTTTGAGGTTCTAGGTTCGATCCCCGGCGATGGCGGAAACAAATGAGCAGAGTTTCTTTCATCCTGATGGTCTGTTCACCTAGCAGTAAATAGGTACCTGGGAGTTAGACAGCTGCTACGGGCTGCTTCCTGGGATGTGTAACTAAAAAAGGAGGCCTGGTCGAGGACCGGGCCGCGGGGACGCTAAGCCCCGCTATCATCTCAAGGTAACCTCTCAAGATAACTTCAAGATAACTTCAAGATAACCTCAAGATAACTCAAGATATACCAAGAGCAACTCATAGACACTATTATCCACGCTATTTAATAGTATTATCCTCCCAATTTCACTCAAAAGCATTTATTCCCCCACCTCCAAATTCACAGTCACTAGGCACTATTACTCCTCACTGCAAAGTAGCCACAGTGCACGGCATTACTGTGCACTGCTTATGGACATATCAGGTGGCCGTGCTCGTCAAATACTTCTCAATGCAAGTACTGCAACCACCAACATGCACACGAACTATAGTGGTCTGCAGTGTAAAGACTATCACCCAGGTGCGCTGACTGTCACCCAGGTGCGCAGACTATCACCCAGGTGCGCAGACTATCACCCAGGTGCGCTGACTACCACCCAGGTGCGCTGACTATCTCCCAGGTGCGCTGACTACCACCCAGGTGCGCTGCTACCACCCAGGTGCGCTGACTATCACCCAGGTGCGCTGACTACCACCCAGGTGCGCTGACTACCACCCAGGTGCGCTGACTACCACCCAGGTGCGCTGACTGTCACCCAGGTGCGCAGACTACCACCCAGGTGCGCTGACTATCACCTAGGTGCGCTGACTACCACCCAGTGCGCTGACTATCACCCAGGTGCGCTGACTATCACCCAGGTGCGCTGACTACCACCCAGGTGCGCTGACTATCTCCCAGGTGCGCTGACTATCACCCAGGTGCGCTGACTACCACCCAGGTGCGCTGACTACCACCCAGGTGCGCTGACTACCACCCAGGTGCGCTGCTACCACCCAGGTGCGCTGACTATCACCCAGGTGCGCTGACTACCACCCAGGTGCGCTGACTATCACCCAGGTGCGCTGACTATTACCCAGGTGCGCTGACTATCACCCAGGTGCGCTGACTACCACCCAGGTGCGCTGACTACCACCCAGGTGCGCTGACTATCACCCAGGTGCGCTGACTATCACCCAGGTGCGCTGACTACCACCCAGGTGCGCTGACTACCACCCAGGTGCGCTGACTACCACCCAGGTGCGCTGACTACCACCCAGGTGCGCTGACTATCTCCCAGGTGCGCTGACTATCACCCAGGTGCGCTGACTATCACCCAGGTGCGCTAACTGTCACCCAGGTGCGCTGACTGTCACCCAGGTGCGCTGACTATCACCCAGGTGCGCTGACTATCACCCAGGTGCGCTGACTATTACCCAGGTGCGCTGACTATCACCCAGGTGCGCTGACTATCACCCAGGTGCGCTGACTACCACCCAGGTGCGCTGACTATCACCCAGGTGCGCTGACTACCACCCAGGTGCGCTGACTACCACCCAGGTGCGCTGACTACCACCCAGGTGCGCTGACTACCACCCAGGTGCGCTGACTATCACCCAGGTGCGCTGACTACCACCCAGGTGCGCTGACTATCACCCAGGTGCGCTGACTATTACCCAGGTGCGCTGACTATCACCCAGGTGCGCTGACTACCACCCAGGTGCGCTGACTACCACCCAGGTGCGCTGACTACCACCCAGGTGCGCTGACTACCACCCAGGTGCGCAGACTATCACCCAGGTGCGCTGACTACCACCCAGGTGCGCTGACTACCACCCAGGTGCGCTGACTACCACCCAGGTGCGCTGACTACCACCCAGGTGCGCTGACTACCACCCAGGTGCGCAGACTATCACCCAGGTGCGCTGACTACCACCCAGGTGCGCTGACTACCACCCAGGTGCGCAGACTATCACCCAGGTGCGCTGACTACCACCCAGGTGCGCTGACTACCACCCAGGTGCGCAGACTATCACCCAGGTGCGCTGACTGTCACCCAGGTGCGCTGACTATCACCCAGGTGCGCTGACTACCACCCAGGTGCGCTGACTACCACCCAGGTGCGCTGACTACCACCCAGGTGCGCTGACTACCACCCAGGTGCGCAGACTATCACCCAGGTGCGCTGACTACCACCCAGGTGCGCTGACTACCACCCAGGTGCGCAGACTATCACCCAGGTGCGCTGACTGTCACCCAGGTGCGCTGACTATCACCCAGGTGCGCTGACTACCACCCAGGTGCGCTGACTACCACCCAGGTGCGCTGACTACCACCCAGGTGCGCTGACTACCACCCAGGTGCGCTGACTACCACCCAGGTGCGCAGACTATCACCCAGGTGCGCTGACTGTCACCCAGGTGCGCTGACTATCACCCAGGTGCGCTGACTACCACCCAGGTGCGCTGACTACCACCCAGGTGCGCTGACTACCACCCAGGTGCGCTGACTACCACCCAGGTGCGCTGACTATCACCCAGGTGCGCTGACTACCACCCAGGTGCGCTGACTATCGCCCAGGTGCGCTGACTACCACCTAGGTGCGCTGACTATCACCCAGGTGCGCAGACTATCACCCAGGTGCGCAGACTATCACCCAGGTGTGCAGACTACTATACTCCTTATGGACCTCCTCCTCTTCCTCCTCCTGATGCTGCTACCACTCTTCCTAGTCCTTCTCATTTGCCTCCTCTTCCTCCACCTCTTGCTCCTCCACAGTGATGGAGACAGAGGTGGAGGAACGAGTCGTGTCTCCTAACACTCTCCAAATTACTCGTTCTGCTTTGATTCTCCACCCTCTCCGATACCCCGGGTCGTGGCTTCGGCGAACATTCAACCTCCGTAAAAAACTAATTGGCTTACTAGTGCCACGATTTCTACCAAGATTGTAAGCAATATTCTGCGTTTTGTTAGTCACGATGTTTGGAAATGGGTTTACAAACCCATTTTTGGTTTGTGAACCAAAAATGGTTTAATGGTATCTTTTTTTTTTAGAAGTTGGTGTAGAGAAGAGGGGATAAGTTGAGAGGTTCAGGACATGGTTGGGTATCTTCATGTGAAGTGTGCTATCATGTACACTTGTACATGATAGCTTGGAGCAACGGCTCCCCAGGTAGCTTTATTTGCTCCTTTATATATATATATATATATATATATATATATATATATATATATATATATATATATATATATATGCAAACAAGCCTGAATGGTCCCCAGGACTAGATACAACTGAAAACTATATATATATATATATATATATATATATATATATATATATATATATATATATATATATATATATAAAATGTAAAATATTTAATATATTAAGAAAAACTAAATGTAAATAAGGGTAATTTCTGTACATGTGTTGGCAGCTCATGCAAGACATGTTGTTTTTAGTTAGTGTGGAGACAATGGTTTTAAGAAAAGATTATTCCTCCAACTTGTGTACTTACTGAGGTTTGTATAATAAACTTATTATTCATTATTTTGCAAGCTTATTTTCCAGCCCCTCCTTCTCTTCTTCTTCTTCCCTCTCCTCCTCTTCTTCTTCCCTCTCCTCCTCTCTCCTTCTTTACTCCTCGTATTTCCTTTCTTAATGGGTCTTCTTGGCATTTCTCCATATTCGTCTTAAGTGTTGAGAGTCCAAAATTATTTTAAGTTAACTTGTTTTTTTATGAAAGATATAACCACGTATGTTACATGGGATGACTACGTGGGCTACATGGGACTATTTTTTGACTATGTAGCCTACATGGATCAATATGGCTTATATAGTATAGCCTTAGATGATTGGACTACCAATGAAAATAATAATATTAATATAATTAATACTTATAATGTACAGTAATTATAATTAATATTTATTATAATTATAACTGTAACAATAAGTAATAATATTTAAGTAATAAAGTCTCGGAGTTTAATCGTCATCGTGGTCACCCTCTTCCTCCTCTTTTCTCTCCTTCCTCCCTATCTCCTCTTTCTCCTTCCCCCCCTATCTCCTCTTTCTCCTTCCCCCCTATCTCCTCTTTCTCCTACCTCCTCCTTCCTCTCCTTCCTCCTCTTTCTCATCAGTTCTCTCCCCTGGTGTGGGTCGTTAAACTCAGCTTCCACTAATGTAGTCTCCAACTATGGTCTTGGGCAAGCATAAGGATCTTTTAATTGCTCGTAACTCGTAAGATGAAAGGGCACACACACACACACACACACACACACACACACACAAACCCCACAGGCCTCTTTGGCAGCACGATTTACCGACGTTTACACCTCTCGTCTTGAAGATGGAGCTGCTGTTATTCCACAAGTTGCGACTTTGTACATGTCAACGAGGAAGTTCATTGGGCACTTCTCTACCTAGTGGTGAGGTCTTTCTGGAGATCCAGAGAATCCTCATTCGAGGTTTCTATTCGCCTTACTTTGTGTCGTCTTCAAACTTGCTGATGATATAATGAATCCTTTGGGTTCACTATTAAGGACTTTTATCCTCACTAACTTCACTCTGTAATTGCTTCTTGTCTTTCAAATAGCTTCAGATCCAACTACGAACTTTTCCTCTAATTCCTTGGGGTCTCAGCCGTTTTGTCCAGCCTTTCATGGGGTATAGTGTCACCGCCTAAGATCAAGATACCCGACATCTTAATTGCTAATGCTGTCGACTGCCTCGACAACCCTTGTGGAGAAAGATAACAGATTTGTGAGACAAGATCATTTTCCGCACAAAAACCGTGTTGAGAGTCTCGCATGAGACCATATGTGTCGAGATGTTTTCTTACGGAATTTAGTGGGAACTCGTGTTAAAGGTAATAAAATATTAAACATGACAGCCTGTGTCTGTTAATTCTCTGTGTATTTGGGTAGTTAAACAGAATTCCACCAAAGTTTGCATGGTTTGTACACTTTCGCCCGATAGTGAGAGAGAAAGAGGCATTAAGACAAGTGAGAGGAGAAAAAGAAAGAGAGATAAAACAGAATACAAAGACAAAGTGAAGATTGAATGGAGTCATTTCAAGATAGGCCAGGAGCCAGTGTAGGAGACAGAGCAGAAATCGAGGCACGAGTTTGGTCAGCCATTTCGGGCAGGAACCAGGGTAGGAGTAAGGGCAGGATCAGGGCAAGAGCCAGGGCAGGAGTTGGGGCAAGAGCCAGGGCAGGATCAGGGGCAGGAGTTGGGGCAAGAGCCAGGGCAGGATCAGGGGCAGGAGTTGGGGCAAGAGCCAGGGCAGGATCAGGGCAGGAGTTGGGGCAAGAGCCAGGGCAGGAGCTGGGGCAAAAGTCAGGGCAGGACCAGGGTGGATTTGGGGCAAGAGCCAGGGCAGGACCAGGGGAGGTTGGGGCAAGAGCCAGGGCAGGATCAGGGGCAGAGTTGGGGCAAGAGCCAGGGCAGGAGCTGGGGCAAAAGTCAGGGCAGGACCAGGGGCAGGAGTTGGGGCAAGAGCCAGGGCAGGAGCTGGGGCAAAAGTCAGGGCAGGACCAGGGTAGGAGTTGGGCAAGAGCCAGGGCAGGGCAGGGCAGGAGCTGGGGCAAGAGCCAGGGCAGGGGCAGGAGTGGGGCAAGAGCCAGGGCAGGGGAGGAGCTGGGGCAAGAGCCAGGGCAGGCAGGAGCTGGGGCAAGAGCCAGGGCAGGGGCAGGAGCTGGGCAAGAGCCAGGGCAGAGGCAGGAGTGGGGCAAGAGCCAGGGCAGGGCAGAGGCAGGAGCTGGTACAAGTGGAGCCTGAGGCGACCCACATATAATGTGCTAGGCCAGTATTTACCTCCCCCGATGACTAACCTGCACCGTCAAATCAGCACTAACAATTGTATTTTACCAATGTGAATGTCGAAGAAATTCCGGTCAATTATACGCATTAGAAAGTAAGGACGTTCTCACCCTGTGATCACTGACCTATTACAATATAACCCAATGTGGTCCGCCCGATCTCTAGATATTGCTAAGTAACCACTTATGGTTTTGTTCTGTCTGGACGAGTTGAATCTCCTGAATTAATAGAACTTATCAGGTAAATGGTCTGACTTCAGGAAGAATTCTGATTTTAAAATGACCAATTTCTGAAAGTTGACGGGATCCTCCAACTACCTTATTTATCCTGAAGATGCTTCAGGGTAAATAAGACGACAGTAGTATAAGGACAAGTAGCTCCGGATAATCAGGATACCTGTGTTGGATGCTGCGAGTGAGAAAGAGCAGAATAACAGATGATGCTCCAACGCCTCATGAATAAGACAAGATCTCACGCTTGCAGCATATGCTAATAAGTAAAAAAGTTGAGAGTTAGCAATCATGTTCGAGAAGAGTTTAAATTTAGTTGTTTAAAATCAGTCCAACGTTAAAACAACAGGTTTGGTTCTCCAAAAGCAGGACTCTTCCAGTTGCTTATAATTATTCTTTCTAACAATCTTCACCATTCTGGGCAATATTTCAGATTTAACAAATAAAATTTAACTCGAAATGATGGAAATAAATTGGACAATTTTA
>WNGS01160430.1:1148019-1164560 GCA_020271785.1 Procambarus virginalis | reverse complement strand
ATTGAAGACCCAAAATCCAGCATTTGATTACATGGTAACTAAAAAAAAGTTGAGATTGTATACCAGTTTTACAACAAATTTTCGTAAACAAAAATGTTTATATCATGTATATAAATACTTGAACAAGACATTTAAAAACGTATTGTTAATTTTTGTTATATAGCGTGGTTATGAACTTTCAGATTCCTCACAGATTAAGTTATCTTCATTTTATGGATTCCTGGTGCTAGGCGGAGCCTGGGCGTCTGTTTCCATCTCTGTCTGTCTGTCTGTCTGTCTGTCTGGCTGGCTGGCTGGCTGGCTGGCTGACTGACTGGCTGGCTGGCTATCTGTCTGTCTGGCTGGCTGGCTGGCTGTCTGGTTGGATGTCATGCTGGCTGGCTGGCTGGCTGGCTGGCTGGCTGGCTGTGTGTCTGACTGACTGGCTGGCTGGCTGGCTGGCTGACTGACTGACTGGCTGGCTGGCTATCTGTCTGTCTGGCTGGCTGGCTGGCTGTCTGGTTGGATGTCATGCTGGCTGGCTGGCTGGCTGGCTGTGTGTCTGACTGGCTGGCTGGCTGGCTGGCTGACTGACTGACTGGCTGGCTGGCTATCTGTCTGTCTAGCTGGCTGGCTGGCTGTCTGGTTGGATGTCATGCTGGCTGGCTGGCTGGCTGTGTCTGACTGGCTGGCTGGCTGTCATCTGTCTGGCTGTCTGGCTGGCTGGCTGGCTGGCTGTCTGGCTGGCTGGCTGGCTGGCTGTCTGTATGTCTGTCTGTCTCTCTGTATGTATGTATGTATGTATGTATGTATGTATGTATGTATGTATGTATGTATGTATGTATGTATGTATGTGTCTGTCAGTTTCTTTATCTCCTTCTTATTCTCCCTCTCTGCCACCCTCCCAATTTCCCTATCTCTCATGTTTTCTCTCCCTACCTTCCATTTCCCTTCTCTTTATCTCCTCCATTGTTTCTTAATAAGGGAGGAGACTGGGAAGCTAGGTAATCGTGGAAAGGATGAAGGAGGGGCTAAGAGGATGGGGCCAAAGGGATGGGGGATAAGGGGGTCAAGGGGGAGATGGAAGAAGAGGGGGGAATAAGGGTTTGGGAGAAAAGACTATGCCGGTATAAATATTAGGGGGGGGGCATTTTATTCAACGTTTCAACATGGAATGGAACTCCCTTAGGCCGGTCGGGGTCAGCCCGATAATTTTACTGTTAAGGATTAGGATTAGCTCCTGCCAGCGACGCCCAACGATGTCTGAAATGGGTATTTTCCTTTCCAGAGAGTTTTCAAACGTTTTTCAGCTGTTGGCATCAATCTCCTGCACTACATCACTGAATGCCCAGTTACTAGACCTTTCAGACCAGTTGGCACGAGGTACGTGGAGCTTTGCAATTACTTTATTCACTCTCGTATTCTTGAAGATATCCTCACAGTGTACCCAAAATTTTGCCAGTGCAGGCTACTAAACATATGGCCCTGTATGACTAACCATCCTGCGAGATGGGGACGTTTATAACCACTGCTACCTTATTCAATCTTGTGTTGATGATATCCTCAAAATGCTTCTAGAGTCTGCCAGTGCAGACTGCTTATCACATGCCTCTTTATGACTAACCATCCTGTGTGATGGGGATTTTTTTAGCATGACCTAGTTAGCTATTTTGACACACTGTACTCCACTTCATATAGTCTAGGGTAGCTACACAAATGCAGATGTACCTCATGTAATAATAAAAAAAATGGCATCAGGTACACGAGAGTGAATAAAGTAATTGTAAAGCTCTAGGTACCTCATGCCAACTGGTCTGAATGGTCTGATAACTGGGCATTCAGTGATGTAGTGTGGGAGATCATGCCGTAGTTCACAGAGTTTGTATCTGGAGTGCTCAGGATTGGGAGATCCGTCACCTGTAGCCACCTGCCACAGGTAACGGTAACCCAACCTTATCCTTGCAACCACTGTGTTGCACAGTCTATCCTCATAATGCACCCAGAGTTTGCCAGTACAGACTACTGATTACATGCCTCTATATGACTAACCATCTTGTGTGATGGGGAGTTTAGCATAACGTAGTTAGTTTTTGTGATACCTATTCCCTTTCATATATTATAGGGTAGCTGCACAAATGCAGATGTAACTAAATGTGTTAATAAAAAAATGAGGTACCTAGAGGTTTGCAATTACTTTATTACCTCTCGTGTTCTTGAAGATAACCTCATAATGCACCCAGAGTGTGCCAGTGCAGACTACTGATCACATGGCCCTGTATGACCAACCATCCTGTGTGATGGGAATTTTTAGCATCACGAAGCTAGTTACTTTGTCGCACTCTGCACCCCACTTCATATAGTCTAGGGCAGTTGCACAAATGTATCTAAATGTATCTAAATGTATCATGTACATGTATCGATGTTCTAAATGTTACT
The DNA here is from genome assembly GCA_020271785.1 of Procambarus virginalis. Taxonomy (NCBI): domain Eukaryota; kingdom Metazoa; phylum Arthropoda; class Malacostraca; order Decapoda; family Cambaridae; genus Procambarus; species Procambarus virginalis. The sequence goes on along the minus strand of WNGS01160430.1, from coordinate 1,162,145 downwards.
AAAAAAAATTCTCAATATCACAACTTACATGCAACATAACCACAACGTCTTTAACTACGTTGTTACGACGTGGCATGAAAGTAAGAACTGTAAAAATGTCAAGAGGTTACATTGTGTGTTTGCTGGAATTGCACGCCCTCTGAATCACAGTGGCTCTCTGCGCTCCTGCCCCAGTCCACACCGAACACAGGTGTATTTGTGGCGAGGCTGATAGGTATGGCCAGTATGGCCTGCTCTGTCAAAGCATAGGGGGATGACACTCGAAGCACAGTGAAGTTAACATCATTAAAAAGAGCTGGATGTCCAGCAGAGAGAGAGCCCCACCACCTAAGGCCCCATAACTCTGATGTTCCTGTTGGTCATGCAGATGAGTTCACAGTGAACCACTGGATAAACGGCAAACATATCAACCTTGTCTAACATCTACATTGTTGCACATCCTGGTGATGCTACCACCCACAGGGACTCAGCCAAGTCCCATAAGTACAGAGAACTGGCTCACCATTTCAGTTTTCTCCCCTATTCCTTCCAAGATACCTGGACCTGGTGCAAGAGTGCCACTAGTATCAAAATATATGTAAACAAGTTAACAAAACAAGTGAACAATCTACTAGGGCCGTGATGAGGGCTCGAACCTACGTACGGAATGTTCCCAGCTGCGCCTTAGTCCCGTGCGTAGGTTCGAACCCTCATGACGGCCCTTGTGGATTTGTTCATTTGATATATCACGCTATTGTGATCTCTGTGTGGAACAAAACAAAGTTTTATACCAGTCTACAAAATACCAGGTAANCTCAAGTGCTTATGTTATAGACGGCCACTTGGCTTTGGAACAACACATAAGTGTTTATTTGCTAAGGGACAAGGACATGGGGGTATTTAGCACTTGTCATTGACATTCGATATGTAGCCTTTCTCGGAGCTGTAATGGTATTTGCCATTTTCTGCTACCTTGGAGACCATTTCAGTTTAAAGTATTATGTGTTCACACTCGCGTGGGCCAATGAGCATGGATACGAAGTGGTAACCAATGTTTAGATACTAATGTGCACTTAAAACGATATAGCATCACGGCAGGCGGGCTCCAATGGGTTCCAACCCTTACCCATTAAAAGTAATAGAACACTTTTTATTCAGCAGATTGAATCCGAGTTCATCGGCGTGAGAGAATACGATGAATTATCAGAAAAGTCAGGTCTATATAACCTCGGTGAGGTTCAGTCAGTTGTAACTATACTTGTAACTATACTTATAACTACTGTATACTTGTAACTATTTATCTCATATTAGTACCGAGACCTTCCCCTGGGATTGTCTAATGGTGGAGTCAGTGGATGTCACTCTTTCTCAAGATGTGAGGATGAGAGAGGGAGGGACGCAACTATTAGGGGGAAAGCGCCAAGCCATTACGACTACCACTTAGAATGGGTAAGGATAAGGATTTGGGATGAGACGGGGGGAAGGAATGGTGCCCAACCACTTACGTACGATCGGGGATTGAACGCCGACCTGCATGAAGCTAGACCGTCGCTCTACCGTCCAGCCCAAGTGGTTGGGCAAGGATGAGAGGGAGTGACTCTTTAGTGACATTAGTGCTTTAGTTAGAACATAGTGACTCTTTGATTCATACCATTTCTCAAGCTCTTCAGTATTGATGAACCCACCAAAACTACAAGACATATTAGTGATTAATCGCCCATGACCACAAGAGCAACATTGCACCGTGGATGTTCATCTTAAGAAAGTGTTGTTAGTGTTTGTTCACCCCATTTCCCTTTAGATTGATTATTACTGACAGTTCTTAATAACTTACCTATGTCTGGGGTGGGATCGAGTAGGAAGAGGCACTAAAACCCTATTATTATTATATCATCATTATATATTATTATTATTATTATCATTTATTTATTATTATTTATTATTATTATTATTATTATATTATTATTATATTATTATTATTATTATTATTATACAAAATTCGGTGTTGTGTGAATCTTTCCAGTCTTATAATTGCCTGAAATTTCACTCCTTAGGTATATAATTGACTAATCTTGGGAGTAAATTCCCGAAGCTTGTATACATTGTCTTCGTACGATAAAAATTCCCGAGGAGGGTAAGAGCTGCCAGACGCAAGAGGAAGACGGATGAGAAGATGGTGAAGAGGGAAGAAGAAGAATAACACCATCATCTTCATGTCAAGAGGTTACCAGGAAGATGGTCTTCCAGGGTATATATGTACCAGGGACCGAACAGCATAGTTTTCCATCGTTTAGAGTATATAATGTAACGTTAAATGGGTTTTGCATACATGGAAGCGAATCAGATTCCTCTCTAGTGTTGCGCCTTGGGGGAGACTGAAGGTCTTTATATAGTCTTTATAGTCTTTATAGAGTATAGAAGGTCTTTTTATTTGTAACGCTAAGATGCAGCTGTTTCGTAATGATCATTGCATTATATCATTGTAATAATTAAAATGATATAAATTAGGGTTTTCGTTATGGTCAATATTATTAGAATTATCAACGAATAAATATCAATAAAGTTTAGTTTTAGTATGACATAGTAACGGGAGATTGTTATATTCAGTAACGAAGCGTTAGGAGAAACAGGCCTGGTTGACCAACCGGGAGGCCTGATCGGAGACCGGACCGCGGGGCCATTGATCCCCGGAAGCTTTACAAGGTACCTACAAGGTAAGGTAAGGTACCCCAAGGTGTAAGGTAAGACATTGTAGCCGTGGGATGGGTGAATTAAACATTGGGGTTCTTTTGTGGGAGGGGAAAATGAAACATCGTGGCTCTATGGAATGGAAAAATGAGACAGTGAGGCTTTGTATGGAATGGGAAGATGAGACAACGAGACTCCATGGAATAGGAAATTGAAACGAGGTGATGTATAAATGGTGGTTCCATTTTCCTATGAAAAAGGAAATTGAGACAATGATGCCCCTGCGTCTCAGAAATGTCTATCGAAACACAGGGTTTTGAATTTTGGAGAATTGATATTTCCATTACCACCGACAGTGAAGAAAAACATAAGAAATATTGAGAAAATATACCGTCTGCTGGACGGTAAATCTTCACAGGTGTCACAGTACAAAGACCTTCACTGCTGACAAGTTACTTATGACCACAGCTGTAAGTCTGGCCTCGGGCATTGACTGACACGATTGGGCGTCAAAATACACGGCAATATAACAATCGCTTGGAGTAACGAAGTAGTTACGCAAGTACTTACGAACGTGTACATCTTTCCTCAATCTTTGACGGCTTTGGTTACATTTATTAAACAGTTTACAAGCATGAAAACTTGCCAATCAACTGTTGTTATTGTTATAAACAGCCTGGTGCTTCGGAGCTCATTAACTGTTAATAATTGTAAACAAAGCCGCCAAAGATTGAGAAAAGATGTACAGGTTCGTAAGTGCTTGCGTAACTGCTTCGTGAATCTGGCCCCAGGTTCGTAAGCGCTTGCGTAACTGCTTCGTGAATCTGGCCCAGGTTTGTAAGTGCTTGTGTAACTGCTTCGTGAATCTGGCCCCAGTTCGTAAGTGCTTGTGTAACTGCTTCGTGAATCTGACCCTAGGTTCGTAAGTGATTGTGTAACTGCTTCGTGAATCTGGCTCCAGGACCTCAATTTCCGTGTCACACATGAAAATCAAGATGCTTTTGTGGGCCTCAATGAAGAACCCGCCATCGGATTTTTTCAGCTGTTTTGCCTCGGGCTTACTCCTGGGTGGGTCTCGATGGAGCAAACTCATTAAAACTTAAATTAGTGTGTCTACTGCTGCTGGAAATATAAAAATAGTGAACGGGAAAAAAAATAATGGCCGTGTTTGTGTTCCGGGAGTTGATTGGGCCATCACTTTTCTCGCTTGTGTGGAGTTGAGTTTGATGATTTATGTGTGTTTGTGTATCTACGTGAAAGAGGTTTAAAAATATTACTGGCAACCCCAAAAAATATACATTATGATTTTTTTGAAAAAATTTGATTTTGGAAAATCAAAAATTTGATTTTGAAATATTATGTAAAAATACATTATGCATTTTCACGTTTTTTCACTTTTTGTTATTTATTTATAACAGTTTTGTATAAGAGTCGCTATGGAAGCCTCATTTCCTTAATTGCAATACAAATTATAATAATAATATTATGCATTGAAATATCAATTCAATGCAACGGATAATATACATTTTGCATATTTTGAACCAAACCCAATTTTTTAACCTCACCTAAGTAGGCCGAATTTAAGCCAGATATGGCCTAAATTAAGTAAACACATCCTATTTTAAATAACTAAAATTATTATTTAAATATCAATATCCTGATATTAAGAAATAACTTACATCCAAAATAGACAAAAAACTCTGCTTAATGTGACTTGTTTATATATATAATAATTGTTTTAAATATTAATAAATAATTCAAAGAAAATCCTGTTAAATGTGTCTAAAGCGTCACATAATGATAATAATAATAATAATAATAATAATAATAATAATAATATAATAAATAATAATAGATTAAACATACCACCTCCATGACTATTACTCCAACATCGTTACTAATTACTGCTAATTACGTTACTACATCTGGTCCGGTGACGTTACTAATGACCTTCATCGACTGAATTGCCAACATTAGCATTTGCCTCTGATTGGCTGCATTAACAACGAAGCGAGATCCACGGCTGTTGAACTATTGAGGCTTATCGCTGTTATCAGAGTAATTGTACTATAATCACCCCAATAATCTAATAATCATAGACATGAAAAAGTGTTTTTTTTCCAAATAGACATAAAAAATATATAAATTTCCATGAGTGCCGACACACGTATTTCTTTGAACAAATTATATATATCTCCCTGCTTTTATTGCAACGAAACAGCCTTTTTTTTTTCTTTTTTATAAATAATATCTGGTCCTGAAATGACATGCCAGGAAGCTTTTATTTATTTTTTTTACTGGACGTCAAATTTAATATTTTATACGAAAAAAAAGTTCGTTTATTTTCCCTACGGGACAAACGATGTGTGATCCAACCAAAACGCGTTTTACATAATTAAAAATAATTTAAATAAACATATACTGTTTATTCACGTTAGTTCCATGGTAGTAGGGGGGCGGGGACCCCTATTTGCTTGGCTGGGGGGGAGGTTGAGGAGCCCCATAGGCCTGGTTGGCGACTAAGTTCCATATAGGCCTGGTTTTGGGGGGCCATGATCCGTACATTAGGAATCCTTCACATTCAGGGTGGATCAAAGAGCTATGAATAAACCCTCCTCCCCGTCAGTGTTAAATTATCTTTTTTAAGTGGCGTCATGTACCTATTCCTTAGACAGCTGAGGACTTATGCCCTCAGTGTGTCTGCCTGGAGCTGCTGCCGGTCAGGAACATTCCTCCGTCCTCGAACTTTTTGCTAGTTTCCGATATATTCATTTTTATTTTTGTTCAATTTTTCTTAAGATTTATAAGACCTGAGTGTATGAAGAAAAGCATTTACAGTGTTTGTAGTGTATTATCGGGTGTATTTATGTATTAAGGCTACACAATAGCTACGTCGAGTGAGCTTCGGTCTCACACGCATGGGGTTCACGGTTCGAGTCTCCTACAGCACAGGTGAATGGAAAGTACTTATGTATATTTGCTGAGTCAAGCGTTAGCTCCAAAGCCCCCAACTCTTCCAGCTGTTGGTCAACATAATAGATGACTTGAGGTCATCTTTCAAACTATCTGTAAAGAGTTTATTTACTGAATGTTGTTGTTGTTTTAGATTCAGCTACTCGGAATAAAAGTGGCAAGTAGCACGGGTTATGGTGAGCTCCTAGTGGACTTACCTGGCACAGGAGCGGGGCAAGTAGCACGGGCTATGGTGAGCCCGTAGTGGACTTACCTGGCACAGGAGTGGGGCAAGTAGCACGGGCTATGGTGAGCTCCTAGTGGACTTACCTGGCACAGGAGTGGGGCAAGTAGCACGGGTTATGGTGAGCTCCTAGTGGACTTACCTGGCACAGGAGCGGGGCTGTAACTTATGGGATGTAACTTTTTGTTACAGGGCTGTTTACTGAAGTCTTTCTCTGTTATACTTCTCGTTAGTTTCACATCATCTCACCTGTCAATGAACTGGTGTACAGGTTCTTAATACGGCCAAACGCAAGAAATAATTATGTGCAAGACAGCATATCACCCGAAGAATTGTCAGGAAATACTCGCACTCTGTACGGGTTGGCAAGAAGACGTAGCGGAAGCCACTTCCATCTAAGATTATAAAACTAGATTTACAAATGAATTAGAACGTTAGGTGAATTTAAATTATAAATGACAGGTACAACATGTCTAACATTCAAGGTAGGAAGAGTTAGATTAGACCTCACATCCTCACTAGTCCCTGCTAGGCAACTGCTGTCATGCTTTCAACTCTGCCTAAATCACCACCACTGCCGACCAACACTACCAATAACCACAATTATTCCCTACCACCACCGCCGGAGCCACCACCACCACCCGCCTGCCACACCCACCTGCCACTAGCCAATTAACAAGATTAGCGAAATTGGTAGTGTGTGTTGAGAGTGAGCGGACATAGCACGAGCGATGCGGACCGGGGTCCACTAATCGCAGCTGGGATCACCACCAGTCTCACTCCTCAACCGCTTTCACTCTGTTGCGGCCATGTTGTATACATGTATCATGGTCATGTTGCATACATGTATCATGGCCATGTTGTATACATGTATCATGGCCATGTTGTATACATGCATCATGGCCATGTTGCATACATGTATCATGGCCATGTTGCATACATGGATCATGGCCATGTTGCATACATGTATCATGGCCATGTTGCATACATGTATCATGGCCATGTTGCATACATGTATCATGGCCATGTTGTATACAGGTATCATGACCATGTTGCATACATGTATCATGGCCATGTTGCATACATGGATCATGGCCATGTTGCATACATGTATCATGATCATGTTGTATACATGGATCATAGCCATATTGTATTCATATATCATAGCCATGTTGTATACATATATTATGGCCATGTTGTATACATGTATCATGGTCATGTTGCATACATGGATCTTGACCATGTTCTGAACATTAGTAAAATTATCCCTTATGTTATATTCGTGTTATTTGATATTATGTAATCATGTTTCACAATTTTAAAGAACACAGGAAAAGACCAATTAAGTTATAATCTCTTGAGGGACTTGGAACCAGGGTGATGTTCTCAAGATTTAGGACAAGGGGTGACATTCTTGAGTGACTTGGAACAAACACATTTTGGGATTTGTTTATTGGACGTGTTGGATTTTTTTTTGGGGGGGAGGGGGGGCGTTTTGGATTTTTTGTTGGGCGTTTAGGGGTTTTCCGTTAATTAATTACGAAAATACAGTTGGGAAACTATTAGTTAGAAACAGCCGTCGGAGTGATAATCGTGATAATTACAAAATACCGTACAGATTGTAATGTGTTCTATATGGGGCAAACATCCAAAGATTTGAAATTTAGAATTTCGCAACATAAATACTCTGTAAGACACGGCCAATTGTCTAATGCTTTGTTTGTTTAGTTGTCAGAAAGTTTTCACCAATTGATTGGGAGATGGCTTCTTCAATAACGAATTGTAAATTCATTTTCAATGGGAACATTATTGAATCTGCTTTAATACAGATTACAAAATCATGTAATTTGAACATAAGTGGTGGTTTGTATAATTTAGATCCATTTTTTATTGATCAGTTAAAGGGCGAGTTGAGTAGGAGCATTGATATCCATTTATCTCACTAATACCTTATTAATATCCCATTATCTCATTAAAGACATTGTTCCTCACCTCACCTCTTTCCTGCCTATATATCCACACTCATTGAACTGTAAATCCATCCTTCTGAAGATGTATTATTAAATACGAAAGTACTTACGGAAATTCCTGTCTTAATCCTTCCTCCATGGTCTGACATTGTCCTAGATAATTGGCATATTATACATTGTAATATGACAATATATACATCGGCATATATATAATGGAGAGTTCTGTTCACGCCTTGAGGAAGCAACATCAGATCGTCTCGTAATCGCAGGTAAACATACCTGAAGGAACCTTCGGCTCCCTCCAGGTAACCAGACGCAAATTACATACTTTTTCTCTCCCTCGCTCGGTCTTGTGCCACCAGGTGTAATCCCACTGCATTAACCTCCTCAGTTAAGCTTTTGAAATTCCTCGTTTACAAGCAGTAATTCCGCGAGGTTTACACACAACTCTGCTAGACTTAACTTGCCAGATTTGCTGTGAGCATCGAGGCGCTCAATCCTGAGCAACGGCAGACGTCCGGGAAATTGGGAGGGGGGGAGGGTGGGGGCGGCACAGATAAGAAATGTTGGCTGGGGGGGAGGGAGGGTTTGCTGTTGTTGCAAACGTTTGTTATCAGACGTTTGCAGTGCACGGTTTGCTTGTTGACGGCCTCGCTTCATGCAGGTCGGCGTTCAATCCCCGACCGTCCAAGCGATTGGGCACCATTCCTTTCCTCCCGTCCCGTCCCAAATCTTTATCCTGACCGCTTCCCAGTGCTATATAGTCATAATGGCTTGGTACTTTCCCCTGATAGTTCCTTCCCCTTCATTTGTGTCTGTCGCTGTTTTTTTCCCTTTTGTTATTATCGATTTCCTCAGGTGTATGTATTTTTTCTTTATTAAATCTGTATAAAAGTATGTTTTAGTTAAATTAATTCATTTAAAGAACATAATAAAGTGCAGAATGTCTATTGGCCTATAAGTGGCAGCTCTTATTTCTATGGACCCAAACTTATTCATCTATATATGTCTAACCTATCCTTGAAACAATAGAATGATCCGATTCTTTCATTCGAATTGAATCTATTATATTACCTGGATTTTTGTTCCATAAATCAACAACCCTGTGTACAAGCCTTCACCTAGCCTTTGCTCAGGACTAAGGTATATATGATGTTGCTCAGTAAACTGCTGAGACAGTGGTTTATTGACCTATGTGTGTCTGTGATTAGAGGTTATCTTGAGGTTATCTTGAGATGATTTCGGGGCTTTAGTGTCCCCGCGGCCCGGTCCTCGACCATGCCTCCACCCCCAGGAAGCAGCCCGTGACAGCTGACTAACACCCAGGTACCTATTTTACTGCTAGGTAACAGGGGCATAGGGTGAAAGAAACTATGCCCATTGTTTCTCGCCGGCGCCTGGGATCGAACCCAGGACCACAGGATCACAAGTCCAGTGTGCTGTCCGCTCGGCCGACCGGCTCCCTATCCCTATTCCGGCTCTATAGACGCTGAATCAACTCAATCAACGTTAATTGAACGCTGATTTTGTGCTGAATCGACGTTGTTGTTGGATATTATGCCAAGTATAATGATATTATACTTGATCCAAGCAAGAGCCTGTTGGACCAAGCTCTCACAAGTCAAGCCTGGCCTCGGGCCGGGCTTGGGGAGTAGAAGAACTCCCAGAACCCCATCAAGCAGGTTTACAATAGGAACCATGGTGGGTGGTGGCGGCAATACTCTTCCCGCGGTTGATAGACTTTAAGCCCAACAACGCAAAGCCTTGACATGGCTAACAAGGGAACGAACTACATGAGGATCCTAGCAAGTGAGTTTAGCATATACAATCCACCCCGTCTTCCTAAGATTTCCCAACGTCAAGAAACTGTCGTACTGAAGTGCCCTTATCCTTACCAATCAATGGACCCAAACAGAAAACGGGACAGTGTGTCAATTTTACCAGCCGCTACCATTTTCTAGTCAACCTATCCTCTTAAAAATAATGTCGCTTTTCGCTGGTATGCGCACTATGGCCAAAAATGGACGTAATTTGAAATGAAATCGGCTCACGAAAGTGATGTACTGTCCCGTTTTCTGTTTGAGTCCTCTGGCTTACCGGTAACGTTAGGAGAGGCAACTTTCAAATAACGTTTTGAAACTTTCGGAGAATTTCGACCGGGAAAAGAACATTAAAAACTAATTCGTCACCTCCCTCGCCAACATTCTGTCCACCCACCATAGCACATCACTAGTCCTCATCGTCACCCATCTTACCCGCCTCCCCTCCCCCTTCATGAATGGACAAGACAATGAAGAATAAAGATGGCTTAGATAAAGGGGAACAAGAGGAGAGAAGCCAAACAGCTGACGCTCATCTCGGCCTCCACAAGCTCCCGGGCAAGAGTGACACAAATCCATGTCTAGATGTGTAAAAAGGATGTAAAATCCTTAGCCATAAAGCCGCAGCGACCGGCAAACCTCGCCTCTCTGGTAATATTGCATGCAATGTTGATTTTTAATGTCCATTTAACATTCCTGCAACTTGCNGAAAATTCCTGTTTCATTTTCCTCCGTGGTCTGACATTGTCACATTTTAAATCACGTGTTTAATTTCGTGATACACACACACACACACACATATATATATATATATATATATATATATATATATATATATATATATATATATATATATATATATATATATATATATATATATATATATATATATTTATTTATTCAAATCGACACATGGGATATATTAGTACCAAGTGAGTGGATTCGAATCCTTCTCAGGGCTCCTTTTGATATTCTCATATCCACGTCTATAAAAGAGGATATGACTTTGTACCTGTCTGTACGCAACCCGTCTTCTTAAAATAACGTCGTTTTTCGCTCGTATGCGCGCCATGGCCAAAAATGGACGTAATTTGAAATGGAATCTGCTCTGTACGAGGTTGGAGGACAGATGCTTGGCGCTAGTCTCGCTAAAGTATGCTGGGTGACTGATGTAAATGGATAGTCGTAGGGGGATTGGGTCGGGATTGGTTCTCATGCTTCCTCCTCGAAGAGAAATTGGCCCACATAGTTTTATCATTTGTTCATCAAATTATTGCCGAACACTTAGATAGCATAACCTATTCGGATAAAACATGTTTTCGTAGCAACTTTGAACGCAGCAAAACAATTCATATCAATTTAATAATAAAGAAAGGTCTCTGCATCTGACAGTTAAAAAAAATGAATATTCCCCGTCTAGAAATTAGCGATGAAAACAAATTGACACACGCCGGGAGGAGCGCCAAGCTTCGCTATCACTAAGGACGCCAGGGAAGGTAATCATGTTTCACAGCTTGTGATCTGGAGAACAGGGCTCAGAGGCGCCAACTATTCTTAACGGGCAGTGCAAGAACCTGGTGCCCATCTCCTAGCCCAGCCTAGCCCTTCTAATACTGTCCATTATATCTCTGTTCATCTCTAGCTTCGCTTACACCTAACACGTCGACCACTCCGTTAAAAACGCAATGTATCTGGGACAAGTAAAGCGCCATAAGTCGCGCGTTTCTGGTTAGGCAAAACAGTTGCATTTTCTTACGGAGTGGCAAATTGTGAGACGCAGTCTGGTGAAGTGAGGTTGTGAGGTGTTTATTATGAGTCTTCAGATGAGCATCTATGAGATTTGATGTTGTTACTTCTCTTGTTGATGTTGGGGGCAGGTGTGACGTCTCAGTTGATGTTGGGTGAGAAGCAACGTCACAATGTTACTGGGTTGAGGAGTGATGTCACAAAAGCTGTTTTCGGCCAGGAATGTCGTCACAAATGATGACAGATCAGAAATGACGTCACAATTGATGTACCCTAGTTGCAGACATTGGTCTCCCATGACCCGAGACTCCCTTTATGGCATTCTTTTATCTGTTGCAAACCAACAGTCATGCAGACATGCAAATGCCCACCTCGCTGGCATCATATATATACAAGTCTCTCCCTGCCCACAGTTCCGTAGATCAAGCTCAGAGCTAATTTATTGCACGGTAAGAAATACATTTTTTCCGTCCAGAAAGATAAGTTATTCCTGGCTCTGGTGGGGTGATGGTGGTGGGAGTGGGGGTGGTGGTGGTGGGGGTGGTTGTGGTGGTGGTGATGATGGTGGGGGTGGTGGTGGTGGTGGTGGTGGTGGTGGTGGTGGTGATGATGATGATGATGGTGGTGGGGGTGGTGGTGGTGATGATGGTGGTGGTGATGGTGGTGGGGGTGGTGGTGGTGATGATGGTGGGGGTGGGGGTGGGGTGGTGGTGGTGGTGGGGTGGGGGTGAGGGTGGGGGGGGGGTGGTGGTGATGGTGGTGGGGGTGGGGGTGGTGGTGGTGGGGGTGGGGGTGAGGGTGGGGGTGGGGGGGGTGGTGGTGATGGTGGGTGGGGGTGGTGGTGGTGATGATGGTGGGGGTGGGGTGGTGGTGGTGGTGGTGGTGGGGGTGGGGGTGAGGGTGGGGGGGGGTGGGGGTGGGGGTGGGGGTGGTGGTGGTGGTGGTGGTGGGGGTGGGGGTGAGGGTGGGGGTGGGGGTGGGGGTGGGGGTGGTGGTGGTGGTGGTGATGATGGTGGGGGTGGGGGTGGTGGTGGTGAGGGTGGTGGTGGTGGGGTGGTGATGGGGGGGGTGGTGATGGTGGGGGTGATGGTGGTGGTGGTGCTGGTGGTAGGTGGTGGTGGTGATGGTGGGGGTGATGGTGGTGGTGGTGGTGGTGATGGTGATGATGATGAGGGGGTGGTGGTGTTGGGATGGTGGTGGAGGCGCTAAGTTGTTGTGTCAGTGTTATGAATAGTCGTGTTAATGGCGTTGGAGGTTGTGGTAGTGGTGGTGAAGGTTGTGGTAGTGGTGGTGAAGGTTGTGGTAGTGGTGGTGAAGGTTGTGGTAGTGGTGATAGGTGTTGAAGGTGGCAATGATAGGGGCTTTAGCAGTGGTGGTGGTGGTGTCAGTGGTGACGGTAATGGTATTGTGGTGATTCAGGTGGTAGGGGCAGTTGCTGTGATGCAAGGAGTAGTGTCAGGAGTGGTGGTAGTAGTGATGGTGGTGGTGTCAATGGTGGTGATTTAGGTGTGGCAGAGGTGGTGAGAATGGTGGTGAAAGTTTTGTTGTGCTGATTTTCTCTGGAATTACAAATAGTTCCCAAATGACTTGAAAGAACGAATGTGGCCTTGATTTACCTATCGCCTGTTTCAAGAGTTGTAATGACTCTGATCTCTCCAGGACCAGGATTATAACGGCTGGTAGTCATTGGAGACTTTAGCGCCGTGGAGAGAGGAGAACCTGCTGCATGGGTAACAGCTTCTCCATATCAACCTACCCAGGCTTTGCGCCCTGGAGAGGCCACTCCAGACCGACAACCAGAGCGCAACTCCATAGTCTCCTGAGACTGGTGGATGACTACTAGTCTGTTCAGTGAGGATATTGGTAATAGCAACCCTGAGGCCTACAAACCAAGCGCTTCATCTAGGAACTTGTGAAATTATATCTGAGCACTAAGGATTTATCTAGAGATGTGTATACTTTATCTAGAGATATGTGTGTGTATACTTTATCTAGAGATGTGTGTGTGTATACTTTATCTAGAGATATGTGGGGTGTATACTTTATCTAGAGATATGTGGGGTGTATACTTTATCTAGAGATGTGTGGGTGTATACTTTTTGAGATATATACAAGAGTTGTTACATTCTTGTACAGCCACTAGTACGCGTAGCGTTGCGGGCAGGTCCCTGGAATACGATCCCCGCCGCGAAGAATCGTTGTTACAACCAAGTACACATTTTACTGTTGAGTTTAAACAGAGGCTACAGTTAAGGATTTGCGCCCAGTAAATCCTCCCCGGCCAGGATACGAACCCATGACAAAGCGCTCGCAGAACGCCAGGCGAGTGTTTTACCACTAAACCACGGGGACTGGTCTAGAGATATTTATCTCTAGATAACTTTAGTAAAGAGATTTTATCTAGAGATATGTGTGTGTATACTTTATCTAGAGATGTGTGGGTGTATACTTTATCTAGAGATATGTGTGTGTATAGTTTATCTAGAGATGTGTGTGTGTATACTTTATCTAGAGATGTGTGTGTATAATTTATCTAGAGATGTGTGTGTATACTTTATCTAGAGATATGTGTATACTTTATCTAGAGATGTGTATACTTTATCTAGAATATGTGTGTGTATACTTTATCTAGAGACATATGTATACTTTATCTAGAGATGTGGTGGGTGTATACTTTATCTAGAGATGTGTGGGTGTATACTTTATCTAGAGATATGTGTGTGTATT
>WNGS01160430.1:1120644-1132954 GCA_020271785.1 Procambarus virginalis | reverse complement strand
GTATATAATATATATATATATAGATATATATATATTATATATATATATATATATATATATAATATATATTATATATATATATATATATATATATATATATATATATTATATATATATATTATATATATAATTATATATATATATGATATTAGGGGTACCACCCTCTGGTGCAATTGCAGGGACCCACATCCTCGAAGAAGAAAACAAAGAGCATTCAGAGAAGATCTTGTGGATTCTCACTGAATACTTTATTCTTTTCTTCTCCTACCACCCCTATTATTTTTTTTGTATGTTTTGTTTTATTTTATTGCAATGCTAACAGTTTACAGAGAACACACACACACACCACAATATATACAATTAACATCAGCGTTCGAAGACCTCGTCCAGCTCCTCGGAGGTTGGTTCGTACCCAGGATACAGCACGCATTTCCCCTCTGCACTGCGACACTGAGGCGCTGGAATAGGAAAACTGGCTGCTCGTGGGTCTCTAGTTTTCCCAATGAGTTCCTCACCACCTCCTTTAAAAACTTGAGTGCACATTTACCCCAGGCGCCCAGAGTCTCTGAGCCTATCGGCACGAACCTGTAACAACGTTCTAGGTTTCTGTACTTGTGGATTTTCTGGGTCTCCCTGAAGGTGGCTGCCCCACCTCCCTCCGCTGAGCTGTACGTAAATAGGTATCAGCCAATGTAGATGCACAGGTGTAATCCCATACGACCTGTTTACCTTCCCTCCATGGCTGCAGGGTGACTCCATCTGGGCGTTTTGGCTGTTGTCAGGTCTGCACAGCTGGGGTTCCCTTTGTGCTGGACACCCAGCTGTAGCCAAACTTCTCTTGATGATGTCATTGACTGCCTCGTGTCTGGCAATCTTTCCCTGTGTCTTACGACAGATGAGACCATGGCTGCCGTATTGGTCTGCCCGTGCCTGCCGCAAATACACCGGTGCTCGGTGGAGATAGGGCGGCAAGGCGCAGAGCAACACCAATACTTAGGGCCCGATGATCCAGGCGGTGCCCAAGGCGGAATTAGGGACTGCCAACAGGAAGTCCCCAGCATGGGGGGCTTGCACAGCTAGGAGACGCGCTCTGTCCTTCTGAGAAGCTACGTCCAGCAATGCTTTGGCGATGTTCTCCACTATAGGGCTATCCCATTTGGCCTGTTTACCGTCGTTTGGACAAGTTGGTCGGGTGTGAATTGGCGAGTGTGTCCCACCGACCAGCTCCTTCCACAAATTTGGGATCACGAATCCCAATGGAGTTCCTAGGTATTCTGGTAGTATTTCCTTCACTAATTCACTTGTAGCACTGGTCGAGGATAAGAATGCCGGCAATGCTAACTGTGTCGCCTTGCGAATACCTATACCCCCAAGTCTAACTGGGAGCGTTGCTTGGTCCCACTGGTCATCTTGCAGGAGAGGTTTAACACTTTCATAGTATTGTCTTTAGGAGTGAATCGTATTCCGTTAATTTTGGGCTGTCAAAAGAAGGAGCACACCTGAGGAAATAGGTAAGTCTGGGCAAGGCCAGGCACCTTGTAAGAAGGTACAACGCATCATGAGCATCCAAAGCCCCTATTCGCGCCTCCATCCTCCTCAGGTCTTTAAGCTTTTCTTCGAGGACTACCTCAATGGCGTTCGAGCCAGAGGTGCCCCTAGCAGCACACTGTCGGTGGGAGCGATCACTTGGGCTCCTGGCAATAAGATTTGTACTGCATTTAT
Organism: Procambarus virginalis; assembly: GCA_020271785.1. Taxonomy (NCBI): domain Eukaryota; kingdom Metazoa; phylum Arthropoda; class Malacostraca; order Decapoda; family Cambaridae; genus Procambarus; species Procambarus virginalis. The sequence goes on along the minus strand of WNGS01160430.1, from coordinate 1,131,232 downwards.
GATTGATTGGTTGGACGAGATGATTCACACTTTGATGGATTTAGTGTAAGGCCTAACTCCTCTCCCCTAGATTTCACAAGCTGAAGATCTCCTAGTAGGGATTTCTGTATATATATATATATATATATATATTTGCGGAAAAACCACAAAGAAATGGAGAAGAGAGATGAACGTTTCGACTCGTGAAAGTCGTTGTCAACATCAGACTGACTGAGAGAAGTAGAGAGAGGGTACAGGTCAGCACCTGGACCTGACCAACCCATCTATGGGGAAAGGATTACCAGAAACAGGAAAGATCAAAGAGGATTAAGCGGTCAGAGAATAAGGATGAAGATTAAGGAAAAGCCTCATGAACACACAATATATGAATATAAAATTGTAATGAGACATTGTATGCCTTCCTTATCAAAGTTTTTTTTCTTAACTGTTGTGTAATATTGTAACTTAAAACTGGATCAAGTTTGTACATAACAGTACTAACATTGAGAAGATTTGGACATTGACTAATTAGCACAGACTCAATTAAATTCCGTTCCACAAAGCCATTGCAAACCTTTTTCCGCATACAAATGATCAGTGTTTAGTGATCGTCAATTGTATATATATATATATATATATATATATATATATATATATATATATATATATATATATATATATATATATATATATATATATATATATATATATATATTAACCTAGAAGGGGTACCACCTCTTGTGCAAGTGTAGGGATCCATAGCCTTGGAGAAGAAAATAAAGAGTACTCAGAGAAGACCTTGTGGATCCTCACTGAATACTTTGATATTTGTGTATATAATATTGTGCATATTTGTGTATATTTCGGAACCTGTGTAGTGGGTGTAAGTGATAATTGTTACCCAATAAATGGTAGCCTGTTACCCAAACTAGATAATGGTAGCGGCTTGCGAAATTGTCATAGGACCCGTTTTCTGTTGGGCCCCTCTGGCTGGTAAGGATAAAGACACTTTAAACAGGCTGGATGGAGTCGGGGATCTGGGGCCAGATTCACGAAGCAGTTACGCAAGCACTTAAGAACCTATTCATCTTTTCTCAATCTTTGGCAGCTTTGTTTACAATTATTAAACAGTTAATGAGCTCCGAAGCACCAGGAGGCTGTTTATACCAATGACAACAGTTGATTTGGAAGTTTTCATGCTTGTAAACTGTTTAATAAATGTAACCAAAGCCGTCAAAGATTGAGGAAAGATGTACACGTAAGTACATGCGTAACTGCTTCGTGAATCGGGCCCCCTTACTTGGTCTCCAGAGACCTCTGTTGACCAGAGGCAGCAACAATACATCAGCTGACTTCTGTTTACCTCACCCTGCTGAGTATAAGCCCCGTCGGGGGCGAGTTGCAGCATGAATGAACATATTTGATTTATAGTACTGAGACAAGCCATTTACCCGAGGCAAATGTAAACAGTGACAGTATGTGCGGAAATAACAAGTATTCAAATAGCATTTAAACCTCTAAGCGGGAACTCGTTCAGAACATTACGTTGTGTCAATTAGGACCATCCAGCCCGACTCCATTGTCCTCACTAGTACTAGGCTTGTTAAAGCAGCGGCCGTCCCTCCCCAAACGCATTCATCAATTTATCATACTGTGTATTAAAAATTGGTTTCTTCTCATAAATAAATTAATATTATTATACATAATCTAACGTAACCAGTGTCTAAATATGTACAATATGGTAATATAAAATAATATTAATTTATATTTAAAAAAAAATCCAATTTTGAATGAACAGCATTTTAAAATTGATGAATGTGCCTTTGGAGTTGACCGCTGGATGGAATGGACTTGGTCCGAGGACGGGTTGATGAACGAGTTCACTCTACAGGAAGACCTCAACCCTTTACTTCCGTAAGCCAGGGCCAGGATCGAACAAGCATTTATACATATTCTTCCGAAAACTGTGCATCTTTTCTCAATCTCTGACAGCCTTGTTTACACATATTAAACAGTTTACTAGCATCAAAACTCCCCAGTGAAATGTTTTTTATTGTCATAAACAACTTCCTATTGCCTCGGAGCTCCTTAACTATTTCATGACTATAAACAAGGCCGCCATGATTGAGAAAAGATGAAGAGGTTGGTAAGTAGTTACATAACTGCTTGGTGAGCCCGGCCTCAGGGCAGTAAGCTGTTTGATATAGTTCATGAAGGTTGTGTCGTGATCAAATCCACAAAGGCCGTGACAAGGATTCGAAGGACTGTCACGGTCCTTGTGGATGTGTTCAATGATGCATCACGTTATTGTAATTTCTGTGTGTAATTGTGTTGTGATGTGTGGGAGAAAAACGTCAGAAAAGTCTCTGGAAAATGTTCTCCAGCGTCTGCTGCTGGATAAGAACAGCTTAAGTTCAGTCACAGTGAACATGGTGACACAAGGGTTATGTTCACTGAGAAGTGCACCCAGATTCTCGGTGTATATACACCAAGAGTTTTCTTTAGTACTGAACAAAGGTCGGGAATACTTGCCCGTTGACAGGTAAACTATTTTGGTGTCCTAAATAACACTAAGGGTAAGAATAGGGAGAAAGGTACGAATGGGATGGGTGTAATAATAGGGTGAAGGAAGAATGGGATAGGTTAGAATAAGAGGAGAAAGAAAGGTATGTCTGGGACGTGTGATAGCCGACAAGGAACATTACACTAGGAGGTCGGCCCCATTCTCATCCTGAACATACCCAGGAGAAGATGGAAGGCTTCCTTAAGTAATGAACATTGCCGAGTATAGCACTAGCAACCTCGAACCACTCCACACGACTTCCAACGCTACTGCGACCAGTTGAAGTGCTAGCATACTTGAACTGTCACCAGAACACGTCTTTAAACACAGGTCTTTACCGACGTGGCATAATGACGTACTTGTCGGCGGCAACAATCTCTCGTATAGTTTTTCTAATCTTGTGCTGAATATTTGCGACGTCTTGCAAGGTTTGTGGCTGCAAGCTCGTGGCGGGCAGTGTTGCAGCCTCCAGTGGCTCCAGTCTCATCTCAGTAGACGAGTACCTCCGCCGTCTTCCACTTTTGTCAAGGTAAGCAACACCTCTCCTTCCTCAACTGTCACCCTCACCTCACCTGCTTATTTATATTTGTATATATATGTATATATATATATATGGATTCTTATGGGGTTGTATATAAGTGAACAAATCCCCAGGAGCCTTGATTAGTGTTCGAACCTACGCGCTGGATGTTCCGAGACGCTCTCATTTATACATTTGATCAACGTTATTGTGATTTTTGTGTATTGTATATAAGTAATTCTCTTTCATTCCATTACAGGTAAGAATTAAGTCTTCGAGGGGCAGAAGTCCGCCAGGTTTGAGGTAAGTTCCAATTTTACTCTTTTTCCATAATATTATTTTAGAGATCAACCAAACTTTAGAGTGTGGGAGGATCCCATAATTGTTGAGTGTGTCATATTTATCATTGTTGAGACATGTGGGTACAGGCGGGTTGGTCGCTTCTGTATGACAACTGCTGCTGGCATTCTGTAGTGTGACTCGTGGTGCAGTGTCAAGAGTTATTTATATTAACCCCATTGTTGCTATATTATGTTGTCCAGTAATTAATTACACCTTAAGAAAGTGATCAGTGTGATAAGTCACTTCACTGACAAACTACTCCCGTGTCTAAGGGTATTATTATTTAGCATTAGGCCTGTGCTTAAGGGGGCCTTGATAACGACCCAAGGGGCCCGTCTGGCTGGCATCGTCAACAGAGATGCAACATCGCTGGCAACAAGTGTATCTGGGGTGAGGTCTTATAGATGTAAGGGAGGTTGCAAAGGGTCCAGGTCCTGAACTCGTGAAGGGGAGGGAAGACGGGCCGAGAGTGAACGATTCCTGCGATCTGGTCCTTCTGGTCCCTGAGTCTGTACTGGCTCCTTACCGGCTGAAATACGTCCAGCTTCCTGGTGAGCCAGACGTGATCTGGCAGGACAGTCTTTGTGGTGGACTGACCCAGGGCGGTGCCGAAGGCGTCGTGGGGGTGTGAACCATCAGGGAACACCGCTGTGGGAAAAACCTGCCGGGATTGATATGAGAGGAGAACTACCAGGGACTTATACTGTACTAAATTAAAAATTACTGTATGCAAAATAAATTCAACTAAAGTCTCTAGCTAGGGTCGTAAATCCTAGCTCCTCTTTTTCCTAATGACAGACTGTGGGCTGTGAGGGGCAGGTGGGGGTGAATGTGAATGGAAAGGTTGATAGGTTGATTGAAGATCCACAGTCCACCTGCAGACAAGTATCTCACATTAACTTGTATTTTTTATACAAGGATAAGATTTTAATAAATTCAGTTCTATGACTGAACACTGGTTCTGTTTAGAGCAGGGATTTAAACATGTACATAGTCCAGCCTTGCACCATAACCATCAACAGCCAATATTCATTTACTATAAACACAACAATTTAAATTTTGGAAGTATATTAAAGGACCTTAAATGTGGTCTAAGTACTATTAACTAATTACTAAAAATTATATTCAATTGGATGAACTTATATGATAAATTAAAGATAACTGAGCAAGCAATTGTTAAATTTATATTTTCAAGTATATATATAGATATATTCAATTTATATGAAGAGGTTCAGTCAACACGATTGAAGCTTTTCCCACACAAGGGACACTCATGATGTTTTGTTTACCTCGCGAGTGTCTTTATGCTTGGAAAAAGATTCAGCTGCTGCACTACAATATTAATAAATTTACTGAAATATGAGGCGTTGCCTCACCCTATAACCGACAGACAGACTTATTAGATATATTAAAGTTACACAAGCATACAATTGGCCAATTAATACACTTAATAACATTCAATATACTTCTCTGAATGCCGGGTGCCTGTCTGACAAGTGTGCCAGACTGGATAACTCTCTTGTCGAGTTTAGGCACGATATTTTATATCACAGCTTTGCTGTATATTGTTCTAGTAGCATAGCTACGTGATTGTCCTTAATTGTGTTTGTAGTAGGATGATAGGTGATGATGGTGTAGGTGGAGACAGTGTCACTTTGTGTGCTCCTCTCTACACTATTTAGATATGTTCTAAGAATTTTTCCTTGTAGATATATTGTCCAGGTACTCCCCCAGTTCTAGAGAGTAACCACTGGTGATAAAGATAATTCGATAAGGTGTCCTAAGTCGATTAATGTTCGCTAAGCACCGTCACACATGTTCACTGTTTGTAAACACACACGTTCTGCCTCGGGGTGTGGTGGGCGCTTCTCTCCCTGCCATCATCTCCCCCCCCCCCCATGCTTCCTGAGCACGGTAGCCTTCAATGAATATTGATTGATTATTTTTACTGTCTAGACATATGATTGAGATAAGATGTGATTATAATATAATTAGATATAGGATTTAAAGATAATAAGTAGTACTTGATTCTTATTAAGGATTTGATTTAATCCCTACTGGAAATCGATTCAATTGTTCCAATAGTTTTTTAATTAAATCCTTCTAGAAGCTTCTGGATCCTTGAGAAATCATGCACAAAGTCACGTAGGCACCTTTAGGGCCCTATGGTGTATGTGATCGTAGGTGGCATTGTCATGTATGATCCAGATGTATAATGAATCTGTAATGATTCTGATATGATTTTGATATGATATAGAAATAATACATTTCTTAGATAATAATATAGATATAGTGGGTAAAAATTTCCCACAACCACCAAGCCATTACGACTAGCACTGCGAAGGGGTGTCAGGATAAGGATTTGGGATGGGACGGTGGGGGTTGGAAGGAATGGCGACCAACCACTTGGACGGTCGGGAATTGAACAAGGACCAGCATGAAGCAAGACCTTCACTCTACCACCCAGCCCAAGTGGTTAAACGATTTATGGAGAGTTTGGATGAAATTTTGTTTGTATATGACGAATGACAAATTTTCTTGTCATGAATGATCAGAAAACGTCGGGATTTGTGGTCTTCGTATTAAATATTGTCATCACTTAAATAACATGAATACCAACTTATAAAGATCCAGGGAAATACTTGACATTTTGTTTGATTACGTAAATGCCTTTAGAGACAAATTAAAAATATGTTAACGTCATGATGTCCATTCTGGGACTTTTAAATATTTCCTAAACGTGAAAAGATTTATGACAGATCTTGAAATTAATGAGAAAACAGACATTCTGAACCTTCAAACGCAATTGTCGAGAATCATTGATACAACTACCGAACAACTTTCTTTTAAGATTTAATAAGTTTAGGGCATTTACGAAAACTGCAAATTTTATGAAGTGTTCAGACAGTAACACAACAAAAACTGATTTTAGAAATGTTGCATTGGATTGATTTGAATAATTTTGAGATGCAATTGATTGATTTACGAAGCAGCTTAATTTGAAGGCACAAATTTAACTACTTAAGAGCTGAACTAGAAAATATTAATTAATATATTAACAGAAATATGCAGAAAATAAAATTATGAAATTCTATCCTTGAAACTTTTAATGTGAAAATCTCGCACTGGCAGGATAATAGTATTTTCATCGGTATATTCATAGAGGGTCTGACAGCTGAGTGGACAGCGCTTGTGATTTGTAGTCCTAATGTTTCGGGTTCGATCCCCGGTGGAGGCGGAAACAAATGGGCAGAGTTTCGTTCACTTAGCAGTAAATAGGTACCTGGGAGTTAGACAGCTGCTACGGGTTGCTTCCTGGGGATATGTAACAAAAAGAAGGCCTGGTCGAGGACCGGGCCGCGAGGACGCTAAGCCCCGAAATCATCTCAAAACAACCTCAAGATGTGAACCACTATTTTTAGTAAAGAACTTTTTCAACTTCTTATTGGAGTAGACTTGCTGATGAAACTAGTGTTGTGTGCAGCGTTCTCAGAGCAACCAAATACATGCCAGTTGTAAAATATTACCTTAGGTGAAGACGATCATTGGTGCAGTGGTCAAGTACCAGTGCTGGCGATGGGGAGACTTGGCGGCCAGGGTTCGAATCCTTGTGAGGAGTCATAGAGCTAAAATAACATATAAATTTTTATATTTTTCGATATTTACTACTAGGTGAACCAAAGGGCCGACCAATTATATCCCGGCTGGGAATCGAACCCTTGATCCTAAATTGTGAGTCGAGGACGAAACCACTGTACTACCTAAACCGTATTACTCCATTTACAGTGTAATAGAGACAGTTTAACTCCATCTACAGTGTAATAGATAGTGTAACTCCATCTAAAGTGTAATAGACAGTGTAACTCTATCTACAGTTTAATAGTGTAACTCCATCTACAGTGTAATTAGAGACAGTGTAATAGAGACTGTAACTCCATCTACAGTGTAACTCCATCTACAGTGTAATAGACAGTGTAACTCCATCTACAGTGTAATAGAGACAGTGTAACTCCATCTACAGTGTAATAGAAACAGTGTAACTTCATCTACAGTGTAATAGAAACAGTGTAACTTCATCTACAGTGTAATAGAAAGAGTGTAAATCCATCTACAGTGTAATAGACAGTGTAACTCCATCTACAGTGTAATAGAAACAGTGTAACTTCATCTACAGTGTAATAGAAAGAGTGTAAATCCATCTACAGTGTAATAGACAGTGTAACTCCATCTACAGTGTAATAAAGACAGTGTAACTCCATCTACAGTGTAATAAAGACAGTGTAACTCCATCTACAGTGTAATAGACAGTGTGACTCCATCGACAGTGTAATAGAGACAGTGTAACTCCATCTACAGTGTAATAAAGACAGTGTAACTCCATCGACAGTGTAATAGAGACAGTGTAACTCCATCTACAGTGTAACTCCATCTACAGTGTAACTCATTGCAAGTGATGAGACTGTATCTTCGTATCTGAGATAAACAGAGTTGTATGACTTCACAGTTAAAGGTGACAGGTAATTTAACTTCCTGTCCTGTGGCTACAGAATTAACCCAACTCGCAATCACGGGTGAAAGGGTTGATTAACGATCCGTGGATCCTGCCAAGGCTGATAATTCATTGGCACTTGGAGAAACTCGAGGGACTCTTTTGTTTTGTGTTTAATTCAAAAGTTGTGCCATTGAAAGGGTGTTTAGTAAATTAAAATTATCTTAGATGCCAAAAACGAATGTGCTCGGTCCTAAATAGGTGCGCACGCACGCAAGCACGCACGCACACACGCAAGCACGCACGCATGCATGCACGCACGCACGCACGCACTACACACACACACACACACACACACACACACACACACACACACACACACACACACACACACACACACACACACACACACACACACACACACACACACACACACACACACACACACACACACACACACACACACACCTCACGACACTGGGAAGACGGGATACCACGAGCGTAGCTCTCATCCTGTAACTACACTTAGGTAATTACACTTAGGTAATTACACACACGCACACACATACGCGAGGCTGGCTAACATCAGAACAGCCTTCAGGAACCTATGTAAGAAATCATTTAGAATCTTGTATACCACATATGTAAGACCAATCCTGGAGTATGCGGCCCCAGCATGGAGCCCGTACCTTGTCAAGCACAAGACGAAGCTGGAAAAAGTCCAAAGATATGCCACTAGACTAGTCCCAGAACTAAGAGGCATGAGTTTCGAGGAAAGACTGCGGGAAATGCACCTCACGACACTGGAAGACAGAAGAGTAAGGGGAGACATGATCACTACCTACAAAATCCTCAGGAATTGCCAGGGTAGACAAGGATAAACTGTTTAATACTAGTGGTACGCGAACAAGGGGACACAGGTGGAAACTGAGTACCCACATGAGCCACAGGGACGTTAGAAAGAACTTTTTCAGTGTCAGAGTAGTTATCGGATGGAATGCATTAGACAGTGATGTGGTGGAGGCTGACTCCATACACAGTTTCAAATGTAGATATGATAGAGGCCAGCAGGCTCAAGAATTTGTAAACCAGTTGATTGACGGTTGAGAGGCGGGACCAAAGAGCCAGAGCTTAACACCCGCAAACACCACTAGGTGAATACACACACGCTCGAATCGGGGTATTGAGTAGTTAGTTTATATTTCTCTGTCTCTGGTTTGGTTTCGTAGTGAACAATCTCCCATTTTCTAAACAATATGGCAAACTTATATGTAACGTTCCTCATGGAGGTTAGACTACACTTAGGTGTGTGGGCTTTGTCACCGGGTAGACCTTGATCCTGGCTAACGGAGCAGTCAGTTAGTCCTCGCTCAGAATAAATTAATGCACAGTTTAAATGGCATCACGAAATAGAGTTAAAATACACCAAAACAGAATGTGGACTGTGTTACCAAGGTACTGTCTTCCTTTTTTAGTGCTCTCTTGTGGCTCTAACACGACCAGCAAGAAAAGGCAGGATGAGACTGTTTGTGTGTCTGGCTAAAGGCCAATGACGTGTGAATCACAGCCTGGTTGATCAGGTATCCTTTGGAGGTGTTTGTCAAGTTCTCTCTTGAACACTGTGAGGGGTCAGCCAGTTATGTCCCTTATGTGTAGTGGAAGCGTGTTGAACAATCTCGGGCCTCTGATGTTGATAGAATTCTCTCTCAGAGTACCTGTTGTACCTCTGCTCTTCAACGGGGGTATTCTGCACATCCTGCCATGCCTCCTGGTCTCATGTGGTGTTATTTCTCTGTGCGGGTTTGGGACCAGCCCCTCTACTATTTTCTACATGTAAATTATTATGTATCTCTCCCGCCTTCGCTTTAGACAATACAGATTTAGGCTCTTTAGTCAGTCTCAGTAGTTTAGATGTTTTACTGAGTGGATTCTAGTAGTAAAGGATCTCTGCACGCTCTCCAGGTCAGCAATTTCTCCAGCTTTGAAAGGGGGATGTCATTGTGCAGCAGTACTCCACTCTAGAGAGCACATGCGTCTTGAAAAGTATCATCATTGGTATAGCATCTCTAGTGTGAAAAGTTCTTGTTATCCAACCTGTCATTTTTCTTGCAGTTGTGACTATTTTATTGTACTTCCCACAAGCTACTAGATAGCAAGAAAAGATAGGATTCAATACATGTGAGGTGAATTGGCATTGCTGATTAACAGGCGCAATAAAAAAAGGCATGTTAGAGCAGTGGTGGCAGCGACAATCATCAATAAAAAAAAGAGAAAAAACAGGCATGAATATGCAAATAAAGCGAGTCCCGGAATCCTCCAGGAAGCCACAGTAAAAGCCATTCATCTGAGAGTAAAATTAATAGGTAAGGTGGCATTAGACACACGAGAATTAATGAATCCTTGTGGAGTTAAGGGGATAATGAAGAGTAAAACTAGCTGATACAAGAGAAACTTTCTAATTAAACATGTTCAGAAGAAAACAAGAAAAAGCGATTCTCCTCAAATCAGACTAAACCTGATGCGTATACATAATGATGGCATTAATTAATTAATTTTAGAATTATTTGAAACTATCAAAATTCCACGTAATTGCGACGAGACTCAGGAGAACTTTACATTACTACGCTGGTTGAAAAAAGAAACATAGAAAATATAAAGAACATTCGAGATACATACACACAACACATCAGATGTC
>WNGS01160430.1:1076397-1094169 GCA_020271785.1 Procambarus virginalis | reverse complement strand
CCTGTAACACTGTGACAGCTCTGTAACACTGTGAAGTCTACTGTAACACTGTGACAGTCTCCTGTAACATCTGTGACAGTCTCCTGTAACACTGTGACAGTCTAATAAAGTGAATGCATTAAGTACGAGACGTACCACATACAGCTTCAAGGAGTCCATACTAAGGACTACACGCCTCCTCGTATATGTAAAGACTGAATGGGGTAGTTAATACATTCATACCATTAGTTGCGAACAACACCACATTAACGAAGAGATATAGAATATCTGAGGATTATAAAATGATTCTGGGTGACACGGAATTGTGGGTTGACACGGAATTGGGGTGACACGGAATTGTGGGTGACACGGAATTGTGGGTGACACGGAATTGGGGGTGACACGGAATTGTGGGTGACACGGAATTGTGGGTGACACGGAAGTCTGGGTGACACGGAATTGTGGGTGACACGGAATTGTGGGTGACACGGAATTGTGGGTGACACGGAAGTGGGTGACACGGAATTCTGGGTGACACGGAATTGTGGGTGACACGGAAATCAAGGACTGTGGGGAGAATAACTACCTGAATTGAACCCAAGTACCTAACTGCAATGCATGGGAGTGAGCAAGGAAAACCCATTTAACAATGCGAAATGATAGATGATTAGCTAAAACATTAACAGAAAACGACTTGTGAGTTGATATCAGCGCATGTGCCAACCAGAAAAATATACGAATATAATTAAAAAAGTAAGAAAAGTGGCCTTGAGAGTATTGAACACTAGATATTATGATAGATAGTTTAAGCGTACGTGTTGCAAGATGCTTATCGCGGGGTTGCAAGGTCAACACTATTAAATATTAATTACTTTACTGGTGTACATTGCAACCATTATATTATTTACAGTTACCTGTGCTTCAACTGCAATACGTATGCATGATGCTGTTTATAAATGGCTGTTGTTGGGTATTGTGTAAATAAGTCATTTCAAGTTTAAGAATAATATTAAATGAATATCAGTGACATTGTGTGTGTGTGTGTGTATGTGTGTGTGTGTGTGTGTGTGTGTGTGTGTGTGTGTGTGTGTGTGTGTGTGTGTGTGTGTGTGTGTGTGTGTGTGTGTGTGTGTGTGTGTGTGTGTGTGTGTGTGTGTGTGTGTGTGTGTGTGTGTGTGTGTGTGATAACATAGCTCTCTTATCTAAAGAAATACAAGGCAAAACTAGATTATGTCTAGACATGTAACAAGGCCCATTACTAAACACAAGAGTCGACTGACTTAAGACTAGAGACTGAGGGACCTGGACCTCCCTATACAAGAGGGAAGAACAAACAGGGCAGACATGATCACGACATCTAAAATTGAAAGGAAACTTACTAATTACACAGAGAAGCGCCGTTCAAAGTTTGGAACAGTAGACAGAAGAGAATATAAATGAAAACAAAAGACGCAGATGAGTAACAAAGATGCCAGAAAGAACTTCTTCAGCATGACATGAGAAAGTGACCGATACTAATTTGCTTCAGAGTTTCATCATTACATCTAGATGAGTACATCTAGGAGAGTACACGCACAAGCACAGCCATAACCTAGAAAACTGTAGAGATGGGAAAAAGGAGCTGATTGCCCCTCTATCTTTTCTACCCATAAACTCCCTCCCTCCCACCCAAAACCTTCTACCGTCTCCCAGCCTCTATCCCCCTTTCTCCCCTCTCCCCTCTCCCCTCTCCCCCTAGGACACACGAGCTCGCTAATGGCATAAATATTTGATTTACGGAGTTAAAGAAAGATGAATACAGAAGAAGTCGAGAAAATAATGAAGGTAAGAAGGACTCAACTTGGGTAATGTTCAGAGTGGGAGGGAGGGAGGGATGGATGGATAGTGGGAGGGATATTCAGGGGGAGGGAGGGATGGATAGTGGGAGGGATATTCAGAGGGAGGGATCAACTTAATATTGGATTAATATGGATCTTTTTCTCGACTTACTGCATGGATTTTTTTAGGGTGGGGAGGGGGGGGGATGAGACACGATTTCAATTCTCTCTCTCACTTTATTTTTTAATCTTTTCCGTCCACCCTCCTTTCTTCCCCTTTTCCTTGTTTTTATGCACGTCTTTATTAATCCTGCCCATGTCCCTTCCGTAACATATTCTCATATCTCCTCCTGCACTCTGTATAACCTCTCTCTGTATGATTCACGAGTTTTTCATTGTTTTTCTCTTCATTTTAAACCACTCTTTCTCTTCTTCTCTCTCTCTCTCTCTTCTCTTATTCCTGTGCACGCACATTATCTTTCCTTCCCCTACTCCTTGTTTTATCTTGTCTTTCTTTATGAGTAATATATTTTATCCCTCTTCGCATAGTCTTCTTTCGTTGCGGTTGCTCACACTACTTCCTTCTCCTCCTCTTCCTTCTCCTTCTCTTCCTCCTCCTCCCATGTTTTCTCCTACCTCCTGCTAATTACCTAACAGTCCTTAACTAACAATGCTTACGGGAAAATGAGGTCCAGCTCTCCATGCCCCGTCTCAAAGGCCTGTTGTATCTGCTGCGTTACAACTGAACTATTTTTGACGTTCAAATTCTTTTTCGAACTGTGGAGGTAAAATTGTGGATGGAGGTGGCTTCCACAACTTCTTCTTTCAGTGTATTCCACTTCTCGACAACGTAAGGAAAAAAGGAAATACTCGTACAGGGTATGAGTATTTCATTACATTTCTTCCGGTGTCCTCTTGTCCTGGTTTCTCTCAGTTTGAAGAAAGTCCTTGTCTACCTTATTTATTTGTCCTCGGTATCTTGTATGTTGTGCTCATATCCCCCCTTCTGCTCCTTCTTTCCTCTAGGTTTATGAGATTTAGATCCATTAGCCTATTCTCGTACATTAACTCAGGCACTATTCTTGTTGCATTCCTTTCTACTTGGTCAATCTTGGTTTTAGGTTTCACAAGGTGCGGATTTCATGCCGGTGCTGCGTACTGTAGTGTTGGTCTAACGAATGTAGTGTAGGTTGCCTTGAAGGAGACCTGTTTCTTCTACATTCTCTCATGCTTCGACCTCATTCTCCTTCTCTGATTCACCTACTCATACTCCTCCTCCTTCTGCTCCACCTCCTCCTTCTGCTCCACCTCCACCTCCTCCTCCTCCTTCTCCTGCTCCACCTCCTCCTATACCTCCATCATCACACCTCCTCTGAGACTCTCGTGAAGTTGAAAATAGCGGATTATAGTTGAGCAGCGGAAGTTGGTCCCCGCGGAGGGCGCCATGTTGTGTGGGAGCCCAGGGACCCTCACTCTTTTATAATGCTCTCATGTTTCGGGCCACACTCATGCTTTGGGCCACACTCATGTTTCGGGCCACACTCATGTTCGGGCCACACTTGGGGCCCTGGGAACATAAGAACGTAAATAAATATGAAACTGTCGGAGGTCACACTGGGCTATATTGGACCACACTGGGTCATACTGAGCCACACTAGCCCACATTGGACCACACTGGGCCATATTGGACCACACTGGGCCATATTGGGCCATATTGGGACCACACTGGGCCACATTGGGCCACACTGGCCCACACTGGGGCCACACTGGGCCACACGACGCGGTTTATAATTATACCCAACCAATATTTGCATATAATACAAAGCTGATGAATATCAGCTTTGATTCTCATCAACCATCCTGATCATACCTGATCAACCAGGCTGTGACTCATACGTCAGGCTGCGAGCAGCCGCGTCCAACAGCCTGGTTGACCAGTCCAGCAACCAGGAGGCCTGGTCGACGACCGGGCCGCGGGGACGCTAAGCCCAATCAGCTCCTAAGTTCTCGACGCACAATCGAGAATTCTGGGTTCGAGTCCCGAGTGGGAGAGAAATGGATGGGTACATTTTCTTTCATCTAATACTTCTGTTCACCTAGCATTGCATCCTGGGGGGGGGGGGGTCAGTAATTCGACCCTCGGGTGGGGGGATGGGGAGGGGGGACCGATAAAAGCCTAACGTGTATGAATACACTCTGGCTTCCTGTCCCCCGACACAATGAATGATTGTTTTTTAAACTATTTATAAATCTTGTAGAGGCAATTACCTCGAAGACGTTAATTGGGTGTTGCTCTCGTCTACGACTTGTGTACCAGCAGTGAAGGTGATTACCGCTCCTGATCTCGAGTCATTAATCGCTCCTGAATGGTCCTGTGCTTCAAGTCTGCTTAGCACAAGACTTTCTCTTAGTCTTATAGTATAGTCTTTCCTTAGTGTACAACTTCACCTTTTTTCTTAATAGTTACATGTGTCAATGTATAGATAACATGATAACATAACTCAGCACATTCTACATTTAATCACGTTCCTGTGGTTGATATCGTGGGTGGTGTTGCCAGCATCGCCTCAGGCTATTCCTGTACAGTCTCCAGTCGACCCCAAAAACGCAATTTTTACAGAATAACCAAAATTTTATTTTTCTCGAATATAAATTAATGTTTTTGTATATAAGAGTCTTGTGTATAGTTAGGTCTATGCTAGATTAGGTTTTGTGTTCTGGTTCTGTTGGCAATAGTTTGTATTGCAGTTGGCAACCCTTCCTCACACTAGGATGGTTAAAGCAGCGGCCGTCCTCCCCAGACGCATTCATCAACTTTAGCATACTGTGTATTAAATATTGCTTTGTTCGCATATATAAATTAATATTATTCTACATAAAAAAATGTCTATAGTTAGGCGTAGGTTAGGTTAGGTGTTTAGGTTCTTTGGCGATTATTTGTATTTGTAGTACGTGGGTGAAGCATTTACCGCGTTGTGGTTCGAACAGTGGACGCGAGTGAAGCACTTGTTCCGGAAGTGTTCGGACGTCATCAGTTGTGAGAGGTGTGTAAAGTGCTTTACGTTCATGAGGAGTGAGTTTAGCGGCTGGACGAACGAGCATTTAGGCTTTGTCTACAAGAATGGGCTGTTTAGAGAGGTGCGCTTTGAACAAAGGAAGTGACCGAAGCGTTTTGGCTAATGTTTTAAGCCCGAGTGTGAACGAACACCGCCTGGCTTCGAGCGGGTTGATGAACAAGTTCACTCGACAGGTAGACCGCAACCCCTTATTTCCATGAGCCAGGGCTAGGACCCAACAAACATTTACACATCTTGCAAAACCTGTACATCTTTTCTCAATCTCTGACAGTCTTGTTTACATTTATTAAACAGTTTATTAGCATCAAAACTGCCTAATGAAATGTTTTTATTGTCATAAACAACTTCCTATTGCCTCGGAGCTCCTTAACTATTTCATGACTGTAAACAAGGCCGCCAAAGATTGAGAAAAGATGAAGAGGTTGGTAAGTAGTTACGTAACTGCTTGGTGAACCCGGCCTCAGGGCAGTAAGCTGTTTGATATAGTTCATGAAGGTTGTGTTGTGATCAAATCCACAAAGGCCGTGACAAGGATTCGAAGGACTGTCACGGTCCTTGTGGATGTGTTCAATGATGCATCACGTTATTGTAATTTCTGTGTGTAATTGTGTTGTGATGTGTGGGAGAAAAACGTCAGAAAAGTCTCTGGAAAATGTTCTCCAGCGTCTGCTGCTGGATAAGAACAGCTTAAGTTCAGTCACAGTGAACATGGTGACACAAGGGTTATGTTCACTGAGAAGTGCACCCAGATTCTCGGTGTATATACACCAAGAGTTTTCTTTAGTACTAAACAAAGGTCGGGAATACTTGCCCGTTGACAGGTAAACTATTTTGGTATCCTAAATAACACTATGGGTAAGAATAGGGAGAAAGGTACGAATGGGATGGGTGTAATAATAGGGTGAAGGAAGAATGGGATAGGTTAGAATAAGAGGAGAAAGAAAGGTATGTCTGGGACGTGTGATAGCCGACAAGGAACATTACACTAGGAGGTCGGCCCCATTCTCATCCTGAACATACCCAGGAGAAGATGGAAGGCTTCCTTAAGTAATGAACATTGCCGAGTATAGCACTAGCAACCTCGAACCACTCCACACGACTTCCAACGCTACTGCGACCAGTTGAAGTGCTAGCATCCTTGAACTGTCACCAGAACACGTCTTTAAACACAGGTCTTTACCGACGTGGCATAATGACGTACTTGTCGGCCCCAACAATCTCTCGTATAGTTTTTCTAATCTTGTGCTGAATGTTTGCGACGTCTTGCAAGGTTTGTGGCTGCAAGCTCGTGGCGGGCAGTGTTGCAGCCTCCAGTGGCTCCAGTCTCATCTCAGTAGACGAGTACCTCCGCCATCTTCCACCTTTGTCAAGGTAAGCAACACCTCTCCTTCCTCAACTGTCACCCTCACCTCACCTGCTTATTTATATATGTATATAAATGTATATATGGATTCTTAAGGGGATTGCATATATGGGAACAAATCCTCAGGAGCCTTTATTAGGGTTCGAACCTACGCGCTGGATGTTCCGAGACGCTCTCATTTATACATTTGATCAACGTTATTGTGATCTCTGTGTGTTGTATATAAGTAATTCTCTTTCATGCCATTACAGGTAAGAATTAAGTCTTCGAGGGGCAGAAGTCCGCCAGGTTTGAGGTAAGTTCCAATTTGACTCTTTTTCCATAACATTATTTTAGAGATCAACCAAACTTTAGAGTGTGGGAGGATCCCATAATTGTTGAGTTTGTCATATTTATCATTGTTGAGACAAGGGGGTACAGGAAGGTTGGTCGCTTCTGTATGACAACTGCTGCTGGCACTCTGTAGTATGACTTGTGGTGCAGTGTCAAGAGTTATTTATATTAACCCCATTGTTGCTATATTATGTTGTCCAGTAATTAATTACACCTTAAGAAAGTGATTAGTGTGATAAGTCACTTCACTGACAAACTACTCCCGTGTCTAAGGGTATTATTATTTAGAATTAGGCCTGTGCTTAAGGGGCCTTGATAACGACCCAAGGGGCCTGTCTGGCTGGCATCGTCAACAGAGATGCAACATCGCTGGCAACAATTGTGTCTGGGGTGAGGTCTTAAAGATGTAAGGGAGGTTGCAAAGGGTCCAGGTCCTGAACTCGTGAAGGGGAGGGAAGAAGGGCCGAGAGTGAACGATTCCTGCGATCTGGTCCTTCTGGTCCCTGAGTCTGTACTGGCTCCTTACCGGCTGAAATACGTCCAGCTTCCTGGTGAACCAGACGTGATCTGGCAGGACAGTGTTTGTGGTGGACTGACCCAGGGCGGTGCCGAAGGCGTCGTGAGTGTCTGGTCAAGGAAGCACCAGCACAGACAACCACGTGTTAAATGGTTGGTCGGTCTGGGAGCTTAATTAGGTTATAGAGTGGCAAACAAGTGTGTTAGAAGCGAGCATGGTGTAGAGTAAGCAGCTGTAAGTTTGTTTTTGTTTCCTGTGAGGGAGCATCTGCCATCCCTGAACCCCATTGGTGTGTGTGTGTGTGTGTGTGTGTGTGTGTGTGTGTGTGTGTGTGTGTGTGTGTGTGTGTGTGTGTGTACTCGCCTATTTGTGCCTGCAGGATTGAGCGTTGGCTCTTGGACCCCGCCTCTCTAGCCTTCGGTTGTTTAAAGCACTGACTCCTGTCCTACTTCTCTATCATACCTAGTTTTAAAGCTATGAATAGTGTTTGCTTCCACAATGTGCTCCTTTAGTGCATTCCATTTCCCCACTACTCTCACGCTAAGAGAAAACTTTCTAACATCTCTGTGACTCATCTGAGTTTCCAGCTTCCACCCATGTCCCCTTGTTCTGTTGGTATTCCGTATGAACATCTCCTCTATTTCCACTCTGTCAATCCTCCTATGTATTTTGTATGCTGCTATCATATCTCACGGCTCCCTCCTTTTTTTCTAACGTTGTCAGGTTCAGTTCCTTCAGTCGCTCTTCATATCCCATCCCATGTAACTCCGGGACTAGCCTCGTCGCAATTTTTTTTAACCTTTTCCAGTTTCCTAATGTGTTTCTTTAGGTGGGGGCTCCATGATGGGGCTGCATACTCTAAGACTGGTCTCACTCAGTGTAACGCGGCCTGAATGCCTCCTTACCATGGTTTCTGAAAGAGTTCTAACTTTTGCTAGCGTAGAATATGTTGCTGTCGTTATTCGATTTATATGTGCCTCACAAGAGTTGGATTTGGTGTTACGTCCACTCCCAGGTCCCTTTCTCGAACCATCACAGGATAGTAGTTTCCCTTCATTGGGTACTGACCCCTTGGTCTCCTGTCACCCAGTCCCATTTAATTCTCTACCAGAACCTCGTTCTGGCAGCTCCTGTGACGGTGCTGGAACCAAGAGTATTGGCATTTGCCTTTCCATTGGAAAATTTCAGCAAAGTGGAGAGAGACTTGCTGCATGGGTAACAGCTTCTCCATATCCACCTACCCAGGCTTTGTGTCCTGGAGAGGCCACTCCAGCCTCGACAACCAGAGCACAACCCCATAGTCTCCCGAGACTGCAGGATACCTACTACTGCTACTACTATTGTAATTATATCTGGATCTGCCTCACTATAATCCTTTATTTTATTTCCTCTGCTTTATTGGATACCCCATCAGTATTGGTGTACTAAACCTTGAGACTTCTTGGAAAGTCTGTTACAAGGGTTCATAAGGCTCCTCCGCCTACCTGGCTCCCTCGGAGTGTGCTGCATGTGAGAGATGGATGCTGTCCTATCTCCAGTAAGTGGTTGGGAGGTGGGAAGTGCCCGGGAATAGGGAGGGGGATGAGAGGCTGAGGGGATCTGGGAGCCAGGGGCTGGGCAGCTAGGGGGTGTCTGAAGGGCATAGTGGGTCTGAGAGGCATAGGGGGGCTGAGAGGTAGTGAGGTTGGGAGTCAGAAAGAGGGTATGCTTGGGGCAGGGGAGAAGCAGGGGCAGGGATGGGTTTTAGGGGGAGGTGGGGGCTCAGGATGGGAGTGGGGCAAGAGAATGGGTATTTGAAGGTAATGGAGAGAGTCTGGGGGTCGTGAGGGTGTCATCTGGAGACGAAGTGCAAAAGGGTTTGGGGATGGATGGGAGAATAGGGGCTTTGGAGGGTGGGATGGAGCAGATGGGAGAGGTTGTGGAGGGTNAAATCTCCAAGGAAGATAATATCTGGAGCTGGGTTTGCTAGGTTATCAAGTATGTTCTCTATTTTGTGCATCTGCTCTGTGAATTCCTCAACCGTTGTATCTGGCAGTTTATATATTAGAATAATAATTAGGTTTAATTTCTCTACCTTAATTCCAAGTACCTTTATTAATTTAAATAGGGAGATTGAAGAAATCGAGCGGAAATTGAAACACTCATATGAAACTGAAGAAAGGCAGTTAGAACAGAAAGCAATTCAGGAAATAAAGAAAAATCCAAAATATTTCTTCTCATATGCGAAATCAAAAGCAAAAACCACTGCCAGTATTGGACCTATTCGTACAAGTGAAGGTTCATACACAAAGGATGACAAAGAAATTAGTGAAATCCTAAAAAAGCAGTATGAGGACATGTTTAGCACTCCAATAAACAACATGAAAGTGGAAGATCCAGATAATTTCTTTATGCGGGATATTCAAACCCTGTAAATATAACTGATATCAACACGAGCGCACTAAATTTTGAAAGAGAAATTGAAAACATGCCCATGCACTCGGCCCCAGGTCCAGACTCATGGAATTCAATATTTATAAATAATGCAAAGTACCGGTAGCACAGGCACTCAGTATAGTGTGGAGGAAGAGCTTGGACACGGGGAGATACCAGATGCACTTAAAGTAGCAGACATAGCCCCTCTACACAAGGGAGAGAGCAAAGCATTGGCAAAAAATTATACACCAGTTGCACTAACATCGCACATCATAAAAGTATTTGAGAGAGTGATTAGGAGTCAGGTCACCAATTTCATGGAGACCAATGACCTTCACAACCCAGGCCAACATGGATTTCGAGCGGGAAGATCGTGCCTCTCACAGCTACTTGAGCACTACGACAAAGTCACTGAGGCATTAGAAGAAAAACAGAATGCTGATGTGATATACACGGACTTCGCAAAGGCTTTCGATAAATGTGACCATGGCGTGATAGCACACAAAATGAAGTCAATGGGAATAACCGGTAAAGTAGGACGCTGGATACTCAGTTTTCTGTCAAACAGGACTCAGCGAGTAACGGTCAACCATATAAAATCTAGCCAAGTGCAGTTAAAAGCTCTGTACCTCAGGGTACAGTCCTTGCACCGCTGCTTTTCCTTATTCTCATATCAGATATAGACAAAAATACAAGTCACAGCTTCGTATCATCCTTTGCAGATGACACAAAAATCAGTATGAAAATTACCTCGGCTGAAGACATTGAAAAACTTCAAGCTGATATTAATAAAGTTTTCGACTGGGCATCAGAAAATAACATGATGTTTAACAGTGATAAATTCCAGGTACTCAGGTACGGTAAAAATGAGGACCTTAAACATAATACAGAGTACAAAACACAATCAAATGTACCCATAGTAGGAAAACAGCATGCAAAGGATTTGAGAATAATAATGTCTGACGACCTAACGTTTAGGGAGCATAACCAAGCAAATATTGCGACAGCCAGAAAAATGATAGGATGGATTACGAGAACTTTCAAATCCAGGGATCCCATTACAATGGTTGTACTCTTCAAGTCAGTTGTGTTTTCCTGTCTTGAGTACTGCTCAGTACTCACTTCCCCCTTCAGAGCAGGAGAGATTGCTGAAATAGAGGGAATACAGAGAACATATACGGCACGCATAGACGCAATAAAGCACCTAAATTATTGGGATCATCTCAAAGCTCTCCAAATGTACTCACTAGAAAGAAGACGAGAGAGATATCAAATAATATACACCTGGAAGATACTGGAGGGTCAAGTACCAAATCTACACAGTAAAATAACAACGTACTGGAGTGAACGATATGGAAGAAAATGCAGAATAGAACCAGTGAAGAGCAGAGGTGCCATATGCACAATCAGAGAACACTGTATAAACATCAGAGGTCCGCGGTTGTTCAACGTCCTCCCAGCAAGCATAAGAAATATTGCCGGAACAACCGTGGACATCTTCAAGAGGAAACTAGATTTATTCCTCCAAGGAGTGCCGGACCAACCGGGCTGTGGTGGGTATGTGGGCCTGCGGGCCGCTCCAAGCAACAGCCTAGTGGACCAAACTCTCACAAGTCAAGCCTGGCCTCAGGCTGGGCTTGGGGAGTAGAAGAACTCCCAGAACCCCATCAACCAGGTATCAACCAGGTACCTCTACCTCCTCATTAGTTGAGTTTAGTAGTTCTGTGCATACCAGGTCCTCTTTAATATACAGACCTACTCCTCCATTTGACCTAGTTTTCTATCACATCTATATAAATTATAATTTGGAATCCAGATTTCACCATCCATGTAATCTTTTGTATGAGTTTCTGTGAATGCCCAAATATTGAGTTTGACTCTAATAGGAGGCTATTTATGAACTTAACTTTATTTCTTGACTTTGGCTTTAAACCTTGAATGTTTGCAAATATGAATGATTTTCCATATTGTGTGTCACTTCTGGAAGGTTTTGGTAGTTCTTCCTTCTCTCTACCCTGCCCCAGGGTGTGTTGTTGTGGCAATGGTTTGTCCAGTTTTGGAAGTGATACTGGGGAGTGTGGTAGTCTCTGTGTAGTTGGGGGGTGTAGTATGTGTGGGTTTGATGACGAACCGTAGTCCAGTCTTGGGCATTTCCCCCTCTCCATCCGTACTCCTGCCACGTTTCTGCCTGTCTGTTTCTCCCTCTGTTTCTGCCTGCCTCTAAAAAAATTTCAGGGCTGTTATATTGGACTTCCTTTCTTATATAGCACTGTGTACCTCTGATGTGGAAATCAGGGCAATGAAGATCGTAGCATTTCCTCTCATTAACTGAGAGTTTGCATAGCTTAGGGTGAAAATATCTACACTGTATCAAAACGACATCTGCCTTTCCCTAACCAGTTTCGGCATTTCCGTGGGTGCATGAATAAGCATTCCGTGCCTCTGGGCCCATATCTGCACTGTCCTTTTGCATAATACCTGCAAATATTTTCATCTGTGATTGTATTATTCTTGTTTGTACCTGTGCACGACTTGGCTACCTCTGTGTTTTTTGTTCCAACTTTCTCGTTTCTGCATTCATTCTCGGTATTGCCCTTATCTTTCTTCTTGTTGCTTTCGTCTTTCTCATTTGTGTTCTCATTCGTCTCATTTTTTCTCTCCTTATTCATATCACCAGTTTGCTCTACAATATTGCCTTCATTTTTGTGTAACTCGACACTATGTCCTTCTACATTGCTACTTTGACTCTCTAAATTCTCAGTCCCTGGGTTGTGCTCAGAGTTCGTTGCTGTCTTTATATACTCTGTATATATTTCTGGTAGTTTTTGTGTGAATTGTAGCCTGTGTACTTCAGGAATGTTATTCATTAGTTTGGTAATGTTTTCCCACATCTGTCTGTCTTAAAGAGGTTCCTGCTTTTGTTATTAGTACATCCAAGAATGGCAGACTGTTATTTTCACTATTTTCATGTGTAAATCGGAGTACTGACTCACTCTCTAGATGGCTTTTTAGATCAATTAGTTCATCTGAGTCTTTTACTATTACGAATATGTCATCTACATAACGGCAATATACAGTTGGTTTTTGTCTGCTACTGAAGACTCTGTCTTCGATGGTTCCCATATAAAAATTAGCAAATAAAACTCCTAAGGGGGAGCCCATTGCTACTCCGTCTATTTGTAAATACATGTCTCCTTGTGTACTGATGAAAGGGGCTTCCTTTGTACATGCTTCAAGAAGACTCTTCAAGTGTGGCTCAGGTATGTCTAATTTGGGGGTGCTCTTGTCTCTGTATACTCTGTCCAGTATCATTCCTATGGTTGTGTCGACTGGGACGTTGGTAAATAGGGATTCCACGTCCAGGGAAGCAATGATTCCATCGGGCTGAGTAGATTTGATTAATTCTAGGAAATCTGCTGATGATTGTAGACTATACTTACTTGGAGTGTATGGAGTTAGGAGTTCATTGAGTCGTTTTGCCAGGTGATAGGTTGGAGTTGGTATTTCGCTGATTATAGGGCGTAGTGGGTTACCTGGTTTGTGTGTCTTAACATTGCCATAGGCATATCCTAAGCCATAGTCGCCTTGAAGTTTATTGAAATGCACGCTACCTTTCTTTGCGTTGATTGCTGTAATTGTTTTGTTTACTTTCTGCTTAAGGTCTTCCACAGGGTTTCTCGTGATTCGATGAAATTTGGTGTCATCACTAAGGATGTCGCTAATTTTGTTCATGTATTCTTGGGTAGGAATCAGTACATATGCTGCTGTCTTGTCGGCTTTTCTTATTGTTACATCTTTCAGATTTTTTAGTTGTTTTGCTGCTTCTTTGAGTCGTGGGGTTAAGATTGTAGATGAATATGTTCCTCGTTGTTTCCCCGCTTCTGCTAGTAGTTCAGCCTGAAGTGTGTCAGTGGCGATGACTTTTTTGTTGTCTTCTAGCTTATGGATGTCATCCAGAAGCAATTAGATTTCCAGGCGTTTTTGATGCATCTTTGGTTTGGATATGAATTGACAATTTAGACCAAGATTTAAGAGGTCTCGTTGGTCCTGGGTAAGATCATAAGAAGTCAGGTTAATGTAGCCATCTTTAGGACGAGGGATCTTTAACTGTCCACCGTTTAGGGCTGTTAACTTACGGAGTGTCTTTGTTTCTACACGAGTTTTATGTTGTTGTTTCAGGTTAAATAGTTCACTATTTAGGATAGGGATGTCGTACTGGGTCCATTTGTTTAACAGATGCTCAGCTTGCTCTGTAAAAGTTTGGAGGGCTTTCTTCTTCTTGTTTAGTTGATGCCTTCTTTATTTCGCCTGGAAATCAAAATGCTTTCTGTCTCGAAATCGAATCGAAGTTCTGTCTTCTAGTTTATGCCAAAACTAGAAGACAGAAGAAAAAGAGGTGATATGATCACTACATACAAAATAGTAACAGGAATTGATAAAATCGATAGTGAAGATTTCCTGAGACCTGGAACTTTAAGAACAAGAGGTCATAGATATAAACTAGCTAAACACAGATGCCGAAGAAATATAAGAAAATTCACTTTCGCAAACAGAGTGGTAGACGGTTGGAACAAGTTAGGGGAGAAGGTGGTGGAGGCCAAGACCGTCAGCAGTTTCAAAGCGTTATATGACAAAGAGTGCTGGGAAGACGGGACACCACGAGCGTAGCTCTCATCCTGTAACTACACTTAGGTAATTACACACACACGCACACACACACACACCGGGACCAAAGAGCCAAAGCTCAACCCCCGCAAGCACAATTAGGTGAGTACACACTGTAGATTTGTAGACCTCATCATGGTAACATTCTTGTATCAACTTGTAGAAGTAGCAAAAGTAGTAGATAAAATTGTTGGCCTCGTGGAAGGTCTTACAACCGTAGAGAATGTGAGCGACTACAGGAGAATAGGCCGATATGTAAAAGGGAAAGATCGACCTTTGAGGATCACCCTAAATGGTGCCAAACAGATGGAAGAAGTACTAAGGAATGCTAAAAAATTACGTAATGATGAGGATGGGAAAGTGTGGTCGTTAAGACGAGATCTTTCAAAAGAAGATAGAGAGAAGCTGAAACTGAACCTCGCCGAGGCAAAACGTTTAAATGAGAGCAGGAATGAAGAAGATGTCAATTCTTTTTTCTACAAAGTGATAGGAGTAGGCAGACCAGTGAAGTGGTACATAAAGGCAAACCAACAAAATCATTAGAGAAAGGGGGAGTGAAAAATAAGAAGAGGGGGAACAAGTTCCTGAAGATTGCATACACCAACATAGATGGAGTAAGGTCAAAGATACTGGAGTTAAGTGATATAATACAGCTGCAGACACCAGACATTGTTGCACTCACGGAGACAAAACTTGAAGATGTTATTTTAAATGAGGTCATATTCCCAAGGGGCTACTCAATTTGAAGACGGGACAGAAAAATCAGGAAAGGCGGTGGCGTTGCTGTGCTGGTGAAAGAACACCTAAAGGTGAACGAAATAATGACTGCCAATCCACAAGAAGTTGATATAATAGCACTAGAGATCTGCCATGAGGATGATAAACTAATGGTCATAAATGCATATAGTCCACCGCTAAGCAGCACATGGTCAAAAGAGGAGCTAGATAGTAAACGAGAAGGTCTTATAACAATAATGAGAGAGATCATAGCAAGAGCGGATAACGATAGTTCACGGCTGTTGATAGTCGGCGACTTCAACTTGAAATCCATAGACTGGGAGGCATATGAAGCTAAAACAGAAGATTTCTGGACCTGTAAATTTGTAGACCTCATCCTGGAAACATTCTTGTATCAACATGTTAAACAAGCTACGAGGATGAGGGAAGGGGACGTTCCCTCCATGCTAGATTTGATATTTACCAGGAAGGAGGAAGAAATATTTGACATTCAGTACCTTCCTCCCTTGGGTAAAAGTGACCATGTCTTTTGGGAATAAAGTATGCAATGCGATATAATCTGGAAGAAAATATGACAGTCGATGCAATTGAAAAACCTGATTTTAGGAGAGGACATTATGGCAACCTTAGAAAAAATTTTAGTGAGTATAATTGGACAGACTTGTTGCTAGGCAAGGAAGTGAATGAGATGTATGTCAAGTTTTGTGAAATATATGATAAAGGAACAAAACAATTTATACCAAAACAGAGAAGCAGAACTAGGAAACAGGATTGGTTCAACAGAAAGTGCGAGAGGGCCAGAGACCAAAAGTCACAAAAATGGAATCAATACAGGAAGAGGCCAAACCCCCAAACATACCAGCGATACAAAGATGCGAGAAACAACTACACGGCAGTGAGGAGAGAGGCAGAAAGAAATTTTGAAAAAGGGATTGCAGACAAATGTAAAACAGAACCAGGTCTATTCTATAAATTCATAAACAACAAATTGCAGGTAAAGGATAATATTCAGAGGTTGAAAATGGGAAATAGATTCACGGAAAATGAAAAGGAAATGTGTGAAACATTAAACGAAAAGTTCCAAAGTGTGTTTGTACAAAATGAAATCTTCAGGGAACCAGATACAATAAGAATTCCAGAGAACAACATAGAGCACATAGAGGTGTCTAGAGACGAAGTGGAAAAAATGCTCAAGGAGCTAAATAAGAACAAAGCAGTTGGTCCAGATGGAGTTTTGCCATGGGTTCTGAGAGAATGTGCACCTGAGCTCAGCATTCCTCTTCAACTGATTTTTCAGGCATCCCTGTTTACAGGAGTTGTAGCTGATGTGTGGAAAAAGGCTAACATAGTTCCAATCTACAAAAGTGGAAGCAGGGAAGACCCCTTAACTATAGACCTGTATCATTGACAAGTGTAATAGTCAAAATATTGGAAAAAATAATTAAAACTAAATGGGTAGAACACCTGGAGAGAAATGATATAATATCAGACAGACAGTATGGTTTTCGATCTGGAAGATCCTGTGTATCGAATTTACTCAGTTTCTATGACCGAGCAACAGAGATATTACAGGAAAGAGATGGTTGGGTTGACTGCATCTATCTGGACCTAAAAAGGCTTTCGACAGAGTTCCACATAAGAGGTTGTTCTGGAAACTGGAAAATATTGGAGGGGTGACAGGTAAGCTTCTAACATGGATGAAAAATTTTCTGACTGATAGAAAAATGAGGGCAGTGATCAGAGGCAATGTATCGGACTGGAGAAATGTCACAAGCGGAGTACCACAGGGTTCAGTTCTTGCACCAGTGATGTTTATTGTCTACATAAATGATCTACCAGTTGGTATACAGAATTATATGAACATGTTTGCTGATGATGCTAAGATAATAGGAAGGATAAGAAACTTAGATGATTGTCATGCCCTTCAAGATGACCTGGACAAAATAAGTACATGGAGCGCCACTTGGCAAATGGAATTTAATGTTAATAAATGCCATGTTATGGAATGTGGAATAGGAGAACATAGACCCCACACAACCTATATATTATGTGAGAAATCTTTAAAGAATTCTGATAAAGAAAGAGATCTAGGGGTGGTTCTAGATAGAAAACTATCACCTGAGGACCACATAAAGAATATTGTGCGAGGAGCCTATGCCACGCTTTCCAACTTCAGAATTGCGTTTAAATACATGGATGGCGATATACTAAGGAAATTGTTCACGACTTTTGTTAGGCCAAAGCTAGAATATGCAGCGGTTGTGTGGTGCCCATATCTTAAGAAGCACATCAACAAACTGGAAAAGGTGCAAAGACATGCTACTAAGTGGCTCCCAGAACTGAAGGGCAAGAGCTACGAGGAGAGGTTAGAGGCATTAACCCCTTAACTGCGTTGCCTCCAAATATGACACCCCCGTGGTGCGCAGGAAATAAATTCTCTGGAAAAAATTCTTTTTCCTTTTAAAGTGTCAAAAACCCTTCCCTCAGTATGGCTATGTAAAAAAAGGTCGAAATTGAACTTACTTTGGCTGCTATGGGGTCCGTAAGTTGGGGCGTGGCGTCATCATTCCCCGTGCTCCCGTGCCGTAAGCTCCGGGGCGGGTGAGGTGCTCGGGGCGGGGCGCGCGAGTTGCCGCGAATATATTTTCGTTCTTTTTTTCGCACAGTTCCAAATACATTTTATTTGTTTTTACGTGCTAATCCTATGTATAGTGAACACGTACACTATATTATGGAAGTAAAACATCCGTACTGTCCGAAGACACTGTGTTACGTGCATGACACTTGTGAACACATATGCAGCACATATTTACTATGTATCATGCTAATTTATGTATATATACAATCTATTTACACACTATACACTGT
>WNGS01160430.1:1053618-1072810 GCA_020271785.1 Procambarus virginalis | reverse complement strand
GGCAGACTGGCAGGCAGGCAGACTGGCAGGCAGGCAGGCAGGGAGGGCGGGAGGGAGCAATGGGTGTTGAGGTGAACCGTGACCTTTGAGATGTAGGGGGACGAGGGGTGGGGGAATTGTGCCGGTGGTGGGGGAGGGCCCAGCTCACAGCTCCGATAAGCCTAAACCACACACCACCCATTACAGTAGTCAGATTTGTTTCTTAAATTCAGTACATATCATATATATTTTTTGGCAGGTTGGTAGAGAGGGAGGCAAGCAGACTGGCAGGCTGGCAGGCAGACTGCTTGATACCTGCTTGATACCTGCTTGATGGGGTTCTGGGAGTTCTTCTACTCCCCAAGCCCGGCTCGAGGCCAGGCTCGACTTGTGAGAGTTTGGTCCACCAGGCTGTTGCTTGGAGTGGCCCGCAGGGCCACATACCCACCACAGCCCGGCTGATCCGGAACTTCTCTTAGAAAACAGTCCAGTTTTCTCTTGAAGATGTCCACGGTTGCTCCGGCAATATTTCTTACAGTCGCTGGGAGGACGTTGAACAACCGCGGACCTCTGATGTTTATACAGTGCTCTCTGATTGTGCCTATGGCACCTCTGCTCTCCACTGGTTCAATCTTGCATTTTCTTCCATATCGTTCACTCCAGTACGTTGTTATTTTACTGTGAAGATTTGGGACCTGGCCCTCCAGTATTTTGCATGTGTATATTATTTGGTATCTCTCTCGTCTCCTTTCTAGAGAGTACATTTGGAGAGCTTTGAGATGATCCCAATAATTTAGGTGTTTTATCTCGTCTATGCGTGCCATATATGTTCTCTGTATTCCCTCTATTTCAGCAATCTCTCCTGCTCTGAAGGGGGAAGTGAGTACTGAGCAGTACTCGAGACGGGACAACCCAAGTGACTTGAAGAGTACAACCATTGTGATGGGATCCCTGGATTTGAAAATTCTCGTAATCCATCCGATCAGTTTTCTGGCTGACGCGATATTTGCTTGGTTATGCTCCCTAAACGTTAGATCGTTGGACATCATTATTCCCAAATCCTTGACATGCTGTTTTTCTACTATGGGAAGATTCGATTGTGTTTTGTACCCTGTATTATGTTTCAGATCCTCATTTTTGCCGTACCTGAGTACCTGAAATTTATCACTGTCAAACATCATGTTATTTTCTGCTGCCCAATCGAAAATTTTGTTGACATCTGCTTGTAGTTTTTCAATGTCTTCAGCAGAGGTAATTTTCATGCTGATTTTTGTGTCATCTGCAAAGGACGACACGAAGCTGTGACGTGTATTTTTGTCTATATCAGATATGAGAATAAGGAACAGTAGCGGTGCAAGGACTGTACCTTGAGGTACAGAGTTTTTAACATCACTTGGACTCGATTTTATCTGATTGACTGTTACTCTTTGTGTTCTGTTCGACAGGAAACTGAGTATCCAGCGTCCTACTTTTCCAGTTATTCCCATTGACCTCATTTTGTGAGCTATCACCCCATGGTCACATTTGTCGAATGCCTTTGCAAAGTCTGTGTATACAACATCTGCATTTTGCTTTTCTTCTAGGGCTTCTATGATTTTGTCATAGTGGTTGAGTAACTGTGACAGACAGGATCTTCCTGCTCTAAATCCATGTTGTCCTGGAATGTGCAATTCATTGTTTTCCATAAAACTAGAAATTTGATTCCTAATCACTCTTTCAAACACTTTTATTATGTGTGATGTTACTGCAACTGGCCTATAATTTTTTGCCAAGGCTTTACTCCCCCCCTTGTGCAACGGAGCAGATTTAAGTGCTGCTGTTATCTCCCCTGTATCCAGGCTCTTTCTCCATATTACGTTGAGTGCTCTCGATACTGGTACTTTACATTTCTTTATGAATATTGAATTCCATGAGTCAGGCCCAGGAGCTGAGTGCATAGGCATATTGTCAATTTCTCTTTCAAAGTCTTCCGAGTTTGTGGTAATATCCGTTATACTATCTGCAGCTTGAATGTCATTCATAAAGAAGCTGTCTGGGTCATCAACTTTCATGTTGTTTACTGGTGTGCTAAACATAGCCTCATACTGGCTTCTTAGAATTTCACTAATCTCTTTGTTGTCCTCTGTGTACGTACCTTCATTTGTAATTAACAGTCCAATACTGGTCGAGGTTTTGGATTTTGATTTTGCGTATGTGAAAAAATATATCAGATTTTTCCTTATCTCTTGTATAGCTTTTTGTTCCAATTCCATTTCCTCAGACTCATATGATCGCTTCAATGTTAGTTCTCTTTCTTCGATCTCCCTGCTTAGGCTTATTTTCCATGCTTGTGATAGTTGTGTCTGCCGAAGCATTTCCGTTATTTTTTCCTTCTCCTGTCGTCTGCGTTCTCTTTCTAGAGTGGTCCTCTTTCTGCCCCTCCTCACAGGCACGTGCTTCAAACAGACCTTGTAAGCTTCAGCTGTCAGTTGAGCTATTCCCTGTGTGGGAGTTTTGTCGCTTAAGACTGTCTCCCATTGAATGGTTGCAAGGTCTACATTTATTTTTTCCAGTCAATCCTCTTATTGTTGAAATTGAATTGATTGAATATTCCTTCTCGCTTGTTGGGTCTCTTAGACCTACTACCGTTATTTATGCTAGTTCGCACTTCAATGAACTTATGGTCTGAGTATAAAGTATCTGAGATTGTGATATCTCTAATTAGTTCATCATTGTTTGTGAATAACAAGTCTCGTGTGTTACCGTTCCTAGTTGGTTCTGTAATCTGTTGATTGAGCGAGAATTTGTCATAGAATCTCAAAAGTTCTCTGACCTGTGGTTGGTTATTTCCCGGGTCATTCCCTGCTATGATATTTGTGTTTGCCATTCTCCATCTTAGACTCGGTAAATTGAAATCTCCAAGGAAGATAATATCTGGAGCTGGGTTTGCTAGGTTATCAAGTATGTTCTCTATTTTGTGCATCTGCTCTGTGAATTCCTCAACCGTTGTATCTGGCAGTTTATATATTAGAATAATAATTAGGTTTAATTTCTCTACCTTAATTCCAAGTACCTTTATTTAATTTAAATAGGGAGATTGAAGAAATCGAGCGGAAATTGAAACACTCATATGAAACTGAAGAAAGGCAGTTAGAACAGAAAGCAATTCAGGAAATAAAGAAAAATCCAAAATATTTCTTCTCATATGCGAAATCAAAAGCAAAAACCACTGCCAGTATTGGACCTATTCGTACAAGTGAAGGTTCATACACAAAGGATGACAAAGAAATTAGTGAAATCCTAAAAAAGCAGTATGAGGACATGTTTAGCACTCCAATAAACAACATGAAAGTGGAAGATCCAGATAATTTCTTTATGCGGGATATTCAAACCCCTGTAAATATAACTGATATCAACACGAGCGCACTAAATTTTGAAAGAGAAATTGAAAACATGCCCATGCACTCGGCCCCAGGTCCAGACTCATGGAATTCAATATTTATAAATAATGCAAAGTACCGGTAGCACAGGCACTCCGTATAGTGTGGAGGAAGAGCTTGGACACGGGGGAGATACCAGATGCACTTAAAGTAGCAGACATAGCCCCTCTACACAAGGGAGAGAGCAAAGCATTGGCAAAAAATTATACACCAGTTGCACTAACATCGCACATCATAAAAGTATTTGAGAGAGTGATTAGGAGTCAGGTCACCAATTTCATGGAGACCAATGACCTTCACAACCCAGGCCAACATGGATTTCGAGCGGGAAGATCGTGCCTCTCACAGCTACTTGAGCACTACGACAAAGTCACTGAGGCATTAGAAGAAAAACAGAATGCTGAAGTGATATACACGGACTTCGCAAAGGCTTTCGATAAATGTGACCATGGCGTGATAGCACACAAAATGAAGTCAATGGGAATAACCGGTAAAGTAGGACGCTGGATACTCAGTTTTCTGTCAAACAGGACTCAGCGAGTAACGGTCAACCATATAAAATCTAGCCCAAGTGCAGTTAAAAGCTCTGTACCTCAGGGTACAGTCCTTGCACCGCTGCTTTTCCTTATTCTCATATCAGATATAGACAAAAATACAAGTCACAGCTTCGTATCATCCTTTGCAGATGACACAAAAATCAGTATGAAAATTACCTCGGCTGAAGACATTGAAAAACTTCAAGCTGATATTAATAAAGTTTTCGACTGGGCATCAGAAAATAACATGATGTTTAACAGTGATAAATTCCAGGTACTCAGGTACGGTAAAAATGAGGACCTTAAACATAATACAGAGTACAAAACACAATCAAATGTACCCATAGTAGGAAAACAGCATGCAAAGGATTTGAGAATAATAATGTCTGACGACCTAACGTTTAGGGAGCATAACCAAGCAAATATTGCGACAGCCAGAAAAATGATAGGATGGATTACGAGAACTTTCAAATCCAGGGATCCCATTACAATGGTTGTACTCTTCAAGTCAGTTGTGTTTTCCTGTCTTGAGTACTGCTCAGTACTCACTTCCCCCTTCAGAGCAGGAGAGATTGCTGAAATAGAGGGAATACAGAGAACATATACGGCACGCATAGACGCAATAAAGCACCTAAATTATTGGGATCATCTCAAAGCTCTCCAAATGTACTCACTAGAAAGAAGACGAGAGAGATATCAAATAATATACACCTGGAAGATACTGGAGGGTCAAGTACCAAATCTACACAGTAAAATAACAACGTACTGGAGTGAACGATATGGAAGAAAATGCAGAATAGAACCAGTGAAGAGCAGAGGTGCCATATGCACAATCAGAGAACACTGTATAAACATCAGAGGTCCGCGGTTGTTCAACGTCCTCCCAGCAAGCATAAGAAATATTGCCGGAACAACCGTGGACATCTTCAAGAGGAAACTAGATTTATTCCTCCAAGGAGTGCCGGACCAACCGGGCTGTGGTGGGTATGTGGGCCTGCGGGCCGCTCCAAGCAACAGCCTAGTGGACCAAACTCTCACAAGTCAAGCCTGGCCTCAGGCTGGGCTTGGGGAGTAGAAGAACTCCCAGAACCCCATCAACCAGGTATCAACCAGGTACCTCTACCTCCTCATTAGTTGAGTTTAGTAGTTCTGTGCATACCAGGTCCTCTTTAATATACAGACCTACTCCTCCATTTGACCTAGTTTTCTATCACATCTATATAAATTATAATTTGGAATCCAGATTTCACCATCCATGTAATCTTTTGTATGAGTTTCTGTGAATGCCCAAATATTGAGTTTGACTCTAATAGGAGGCTATTTATGAACTTAACTTTATTTCTTGACTTTGGCTTTAAACCTTGAATGTTTGCAAATATGAATGATTTTCCATATTGTGTGTCACTTCTGGAAGGTTTTGGTAGTTCTTCCTTCTCTCTACCCTGCCCCAGGGTGTGTTGTTGTGGCAATGGTTTGTCCAGTTTTGGAAGTGATACTGGGGAGTGTGGTAGTCTCTGTGTAGTTGGGGGGTGTAGTATGTGTGGGTTTGATGACGAACCGTAGTCCAGTCTTGGGCATTTCCCCCTCTCCATCCGTACTCCTGCCACGTTTCTGCCTGTCTGTTTCTCCCTCTGTTTCTGCCTGCCTCTAAAAAAATTTCAGGGCTGTTATATTGGACTTCCTTTCTTATATAGCACTGTGTACCTCTGATGTGGAAATCAGGGCAATGAAGATCGTAGCATTTCCTCTCATTAACTGAGAGTTTGCATAGCTTAGGGTGAAAATATCTACACTGTATCAAAACGACATCTGCCTTTCCCTAACCAGTTTCGGCATTTCCGTGGGTGCATGAATAAGCATTCCGTGCCTCTGGGCCCATATCTGCACTGTCCTTTTGCATAATACCTGCAAATATTTTCATCTGTGATTGTATTATTCTTGTTTGTACCTGTGCACGACTTGGCTACCTCTGTGTTTTTTGTTCCAACTTTCTCGTTTCTGCATTCATTCTCGGTATTGCCCTTATCTTTCTTCTTGTTGCTTTCGTCTTTCTCATTTGTGTTCTCATTCGTCTCATTTTTTCTCTCCTTATTCATATCACCAGTTTGCTCTACAATATTGCCTTCATTTTTGTGTAACTCGACACTATGTCCTTCTACATTGCTACTTTGACTCTCTAAATTCTCAGTCCCTGGGTTGTGCTCAGAGTTCGTTGCTGTCTTTATATACTCTGTATATATTTCTGGTAGTTTTTGTGTGAATTGTAGCCTGTGTACTTCAGGAATGTTATTCATTAGTTTGGTAATGTTTTCCCACATCTGTCTGTCTTAAAGAGGTTCCTGCTTTTGTTATTAGTACATCCAAGAATGGCAGACTGTTATTTTCACTATTTTCATGTGTAAATCGGAGTACTGACTCACTCTCTAGATGGCTTTTTAGATCAATTAGTTCATCTGAGTCTTTTACTATTACGAATATGTCATCTACATAACGGCAATATACAGTTGGTTTTTGTCTGCTACTGAAGACTCTGTCTTCGATGGTTCCCATATAAAAATTAGCAAATAAAACTCCTAAGGGGGAGCCCATTGCTACTCCGTCTATTTGTAAATACATGTCTCCTTGTGTACTGATGAAAGGGGCTTCCTTTGTACATGCTTCAAGAAGACTCTTCAAGTGTGGCTCAGGTATGTCTAATTTGGGGGTGCTCTTGTCTCTGTATACTCTGTCCAGTATCATTCCTATGGTTGTGTCGACTGGGACGTTGGTAAATAGGGATTCCACGTCCAGGGAAGCAATGATTCCATCGGGCTGAGTAGATTTGATTAATTCTAGGAAATCTGCTGATGATTGTAGACTATACTTACTTGGAGTGTATGGAGTTAGGAGTTCATTGAGTCGTTTTGCCAGGTGATAGGTTGGAGTTGGTATTTCGCTGATTATAGGGCGTAGTGGGTTACCTGGTTTGTGTGTCTTAACATTGCCATAGGCATATCCTAAGCCATAGTCGCCTTGAAGTTTATTGAAATGCACGCTACCTTTCTTTGCGTTGATTGCTGTAATTGTTTTGTTTACTTTCTGCTTAAGGTCTTCCACAGGGTTTCTCGTGATTCGATGAAATTTGGTGTCATCACTAAGGATGTCGCTAATTTTGTTCATGTATTCTTGGGTAGGAATCAGTACATATGCTGCTGTCTTGTCGGCTTTTCTTATTGTTACATCTTTCAGATTTTTTAGTTGTTTTGCTGCTTCTTTGAGTCGTGGGTTAAGATTGTAGATGAATATGTTCCTCGTTGTTTCCCCGCTTCTGCTAGTAGTTCAGCCTGAAGTGTGTCAGTGGCGATGACTTTTTTGTTGTCTTCTAGCTTATGGATGTCATCCAGAAGCAATTAGATTTCCAGGCGTTTTTGATGCATCTTTGGTTTGGATATGAATTGACAATTTAGACCAAGATTTAAGAGGTCTCGTTGGTCCTGGGTAAGATCATAAGAAGTCAGGTTAATGTAGCCATCTTTAGGACGAGGGATCTTTAACTGTCCACCGTTTAGGGCTGTTAACTTACGGAGTGTCTTTGTTTCTACACGAGTTTTATGTTGTTGTTTCAGGTTAAATAGTTCACTGTTGATGATGCTTGAGGATAGGGATGTCGTACTGGGTCCATTTGTTTAACAGATGCTCAGCTTGCTCTGTAAAGTTTGGAGGGCTTTCTTCTTCTTGTTTAGTTGATGCCTTCTTTATTTCGCCTGGAAATCAAAATGCTTTCTGTCTCGAAATCGAATCGAAGTTCTGTCTTCTAGTTTATGCCAAAACTAGAAGACAGAAGAAAAAGAGGTGATATGATCACTACATACAAAATAGTAACAGGAATTGATAAAATCGATAGTGAAGATTTCCTGAGACCTGGAACTTTAAGAACAAGAGGTCATAGATATAAACTAGCTAAACACAGATGCCGAAGAAATATAAGAAAATTCACTTTCGCAAACAGAGTGGTAGACGGTTGGAACAAGTTAGGGGAGAAGGTGGTGGAGGCCAAGACCGTCAGCAGTTTCAAAGCGTTATATGACAAAGAGTGCTGGGAAGACGGGACACCACGAGCGTAGCTCTCATCCTGTAACTACACTTAGGTAATTACACACACACACACACACACCACACTGTAGATTTGTAGACCTCATCATGGTAACATTCTTGTATCAACTTGTAGAAGTAGCAAAAGTAGTAGATAAAATTGTTGGCCTCGTGGAAGGTCTTACAACCGTAGAGAATGTGAGCGACTACAGGAGAATAGGCCGATATGTAAAAGGGAAAGATCGACCTTTGAGGATCACCCTAAATGGTGCCAAACAGATGGAAGAAGTACTAAGGAATGCTAAAAAATTACGTAATGATGAGGATGGGAAAGTGTGGTCGTTAAGACGAGATCTTTCAAAAGAAGATAGAGAGAAGCTGAAACTGAACCTCGCCGAGGCAAAACGTTTAAATGAGAGCAGGAATGAAGAAGATGTCAATTCTTTTTTCTACAAAGTGATAGGAGTAGGCAGACCAGTGAAGTGGTACATAAAGGCAAACCAACAAAATCATTAGAGAAAGGGGGAGTGAAAAATAAGAAGAGGGGGAACAAGTTCCTGAAGATTGCATACACCAACATAGATGGAGTAAGGTCAAAGATACTGGAGTTAAGTGATATAATACAGCTGCAGACACCAGACATTGTTGCACTCACGGAGACAAAACTTGAAGATGTTATTTTAAATGAGGTCATATTCCCAAGGGGCTACTCAATTTGGAGACGGGACAGAAAAATCAGGAAAGGCGGTGGCGTTGCTGTGCTGGTGAAAGAACACCTAAAGGTGAACGAAATAATGACTGCCAATCCACAAGAAGTTGATATAATAGCACTAGAGATCTGCCATGAGGATGATAAACTAATGATCATAAATGCATATAGTCCACCGCTAAGCAGCACATGGTCAAAAGAGGAGCTAGATAGTAAACGAGAAGGTCTTATAACAATAATGAGAGAGATCATAGCAAGAGCGGATAACGATAGTTCACGGCTGTTGATAGTCGGCGACTTCAACTTGAAATCCATAGACTGGGAAGCATATGAAGCTAAAACAGAAGATTTCTGGACCTGTAAATTTGTAGACCTCATCCTGGAAACATTCTTGTATCAACATGTTAAACAAGCTACGAGGATGAGGGAAGGGGACGTTCCCTCCATGCTAGATTTGATATTTACCAGGAAGGAGGAAGAAATATTTGACATTCAGTACCTTCCTCCCTTGGGTAAAAGTGACCATGTCTTTTTGGGAATAAAGTATGCAATGCGATATAATCTGGAAGAAAATATGACAGTCGATGCAATTGAAAAACCTGATTTTAGGAGAGGACATTATGGCAACCTTAGAAAAAATTTTAGTGAGTATAATTGGACAGACTTGTTGCTAGGCAAGGAAGTGAATGAGATGTATGTCAAGTTTTGTGAAATATATGATAAAGGAACAAAACAATTTATACCAAAACAGAGAAGCAGAACTAGGAAACAGGATTGGTTCAACAGAAAGTGCGAGAGGGCCAGAGACCAAAAGTCACAAAAATGGAATCAATACAGGAAGAGGCCAAACCCCCAAACATACCAGCGATACAAAGATGCGAGAAACAACTACACGGCAGTGAGGAGAGAGGCAGAAAGAAATTTTGAAAAAGGGATTGCAGACAAATGTAAAACAGAACCAGGTCTATTCTATAAATTCATAAACAACAAATTGCAGGTAAAGGATAATATTCAGAGGTTGAAAATGGGAAATAGATTCACGGAAAATGAAAAGGAAATGTGTGAAACATTAAACGAAAAGTTCCAAAGTGTGTTTGTACAAAATGAAATCTTCAGGGAACCAGATACAATAAGAATTCCAGAGAACAACATAGAGCACATAGAGGTGTCTAGAGACGAAGTGGAAAAAATGCTCAAGGAGCTAAATAAGAACAAAGCAGTTGGTCCAGATGGAGTTTTGCCATGGGTTCTGAGAGAATGTGCACCTGAGCTCAGCATTCCTCTTCAACTGATTTTTCAGGCATCCCTGTTTACAGGAGTTGTAGCTGATGTGTGGAAAAAGGCTAACATAGTTCCAATCTACAAAAGTGGAAGCAGGGAAGACCCCCTTAACTATAGACCGGTATCATTGACAAGTGTAATAGTCAAAATATTGGAAAAAATAATTAAAACTAAATGGGTAGAACACCTGGAGAGAAATGATATAATATCAGACAGACAGTATGGTTTTCGATCTGGAAGATCCTGTGTATCGAATTTACTCAGTTTCTATGACCGAGCAACAGAGATATTACAGGAAAGAGATGGTTGGGTTGACTGCATCTATCTGGACCTAAAAAGGCTTTCGACAGAGTTCCACATAAGAGGTTGTTCTGGAAACTGGAAAATATTGGAGGGGTGACAGGTAAGCTTCTAACATGGATGAAAAATTTTCTGACTGATAGAAAAATGAGGGCAGTGATCAGAGGCAATGTATCGGACTGGAGAAATGTCACAAGCGGAGTACCACAGGGTTCAGTTCTTGCACCAGTGATGTTTATTGTCTACATAAATGATCTACCAGTTGGTATACAGAATTATATGAACATGTTTGCTGATGATGCTAAGATAATAGGAAGGATAAGAAACTTAGATGATTGTCATGCCCTTCAAGATGACCTGGACAAAATAAGTACATGGAGCGCCACTTGGCAAATGGAATTTAATGTTAATAAATGCCATGTTATGGAATGTGGAATAGGAGAACATAGACCCCACACAACCTATATATTATGTGAGAAATCTTTAAAGAATTCTGATAAAGAAAGAGATCTAGGGGTGGTTCTAGATAGAAAACTATCACCTGAGGACCACATAAAGAATATTGTGCGAGGAGCCTATGCCACGCTTTCCAACTTCAGAATTGCGTTTAAATACATGGATGGCGATATACTAAAGAAATTGTTCACGACTTTTGTTAGGCCAAAGCTAGAATATGCAGCGGTTGTGTGGTGCCCATATCTTAAGAAGCACATCAACAAACTGGAAAAGGTGCAAAGACATGCTACTAAGTGGCTCCCAGAACTGAAGGGCAAGAGCTACGAGGAGAGGTTAGAGGCATTAAATATGCCAAAACTAGAAGACAGAAGAAAAAGAGGTGATATGATCACTACATACAAAATAGTAACAGGAATTGATAAAATCGATAGGGATTTCCTGAGACCTGGAACTTTAAGAACAAGAGGTCATAGATATAAACTAGCTAAACACAGATGCCGAAGAAATATAAGAAAATTCACTTTCGCAAACAGAGTGGTAGACGGTTGGAACAAGTTAGGGGAGAAGGTGGTGGAGGCCAAGACCGTCAGTAGTTTCAAAGCGTTATATGACAAAGAGTGCTGGGAAGACGGGACACCACGAGCGTAGCTCTCATCCTGTAACTACACTTAGGTAATTACACTTAGGTAATTATGTTAAACAAGCTACGAGGATGAGGGAAGGGGACATTCCCTCCATGCTAGATTTGATATTTACCAGGAAGAAGGAAGAGATATTTGACATTCAGTACCTTCCTCCCTTGGGTAAAAATGACCATGTCTTTTTGGGAATAAAGTATGCAATGTGTTATAATCTGGAAGAAAATAAGGAGGTTGAAGCAGTTGAAAAACCTGACTTCAGGAGAGGACATTATGGCCACCTTAGAAATTTTTTTAGTGAGTATAATTGGACGAACTTGATGCTAGACAAGGAATTGAATGAGATGTATGTCAAGTTTTGTGAAATATATGATAAAGGCACAAAAAAATTTATACCAAAACAGAGATGCAGAACGAGGAAACAGGATTGGTTCAGTAGAAATTGCGAGAGGGCCAGAGACCAAAAGACACAAAAATGGAATCGATACAGGAAGAGGCCAAACCCCCAAACATACCAGCGATGCAAAGATGCGAGAAACAACTACACGGCAGTGAGGAGAGAGGTAGAAAGAAATTTTGAAAAAGGGGATTGCAGACAAATGTAAAACAGAACCAGGTCTATTCTATAAATTCATAAACAACAAATTGCAGGTAAAGGATAATATTCAGAGGTTGAAAATGGGAAATAGATTCACGGAAAATGAAAAGGAAATGTGTGAAACACTAAACGAAACGTTCCAAAGTGTGTTTGTACAAAATTAAATCTTTAGGGAACCAGACACAATTAGAATTCCAGGGAACAACATAGAGCACATAGAGGTGTCTAGAGATGAAGTGGAAAAAATGCTCAAGGAGCTAAGTAAGAACAAAGCAGTTGGTCCAGATGGCGTTTCACCATGGGTTCTGAGAGAATGTGCACTTGAGCTCAGCATTCCTCTTCAACTGATTTTTCAGGCATCCCTGTGTACAGGAGTTGTAGGTGATGTGTGGAAAAAGGCTAACATAGTTCCAATCTACAAAAGTGGAAGTAGAGAAATCCCACTTAACTATAGACCTGTATCATTGACAAGTGTAATAGTCAAAATATTGGAAAAAATAATTAAAACTAAATGGGTAGAACACCTGGAGGAAAACGATATAATATCAGACAGACAGTATGGTTTTCGATCTGGAAGATCCTGTGTAATGAACTTGCTCAGTTTCTATGATCGAGCCACAGAGATTTTACAGGAAAGAGATGGTTGGGTTGACTGCATCTATCTGGACCTAAAAAAGGCTTTCGACAGAGTTCCCCATAAAAGGTTGTTCTGGAAACTGGAACATATTGGAGGAGTGACAGGTAAGCTACTAACATGGATGAAAAATTTCCTAACTGACAGAAAAATGAGGGCCGTAATCAGAGGCAAGGTATTGGATTGGAGGAATGTTACGAGTGTGATACCACACCTTACCTTACCTTGAGGATACCTTGAGGTGCTTCCGGGGCTTATCGTCCCCGCGGCCCGGTCATCGACCAGGCCTCCTGGTTGCTGGACTGATCAACCAGGCTGTTGGACGCGGCTGCTCGCAGCCTGACGTATGAGTCACAGCCTGGTTGATCAGGTATCCTTTGGAGGTGCTTATCCAGTTCTCTCTTGAACACTGTGAGGGGTTTGCCAGTTATGTCCCTTATGTGTAGTGGAAGCGTGTTGAACAGTCTCGGGCCTCTGATGTTGATAGAGTTCTCTCTCAGAGTACCAGTTGCACCTCTGCTTTTCAACGGGGGTATTCTGCACATCCTGCCATGTCTTCTGGTCTCATGTGATGTTATTTCTGTGTGCAGGTTTGGGACCAGCCCCTCTAATATTTCCACGTGTAAATTATTATGTATCTCTCCCGCCTGCGCTCAAGGGAATACAGATTTAGGCTCTTTAGTCGGTCCCAATAGTTTAGATGTTTTACCGAGTGGATTCTAGCAGTAAAGGATCTCTGCACGCTCTCCAGGTCAGCAATTTCACCAGCAGTGAAAGGGGCTGTCATTGTGCAGCAGTACTCCACTCTAGAGAGCACAAGCGTTTTGAAAAGTGTCATCATCGGTATAGCATCTCTAGTGTGAAAAGTTCTTGTTATCCAACCTGTCATTTTTCTTGCAGTTGTGACGGCTACTTTATTGTGTTCTTTAAAGGTAAGGTCTTCCGACATGAGTACACCCAGATCCTTTACATTGCCTTTTCGTTCTATGTTATGATTTGCCTGAGTTTTGTACGTGGTTTCCGTTTTTATATTTTCATTTTTTCCATAGCGCATGAGCTGGAACTTGTCTTCGTTAAACACCATATTATTTTCTGTAGCCCATAGAAAGACCTGATCTACATCTGACTGGAGGTTCGCCGTGTCCTCTATGTTGCCTACTCTCATGAAGATCCTAGTGTCATCTGCAAAGGATGATACAGTGCTATAGGTTGTGTTCTTGTCTATGTCCGATATGAGGATGAGAAAAAGTACTGGAGCAAGCACAGTACCCTGGGGGACTGAGCTCTTAACGGTTGACGGGTTGGATTTTATTTTGTTGACTATTACACATTGGGTTCTGTTGGTCAGGAAATTGTAGATCCATCTGCCTACTTTTCCGGTAATTCCTTTTGAGCGCATTTTATGGGCAATAACACCATGGTCACATTTATCAAAAGCTTTTGCAAATCTGTGTAAATTACATCAGCGTTTTGTTTGTCTTCCATAGCATCTAATGCCATATCATAGTGGTCCAGCAACTGCGACAGGCAAGAGCGCCCTGTTCTGAAACCATGTTGTCCGGGGTTATGGAGATGCTGTGATTCCATGTATTTTGTGATCTTACTTCTTAGCACTCTCTCAAAAATTTTTATGATGTGCGATGTTAGTGCTATCGGTCTGTAATTTTTTGCCTCTGCCTTATTTCCTCCTTTATGAAGTGGTGCTATCTCTGCTGTTTTTAGTATATCAGGAATAACGCCAGTATCTAGGCTTTGTCTCCACAGAATGTGAAGGGCCTGCGATAGTGGTTTTTTACAGTTCTTGATGAATATGGAGTTCCAAGAATCCGGGCCTGGTGCGGAGTGCATAGGCATACTGTTTATGGCTTCTTCAAAATCCAGTGGGGATAGGGTGACGTCTGATATATGATTTGATGTTGGTATCATATCCATGAAAATTCATTTGGGTTATCGATCTTTAGTGCGTTTAATGGCTCGCTGAAGACAGAGTCGTATTGCTTCCTCAGTAGCTCGCTCATTTCTTTGTTGTCATCGGTGAAAGTTCCATCTTCCTTTCGCAGGGCCCGATACTAGATGTGGTTTTTGATCTTGATTTTGCATAGGAGAAAAATATTTCGGGTTTCTCTCTATTTCACTGATGGCCTTTTGCTCTCTTTCCCTCTCCTGCGTTTTGTATGATTCTTGTAGCTTGAGTTCAATTTTTCCTATTTCGCTACCTAACCTTCTTCGCCGTTCCTGAGATAGGGTGCGACTCTCAAGTTGTACCGCGATTCGTTTTCTTCGCCTATATAGGGAACGACGTTCTCGTTCCAATCTGCATCTCTTCCTCTTTTTTCTTAGGGGGATGCGGTTTGTACATATTTCTAGTGCTACTGAGCTTATTTTTTCCAGGCACTGGTTCAGGTTCGCATTTCCTA
This sequence comes from Procambarus virginalis, assembly GCA_020271785.1. Lineage (NCBI taxonomy): Eukaryota > Metazoa > Arthropoda > Malacostraca > Decapoda > Cambaridae > Procambarus > Procambarus virginalis. The sequence goes on along the minus strand of WNGS01160430.1, from coordinate 1,057,772 downwards.
GCTGTTCTTCCCAGTTTATTTCTGTGAAGTCCTGGTTTATTTGCTCCCAGTTTATCTGTTTATTATTGAAGTTGAATTTGCTGAAATCTCCTCCACCGGGAATCTGGACTGGTTTTGAAGGTCTATTCCCCATGGTTGTCATAACTTCAATTAAGTTGTGATCTGAGTAACAGGTATTTGTAATCATTATGTTCCTGATCAATTCATCATTATTAGTGAAAATGAGGTCCAGCGTGTTCTCCTTCCTGGTTGGTTCTACTATTTGCTGGTTTAAGGCAAACCTGTCGCACATCCGTAGCAGGTCATTTGCATGTGCCTGTTCATTAAGGCTACTTCCTGGTATTCTTTCTGATATTACTGTATTAGCCAGGTGCTTCCATTTCAGGTGCCGTAGGTTGAAGTCCCCAAGCAGAATGATGTTCGGAGCTGGATTTGTGAGGTTTTCCAAGCAGTGTTCTACTTTCATTAGTTGGTCTTTAAACTGCTGAGGGTTTGCCTCCGGTGACTTATATACAAGGACAATAACTACATTTATAATCTCTATTTTGATTATCAGCACTTCCACCATATCATTCGAGGTGTTTAGCAGCTCAGTACAGATGAGTGTGTCTTTGATGTATAGGCTGACCCCACCCTGAAGCCGGTGTTTCCTATCACATCTGAAAAGATTGTACTCTGAGATCCATATTTCACCATCATGGTAGTCCTTTGTGTGGGTTTCTGTTAGGGCTGCAAACACTGCATTTGCCTCATGAAGGAGACCATCTATAAAGTGAACTTTGTTGGATTTGCGTGTTTTTATACCTTGAATGTTGGCAAATATAAATGATGTTATCGTGGTAGTGGAAGTGCTGGATGCCTTACTTGGTGTTAATATCTGAGGCTCTGGTACAGTTCTTCAGTTCTTGCACCGGTAATGTTCATTGTCTACATAAACGATCTCCCAGTGGGAATACAAAATTACATGAACATGTTTGCTGATGATGCTAAGATAATAGGGAAGATAAGAAATCTAGATGATTGTCATGCCCTTCAAGAAGACCTGGACAAAATAAGTATATGGAGCAACACTTGGCAAATGGAATTTAATGTGAATAAATGCCATGTTATGGAATGTGGAATTGGAGAACATAGATGCCACACAACCTATAAATTATGTGAGAAATCTTTAAAGAATTCTGACAAAGAAAGGGATCTAGGGGTGGTTCTAGACAGAAAACTGTCACCTGAGGACCACATTAAGAACATTGTGCGAGGAGCCTATGCTACACTTTCTAACCTCAGAATTGCTTTTAAATACATGGATGGAGAAATACTAAAGAAATTGTTCACGACTTTTATTAGACCAAAGCTGGAATATGCAGCGGTTGTATGGTGCCCATATCTTAAGAAGCACATCAACAAACTGGAAAAGGTGCAACGACATGCCACTAAGTGGCTCCCAGAACTGAAGGACAAGAGCTACGAGGAGAGGTTAGAGGCATTAAATATGCAAAAACTAGAAGATAGAAGAAAAAGAGGCGATATGATCTCTACATTCAAAATAGTAACAGAAATCGATAAAATTGATAGGGAAGAATTCCTGAGACCCGGAACTTCAAGAACAAGAGGTCATAGTTTTTAACTAACGAAACAAAGCTGCTGGAGAAATATATGAAAATTCACTTTTGTAAACAGAGTGGTAGAAGGTTGGAACAAGTTAAGTGAGAAGGTGGTGGAGGCCAAAACTGTCAGTAATTTCAAAGCATTATATGACAAAGAGTGTTGGGAAGACGGGACACCATGAGCGTAGCTCTCATCCTATAACTACACTTAGGTAATTACACTTAGGTAATTACACATACATATACAGTGGCACCTCAACATACGATTGCCCCAACTTACGATAATTTTGAGTTATGATGTAAATTTCAGCGAAAAATGCGACTCGACATCCGATGGTGCCATCGACTTCCGATATTTGTTGGTACACGTTCGGGTCGACCGAGTGCATGGTTCCTAGTCACGCGGCCGACCTGCCTTAGTTTACTACAGCTGCCCGCTTAGTGACGATCGCGCCTATAAGAAATTCCGCTTTTGTGGTGATTTTTTGCATTTTGAACATTAAAATAATTATTATACAGTATATCATGCCATGAGTCCCAGGAAAGTCAGTGGTAAGGCTCAACATATGAAATCCTATGTAAGGGTGACCATAGAGCAGAAACAAAAGTACAGAATGTCTCTTCCTCAACAAATAAGAAAATGTGTGCAGCATGAGAAGAATTGCAAACCTTTGCTGAAACGACTCACCCAAATCAAGCTGCAGTAGGTCATTGCCTTAACCTATTCAATGACAGTGATGCATCAATACACACAAATGTTAAAACGAAGGGAAAAACAAATGTCTCTTGACAAACTTGTAGTGAGACAAACAAGCACTGAACCACAACCAGGTCCTAGTGGTATTCAGGCAAAATGTAGGAGAGAGAGTACCCCAGAGAAAACATCACTGCCTGATGTGATAATGGAAGGGGACTCCCCTTCCAAACAGGATCAACACTCCTTCTCCCCCCCTCATCACCATCTTCCATACACAATCAAGAGCCCTCCATAACCCTTCAATTGCGCATCGCATCATATGATGCGTTGACCGACTTGCAGAAAATTGCGTGTCGCATCATATGATGCGTTGGAGTACTACGCAAGATTTAAACGGCCCGCGGATACACGGGGTTCACCACACCTTCATCAGGGCTCTTGTAAACAGACGCCATTTTTTAAAAAAATCGTGGGCCAAACTCCCGGGTGTTAGGGGCCTCAGTATCGAGTAAGCTACCAAGCCTGACGCACGCAGCATGAGCTCACAGCACTGCTGTTCAGCTTGTGACCACAGCATCGCTTAAAAATGCCATAATATACTTGTTCATGCTATTATGTAGCGATAATATTATTACAGGAGACCCCTGACTGTGATAAAACTGACCATGGGTCTGATAATAAGAGGATTGTGATGATATTTAGCGCTGTGCTCCATGGAGGGAGGAGTAATGCTGTGGGAGGGAGGGTGGTGGCGTTGTTATCTGACTGTGTGTGGCCATCTTTTATTGACTGCACTCACCATACCAGCTTAGTGGTTCGTTATGGTGAACACAAATGTAGATACTTATATATAACGTGTGTATAGAGAGTATAAACAGCAAGAGTAGGAGGTTGGGAGCCGCCATTTTGGTGAGAGGAGCGTCGTCTGCAGGAATTATCGTGTTGTTTACTGGTGATCACGTCTTTGGGCACCATACCAGTTTACTTGTACAAGTTTGGTGAATAAAACCGGTAGATATTTATATATAATGTGTGTATATAGCGTAATAACACCACAAGCAGTATTGTTGGAGGAGAAATATTAGTGCGTGTGGCCTTGAGGGCGGCAGCCATCAGCTGACTGTGAGGTCCATCAGTGGCAGTGGCAGCCAGTGGCGGGCTGCCACTGCCTGCCACTGCCACTCAGCATACCAACTTAGTGGTTCGTTATGGTGAACACGAATGTAGATACTTATATATAGCGTCTGTATATAGTGAATAAAAGCAAAAACAGTATTGTGGGAGGAGAATGTGGGCGAGTCAGATGACTTGAGGGAGGGCGTGAGTGGCTGGCTGGTACACGGCGGTCACTCCTCGTTACTTTTTGACTCATAATAGCAACTTAGTGGTTCGTTATGGTGAACAAAACATGCAGATACTTATATATAACCTGTGTATATAGTGTAACAACTGACAAAGTATTTGTTCACTGTTTGATGAACATAATTGAATCAACAATAAGCACACCATATTTTTGAGTACAGCGATGATTCACCCATTTCATTATATAAATATATCACACTACACACTATTGAATAATATTACAGCAAAAAAACTATGAAAAATCAATCAGAGAGATTGAAATAATTAGGCAATTATCTCTTTGTGACAACTCCGGCCTGACAGCTGGCGATCAACAGACCGCCTGGGACGCATGCTGAGTGAGCGCCTGTTTTGTGCCAGACTTCCCTGCCCTATAGCGGCCAATATATTCAACTTACGATTTTTTTATTATTTTTCCCGTGATCAGTGAACACAAATTAACAGGTTAGGAAGAAAAATAATTTTTTTTTTTTTTTGTATGCGCCTGTGGG
>WNGS01160430.1:1036726-1053518 GCA_020271785.1 Procambarus virginalis | reverse complement strand
AGTTACCAAGCTGACTTCCCATCACTGATTCATTACGGAACCCAACTTCCCCCAGTACGCATACAACACAATGGTCCCAATCCCCAAGGTCGTTCCGCGTTTTCCCAAGTCCCCCATTAACGCTTCACAACTCAGAGTAAGGCCCCCCCCCCACCCTCCCTCCCCACCAAGACCAACCCTGCCCTACATATCAGTCTTCCCCATTACACCCCCCATTTCTTTCTCCCTCCTCAGACTCTCTCCCCCCCTTCTCATCATTTCTCCCCCTGTGTGGTGTTTCCCGCCAAGTTATATTCATAACGCAACTTACCTACTAATGCTGGGACCGGTTTCGGCAGGGCTCTCATTTGGATGTGACTATATTTGCTACTGAAAAATATAGAGGGATGACAACTTTCGACACCCCTTCAGCAGCTGTATTGGTGGGGAGCTCCTAGTAGGTCAGCCTTGCGTGTGTGTTTGTGCAGTTGATTGGCGATATCAGTATAATAAGTGATTGAGAATGCAATTGAGGTCTTTTATCATACATATACCCCACAATCACTCGGAAAAACCCATACATAGCACCCTTCCGCTGTCCTCCCCACACACAATCAAAAAACCAACTAAACGTGCACTCAAGTCCCAAACACAACAAGATCCTTCTCCCCCACACAATTCCTACCAAATATGAGCTCTGCGTCAACCGAAATAATACAGCAACACGCCGGACATAAGGATTCATCATACATAATGAATGAAAACAGAACCAAGCACAAATCTCTTTTAAACTCACACTAGGACCGAAAGAAAAACACATATTATACCCGTCAGCGCTCTGTCAGAGTACTGTTAGTAGTATAATTATTAATAGTATATTTGTAGGATACATCCTTGTTCTAGGAATCGCGCCATAGTAACGGAATTGATGGAGATGTAAGAGTCGAGTAAACATCACTACGTCATAGAATCTTGGTGACTGATTGGTCCAAACTCTGTAGAAAGATGTCACTCCACGAATGGTCCACGTCTCTTCCACCATACTGTTTATAAGTCTCATTATTTACCATGGTGTTATGAATTTGTTCCTGCCGAGTGTAAGGGGTATTGTATAATTTTCGAACTTTAAAAAGGGTTTTGTATAATTTTTGTTCATTAAAGAAGGGTTTTTTATAATATTACCTGACTTTAAAAAAGGATTGTATAGATATTCGTACTTAAAAAAGGGTATTTTATAATATTCGTACTTTAAAAAGGTTTTGTATAATATTCGTACTTTAAAAAAAGGTATTGTATAATTTTCGTACTTTAAAAAAGTTATTGTATAATTTTCGTACTTTAAAAAAGTTATTGTATAATTTTCGTACTTTAAAAAATGGTATTGTATAATTTTCGTACTTTAAAAAAGTTATTGTATAATTTTCGTACTTTAAAAAAGTTATTGTATAATTTTCGTACTTTAAAAAAGTTATTGTATAATTTTCGTACTTTAAAAAAGTTATTGTATAATTTTCGTACTTTAAAAAAGGTATTGTATAATTTTCGTATATTAAAAACGTGTATATATAAATTTACGTACTTATTAAACAAACGGTATTGGTAAGTAATTTGTATTTAAAAAAAAAAGATATTGTAATAATATTCGTTTTAAAAAGAGGGTAATGTGATAATTTTCGGGTAACTTTAAAAAAATGGTATTGTAGAATACATTCGGTACTGCTATAAAAAGAGGTATTGAGGGATAATTTGTGCCGTCTTTAAAAAATAGGTATTATAGGTTCAAATAATTTCGTGACTATAACTAAAGAAAGGTATGTATAAGTATTTCCTACTGATATGAAAAAGAGGTACATGTACCAATATTTCGTACTATTAAAAAAGTATTGTAAAATATTCGTACTTTAAAAAATGTTTGTATAATGTTTCGTACTTTAACAAGTTAATGTATAAGATATGCGTACTTAAAAAAGGTATGTGTATAATTATTCGTACGGGAACTTTAGAAATGTGGACTTGTAATAATAGGTTCGTTCTTTAAAAACGAGGGTATTGTTATAACTTTTGTATAATACATATGTGTTTTAACAGAACTTCCAATGTAGAGTCAACACACTCGCAGTAGAGCTTTGTATAATTTATTATTCTGTAGAGGTTTTTGAATAAGGTAACATAGATTGTGTAGAGGCTTTTGAATACCATACTGTAGAGGGTTTTCTATAATTATAATATTGTAGAGGGTTTTCTATAATTATAATACGTTGAGAGTTTTTCCTATAATTAGCATATTAAAGTTATTCAATAATCATCATACTGTAAATAGTATTGCACTGGAAGGACATATTTGAAACCCTACAGTAAACAAAACACCACACCACACACACAGAACACACACACACACACACCACACACACACACACACACACCACAACACACATCCACACACACCAACACACACACACACACCCACAACACCCATTCACCCCACCCAATCCAGCAGCCCCCCCCCCCCCCCTCGCAGCTCCCGAGCCACCGAAAATGAAGAAAAACACAAAATCACCAATCTAGCGTTCTCAGTTCGGGGCCACGCTCCGCCCCATCAACCCCCACCCACGCCCTACTCTCGGCTCCCTCGCCCGCTGCCCTCCCCCTCCCTTCCCCTCCTCCAACCAGCCAACGGGACGCCAGAGAAAGGAAGGAAGGGCGAGGAGGAAGAATGCCTCAGCCCAATCTAAAATAAGTTTATTCTAAGATCTTTAAGCGGTTCACGTGGCTGCCTTCTGCTGGTTGGAGGGGGAAGAGAAAGATAAGAGAGAGAGAGAGAAGATATAGAAGACTTACCCAGAATATGGTAAGCGAGTCCTCAATGCGGTCATAGACAAGACCACGGATCTCCAGGAAGATAATTTTGGAGAATGAGATTACTGTGCTGCTAAATTGATTTTCTCCAGTCGTTGTTGAACTGATTAATTAGTAAATGTATACGATTTATAAAATTGCTTTTTGTATTCATTGATAATTGATAGGTTTTTTGTGAATTTGTATTAAAGCAGATCATAATTTTTAATGTTAGAAAATGCTTTTACACTTATGCAAAATGACCTTCCCAACTGAGCGCGTTGAGTTGATGAAATCAACAGCCAATAATGCAATTACTTGCTACCACTTCAAGACTCCGAACCAATATAGAAAGCATCAAGAGGAAGTATTGGCCCAATAGGCCCTCTGCAGTTACTTCCATCTCTTATGCTCGCATATCCATTAATTACCCATTGTTTCGTGTTATGGTCTTGTATTTGTCACAATGTGTGTCACCGTCATCCAAAACTGTTTGCAAATCACCTATTCACACTCACACCCAAATGCCGGTATAAGTATGCGTGATTAGCTGACTCTTTTTAGTATTTTCAGAGATACCGGTTTGTGATATACACTAAGTCTTTGAAAAGTAATAAGTTATTACGAACGACCGTCAAGCGGTCTGGCAGACTAGAAATAAAGAATGAATTTTGAAGAATTGATTTTCAATTACCATAACCAGTAAAAAAAACAAGAAATATGGATAAAATCGTGTTAGAATTATTAATCTTATATTCGGTCATATTAACACATATGTTTACAGAAGACTTGGAACTTTCTACCAAAAGATCTCAATGTATATATATATATATAGTTATATGTATATATATATATTATATATACTTGGGATATTTTAGGTTGCAGTACTTTCCTGTAACATAAGATATATATAATATGACCGAAAAGAGATTAATAATTCTAACACGAACTTTCTCATATTTCTACCTTATGTTCATTTTACTGTGTGACGGTAAATGTAAAATCAATCTCCAAATTCAATTTTTATTTCTAGCTGAGCGACACTGAGGCGCGTTTCGTAAACTTATTACATTTCAAAGACTTTAGTTCACACACAACCAAAACACTAATAACTGAAAAGAAGTTTAAAAAGACATTTTTATTTCTTTTACTGCATTTGGGATCGAGTGACATGTTACAATGGTTTTGGGGGTGAGGTGAGGACACACACAGAACACGAACAAGGGTATAAGCAAAGGAAGGCAATATGATCTGTAACTGCAGATACGTTGCATATTGCGCCATATTTCTAGTAGGTCAATTGGTTGCGTAGTAGTCTTGGTGGGGGGAGTGAGATGGAAGAAATCGTGAAAGTGTTCGATGTAGAATACATAGTTGTGCGTTAAGTTGGTCTCGTTGATTGGACACTAGGTGTTGACTGTCTGGTGATGTGTTAGTGCCCGCAGAGTCAGCCGCCTGTTGTCGCTGATCTATTCAATGATTTCTGTGTTGTTTGTTAAATTTCTCTGGTGCATGGTTTGGTGTGGTGGAAGAAGTATTATTATTTCCTTGATAAACAAAAAAGAAAAAGTGGACCCTGGTTGCTATATGCAATCGTTATCCCTTTGAAAGAGAATGTTGAAGATTGGATCTATAAGCCTATATATGTGAGTTCGTATTGGGCTTACAGTCCCCAAGTGGCAGTTTGAAGCATAGACGACATTGTAATCCATACTATTCAAAGCGTTCATCTTGTGTCTGGAAAGGAGTGTTCTCATAGAGATAGGGGGGGGGTTGGGCAGTTTCTTGGGTTTTATAGTAAGATCGTCAAGTGGATCTTTCTGATTTTATCTGTAAGGTAACGTTTCTATTAACAATATCTTCGGACCCTTTCCTCCGTTTTATAAAGCGTGGAGAAGATTTCTTGTAAAATAGTCTAATAGGGGGTATAAGGTGATTTGTTAGTTGTTCTCACAGGTTGCACTGGCGTTTCACTTCCGTCTTTGATGTCTTCAATGCAAGCCATTGGAGAAGCAGTTGTTGTGATAGGTAGACCTGCCTTACTCTACAGAGTTCTTCGTCGACTTGCTTCCATTCGAGCTGTGGCTGAGAGCACGGTCGACATAAGCGTTAACAACACTCCTTTTGTACCTGTCTGGGCAGTCCTTTTGGCATTGAGGCACATTCCTATGTTTGTTTCCTTAGTGTAGACTGCAGTGTGGAAACCTCCCTCCTTTCCATAACTGTTACATACTAGAAAGTGGTACTTCATCCTTCACCAGCTCGTAAGTGAAACGCACACAGAATACTGCTCAAACAATACCTCTATTCAGCTCCTGCAGATTCTGAAATCAGTACCTGTGTAAAAATGTCGTCAACATACCTGCAGTAATATGGCCGTTTCAAGTTCAAGTCGACTAAGACTTTTTCTCGATAGTACCCATGTATAAGTTCGCAAACAGGACACCTAGGGGAGAACCCATGGCGACCCCATCTACTTGCTTATACATGTGCCCATCCGGGCTCAAGAAGGGTCCTCCTTGCAAGCTTGAGATAGTTTCCTCAGATATTTTCTGGTATGTCAAGAGGAGTACGCCGGATACGATACACGTCGGTCCATTATCATCCCGATGTTTCATCCACAGGTACGTTGGTAAACAGTGCTTCTACGTCCAACGAGGCTCTTATCCCTGTGCCCGTGTTCCCCGCAGTAAGTCAACAAATTCCTTCGGGGACTTCAGGCTGAAGGCGCAAGGGACATAAGGAGTCAGTACCGTTGAGTCGTTTCGCCAGTCTGTACGTGGGTGTGGGTATCTGGCTGATGATTGGCCGAAGTGGGTTTCCAGGCTTATGCGTCTTGACATTTCCACACGCATATCCAGGTTTATACCCCAATAATCTTTGGCAGGTGGATTCCTGGATTTCTTGGCTTCACAGTTTCAATCAATTTGTTGACCTTTTGCTTTCAATTCGGCTGTAGTATCCTTCGTTACCCTTTGAGAATTGTAGTTTTTGGTCAAGAGGTATAGGTTCATTTTCCGCCAGATATGTCGTCTTTCTTAAGAGAACGAATATCTGGCGAAATTGAACCTCATACTCTCTGACCAAACTAAATTCCCAAACAGGGTACACGAAGGATACTAACAGCCGAATTGAAAGCAAGGTCAACAAATTGATTGAAACTGTGAATGCCAAGAAATCCGACTCCACCTGCCAAAGATTATTGGGAATATAAACCTGGATATGCGTATGGAAATGTCAAGACGCATAAGCCTGGAAACCCACTTCGGCCAATCATCAGCCAGATACCCACACCCACGTACAGACTGGCGAAACGACTCAACGGCTTACTGACTCCTTATGTCCCTTGCGCCTTCAGCCTGAAGTCCCCGAAGGAATTTGTTGACTTACTGCGGGGACACGGGCACAGGGATAAGAGCCTCGTTGGACGTAGAATCACTGTTTACCAACGTACCTGTGGATGAAACAATCGGGATGATAATGGACCGAGTGTATCGTGATCCGGCCTGTACTCCTCTTGACATACCAGAAAATATCCTGAGGAAACTACTCCAAGCTTGTACTAAGGAGGCACCCTTCTTGAGCCCGGATGGGCACATGTATAAGCAAGTAGATGGGGTCGCCATGGGTTCTCCCCTAGGTGTCCTGTTTGCGAACTTCTACATGGGTACTATCGAGAAAAAAGTCTTAGTCGACTTGAACTTGAAACCGGCCATATACTGCAGGTATGTTGACGACATTTTTACACAGGTACCTGATGTCAGACATCTGCAGGAGCTGAAAGAGGCGTTTGAGCAGAATTCTGTGTTGCGTTTCACTTACGAGATGGAGAAGGATGGGAAGCTGCCCTTTCTAGATGTAACAGTCATGGAAAGGAGCGGAGGTTTCCACACTGCAGTCTACACTAAGGAAACAAACATAGGAATGTGCCTAAATGCCAACAGTGACTGCCCAGACAGGTACAAGAGGAGTGTTGTTAACGCTTATGTCGACCGTGCTCTCAGCCACAGCTCAGAATGGAAGCAAGTCGACGAAGAACTCTGTAGTAAGGCAGGTCCTAGTCAACAACGGCTTCTCCAATGGTTTCATTGAAGACATCATAAGAAGGAAAGTGAAACGCCATGCAACCTCTGAAGAGACAACTAACACAACACCTATACCCCCTATTAGACTATTTTACAGGAACTTCTTCTCCACAGCTCATAAAACGGAGGAAAGGGTCCTGAAAGATATTGTTAATAGAAACGTTATCCCTACAGACAAAAATCAGAAGATACAATTGACGATTTACTATAAAACCAAGAAAACTGCCACCTACTCATGAGAAACTCTCCAGACACAAAGCAGAACGCTTTGAAAGAGACCAATGTCGTCTATGCCTTCAAATGCCCACTTGGGGACTGTAAGCCCCAAAGAACTCATATATAGGCAAGACAACAACATCTCTTTCCAGGCGATTAACGATGCATAAGCAACAGGGCTCTATCAAGGAACATATAATCTCTTCCCACAACCAAACCATCACCAGAGAAATCTTAACAAACAACACAGAAATCATTGATAGATACAGCGACAACAGGCGGCTTGACATCTGCGAGGCACTACACATCAAGAAGTCAACACCAGCAATCAACAGCCAATTAACGCACAACTATATTCTACCCACTTCAAGACTCCGCTCCAATATAGAAACATCAAGAAATATGGGCCAATAGGCCTTCTGCAGTTACAGATCTATTCTTCCCTTTAGCTTATACCCATTGTTTCGTGTTCTGTGTTTGTTCTCACCTCACCCCAAACCATTGTAACATGTCACCTCACCCAAATGCAGGTATAAAAAGAAAAGCTGTTTAAACTCTGTTCAGTTATAGTTGTTTTGTGTGTGTAACTAAAGTCTTTGAAAATGTAATAAGTTTTACGAAACGCGCTCAAGTGTCGCGTCAGACTAGAAATAAAAATGAATTTTGGAGAATTGATTTTTCATTTACCGTCACCAGTAAAAGAAACATAAGGAAAATAGAGAAAATTCGTGTTAGAATTATTAATCTTACTTTTTCGGTCATATTTAATAATATATATATATATATATATATATATAATATATATATATATATATATATATATATATATATATATATATATATATATATATATATATATACCTTCCTGGACTGACTCTCCTAGCACCCTTTTTTATTTTCAGCCCGTCCTAAGGTTTCCCAACGTCAAGAAACGGTCAATTTAATAGTCTCTCCTAACCTACCAAGGACCCAAAACAGAAAACGGGACCGTACGTCAATTTCGCCAGCCGCTTTCATTTTCTAAAACGACACATTTTTGGCCTTAGGCAACGCATACGAGCGAAATGCTACGTTTTTTTTTGTATAAGGACAGGTTGCTATATTATACGTACTCCATTTTTTTTAATTTCGATAGCATAGCACCTAAGTACCAGAACGTCGACAAGTACTTGAGTCCAACTCCAGGCCGACGTGCGACAGATATAGGAGGATATTGAGAATACATTAGTCCTACCTGTTATTCAAAATATAATTCAGTATTAGGAATGGATGAAATATTCATTGCTTCTATAAAGTGGAGAAGTGAGTCACAGCCCATGTACCCTTCAGGGTACTTGTATTCACCTAATATCACCTAGTTGTGTTTACTGGGGTGAGCTCTGCTCTTTCGACCCGCCTCTCAACTGTCAATCAACCGTAACTAACTGCTAACTAATCCCCCCCCCCCCACACACACACCCAGGAAGCAGCTCCATAACAGCTGTCTAACTCCCAGGTACCTAATTACTACTAGGTACAGAAGCATCAGGGTGAAAGAAACTTTGCCCATTTGTTTCTGCCTGGTCCGGGAATCGAACTCAGGCCACAGAATTACGAGTCCTGCGCGCTGTCCGCTCAGCTACCAGACCCCGTTCTTTCGTGTCATTGTGGCGGAAGGTATGAACACCCTCCTTGTGTTTCTGAAGACACTGGTTCGATACCAAGGATGGACGCAAGTATAAGTTTATTGGATAGTAGGCTCCTGTAGTCTCAGGAGACTATGGAGTTACGCTCTGACTGTCTGGAGTGGCCTCTCCAAGGCGCAAAGCCAGGTAGGTTGATATGGAGAAGCTGTTACCCATGCAGCAGGTATCTCTTCTACGTAATTGTTACCATATCTTGCATACACTGAGCTGTGGGAGGGAGAGACTTCTAGCCTGAAATCACTGAGCTGTGAGATGCTGAGCTCTTAGCTTCCATTGCAAAAAAATATGTGCTGCATACTTACGTTTCCTTATGAAAGAAAAACAGAAAAAAAATCATGGCAAATTTTACTTGATGATTTTGGGTCTAAAAACTTATAACTAGAATTGATCTCACCCCTTTAATTCCCCCCACTATCTCCTCTCCCCCCACCTACCCCCTTCCACAACCCCCCCCTCCTTCTCTAGTAATCCCCCCCCCCCACCAATCCTCTCCTCCCAACCCCTCCTTTAATTGATGTTATATAGACTCGCGTTTTCTATGATTAAAAGAAAACAAAATCGCAACAATTTTCTCCAGCACATTTTTGTGAACTAAAGTATCCGTTGTTCTGAATCATGTCGGAGTTAATTCCTGTTTTTTCCCCGTTTTTCTTTGTGGTTAACAGGAGGATTAATCGCGCCACAACGGCATGATTAATGACGACTAATCACGACAGAGATAATCACGACTCAATTATATTTCATGGGCCAGAGGCAGAAAATGGGAAATGGGTAAGGGGGGTCTTTTTAGGCATATGGTAAGGGGTAGGGGGTGTTTTTTAGGCACATGGTAAGGGGTAGGGGGTTGTGTGGGGGTTTGATTTAGGATAGGGAGTTGGGTTGTGGGTTATCTTGAGGTGATTTCGGGGCTTAGTGTCCTCGCGGCCCGGTCCTCAACCAGGTCTCCACCCCCAGGAAGCAGCCCGTGACAGCTGTCTAACTCCCAGGTACCTATTTACTGCTAGATTAGGCACTGGTTGTGTAGGGGACTAGATAGTGAATGAATTATACAATGATCATTAACCAAAATGAGAAGATGAATGAGATTTATACTGTCAAATCTCAATAATGAGAATTAATCATAATATCATCAAAGAATTTGAATTACAATGAGAGAGATAATAAATGAAAATGAAACAAATCGAGAATTAAAAAGTATGAGGATGATTGCGTGAGAGAGAATTAATGAAAATGAGAAATGCATGAGAAACTCGTATCGCCAGGCTTAACACAAGAGACAGACAGACAGACCGACTGACAGATACCATGTGTGAGGCTGACAGTGAGTGACGGGTCTGTCACCTACTGCTCTAGTCATCTCGACAAAAATATCCTCCACCGACTTGCTGTCAATTTGTCAGCTCCCTTGACCCGCTCCCAGTTTCTAGTCATTCCCTCTCTCTCTCTCCCTCCCTCCCTTTCTCCCTCCATGCCTCCTTCTCTCTCTCCCTCACCCTCCCTCTTTTTTCCTACCTCTCTTTATTTTTCTCCAATCCGCCATTCTGATATTTTCCCCTTATATTATTGAGTCTCCCTTCACTCTCCTTTATTCACTCTCATCTCTTCACTTTCACCTCCCCATCATTCCCCATTTATCATCTTCCTACTTGCTTCGTCCCATCTATATTTGTACCCCCATTCCCTCCATGCCCCATCCCCACTGGAATGATGTTGTAAAGGGATATAGAGGGGTAGACACAGGGGAGAGAGAGAGAGAGAGAGAGAGAGAGAGAGAGAGAGAGAGAGAGAGAGAGAGAGAGAGAGAGAGAGAGAGAGAGACTCTGGAACAGGGTCAAATTGATGTCCATGTTGTGAGACAGGAGGCAACGAAATAGGGAATACATGGTGTGTAGAATTGCATTTTGTCGTGTCGTGGGTGGGGAGGGGTGGGGGGTGGAGAGGGGGTGGAGAGGGGGGTGGAGAGGGGGTGGAGAGGGGGTGAGAGGGGGTGAGAGGGGGTGAGAGAGGAGTGGGGTGTGAGGAGAGTTACTCTATTTCCACTCTCCTGTCAGTTTGCAGGATGAAGAAAAATAATATTGAAAACTTTAATGAAATTCGGCCTATTAAGCAACTCGTCCTAAAATATATCTATACTGTACGAGAGTGTCTGTCTGTCTGTCTGTGTGTTTGACAGTTCGTCTATCTGTCCAAAGTTAGAGGCAGGATGCTTGGGGCTACACTCACCCAAATTTGCAGGGGGAATGATCTGAGGTACAGGACAAACATAGGCTGGTTGAGGGTAGACCTAAATCAAATGCATTAAGATTAATTGTCAATTATAAACACCCCCAGGCCACTTTCATGGAGTTAAATGTGAAACACATAGTACGATTTCCATGGAGTTTGTAGTGTCAAAATGTAATTTCTAAAACTCATGCAATATATTTCGGTGCTTCGTTGTAATACATTTTCTAAGATAATGGTTAAAAGGGGTAAATTAGGGGAAGGAAGCGTAGCAGAGGGGAGGTAGACAGCAGGGGAAAAGGCAAGGGGAAAGGGGGGCATTTTCATAGCCTTTCATGGAGTCAATTGTGAAATATGGCGTGTGACTAACGTAGAGTTTTTATGAAATGAAGCAAAACTGGATAAATAGATAGGGAAAAGCCACGTGTGCGAGATCCAAACATGTGTTTCAGTCCTTCTTAAGGGGTGAATGAGTGGAAGAAGGGAGGGGGGGGAGGGGATGACGAAGAGAAAGCTAGATATAGATAGGTACATATAGCTAGAGATAGGTAGATAAAGCTAGAGATAGATAGATATAGCTAGAGATAGATATAGCTAGAGATAGGTAGATATAGCTAGAGATAGGAAGATATAGCTAAGCAGAAATAGAGATAGAGGGTTATCATTGTATTGTAACAGTGTATCTATTCTGTCAGTATACACTGGAAAGTCAGTGCAAGTGTAATGTCATATATTTCAGTTTGGCTCTTGGCGCTACAATGATATGATAATGTTATGTCATTATAGTTCAATGTCATAGACTCAGTGCTGCTTGATTGTATAGTGCAGATCAATACAGCCTCAGGGTAGTTCAACACAGCCTCAGGGTAGTTCAACACAGCCTCAGGGTAGTTCAACACAGCCTCAGGGTAGTTCAATACAGCCTCAGAGTAGTTCAACACAGCCTCAGGGTAGTTCAACACAGCCTCAGGGTAGTTCAACACAGCCTCAGGGTAGTTCAACACAGCCTCAGGGTAGTTCAACACAGCCTCAGGGTAGTTCAACATAGCCTCAGGGTAGTTCAACACAGCCTCAGGGTAGTTCAACACAGCCTCAGGGTAGTTCAACACAGCCTCAGGGTAGTTCAACACAGCCTCAGGGTAGTTCAACACAGCCTCAGGGTAGTTCAACACAGCCTCAGGGTAGTTCAACACAGCCTCAGAGTAGTTCAACACAGCCTCAGGGTAGTTCAACACAGCCTCAGGTAGTTCAACACAGCCTCAGGGTAGTTCAACACAGCCTCAGGGTAGTTCAACACAGCCTCAGAGTAGTTCAACACAGCCTCAGGGTAGTTCAACACAGCCTCAGGGTAGTTCAACACAGCCTCAGGGTAGTTCAATACAGCCTCAGAGTAGTTCAACACAGCCTCAGGGTAGTTCAACACAGCCTCAGGGTAGTTCAACACAGCCTCAGGGTAGTTCAACACAGCCTCAGGGTAGTTCAACACAGCCTCAGGGTAGTTCAACACAGCCTCAGGGTAGTTCAACACAGCCTCAGGGTAGTTCAACACAGCCTCAGGGTAGTTCAACACAGCCTCAGGGTAGTTCAACACAGCCTCAGGGTAGTTCAACACAGCCTCAGGATAGTTCAACACAGCCTCAGGGTAGTTCAACACAGCCTCAGGATAGTTCAACATAGCCTCAGGGTAGTTCAACACAGCCTCAGGGTAGTTCAACACAGCCTCAGGGTAGTTCAACACAGCCTCAGGGTAGTTCAACACAGCCTCAGGGTAGTTCAACACAGCCTCAGGGTAGTTCAACACAGCCTCAGGGTAGTTCAACACAGCCTCAGGGTAGTTCAACACAGCCTCAGGGTAGTTCAACATAGCCTCAGAGTATTACAACATAGCATTAGAGTAGTTCAACATCGAATATATATAAGATTACTACAGGTCTAGGAGTAGCTCTATTCTATGTTAGCAACAATAGAATAGGTTCAATGGTTGCTCTAAGAGATCTAGGCCAGTTCTAACACTTCTAGGGGTGGCTCTATATACCTCTAGGTGGTTTCGATAGCTCCAGGGGGAGCTCAAATAGCTCTAGGGAGATCTAAAAATAGCTCTAGGGGTAGTCAGATAACTTTAAGATAGCTCTATAATATCTAAGAGTTCTAGAGATTATATCTAGAGACCCCAATATTTCTTGCGTAGCTCTAATTGTTCTACGACTGCACTATAGCTCTAGGGGTAGTTTTATAGGTCTAGGACATGTCTCTAGCTCTTTTTCTACTCTAATGGATTCAGTATTGGAGCTCTAATAACGCATGGGGAGCTTTAATACCACTTTGAAAGAGCTTTCACAGCCCTGGGGCGGCTCTAAGGACTTTACAAGCAGCTCTAAACTCATTTAAATCATGCAGTAGTCACAATGTGACAAGAAAATAGCCCCCCAAAATTTATTTTTCGTCTGCCCATGTCATATAGGGTAGTCATGGATTAGTCCCCTCAGTTAGGCTCTAAAATAGCCCCCCGTTCATACGACCAAGTAGCTTCACCCAGTCCTACATGCCATGAGGTAGTCCCCCCAGTCTAACAGGGAGAGGGGGAGATGCAGCATCCCTCATCTCACCATCAGGATGCTTAAGTCCCGTAGGAATCGATCTCTCTTTGGTCGTATTATCTTCGAAAACTCAATTAGGCAAAAGCCAGAATGTGAGCGTGGCTATCATCAATACTGGGGCTGACACCTCTCTCTGTCTCTCTCTTTGTTCTCTCTGTCTGTCTGTCTGTCTGTCTCTCTCTCTCTCTCTCTCTCTCTCTCTCTCTCTCTCTCTCTCTCACAATCAAGATCACTCTAGCAAACTTCATATGTTATTCCCTGCCATATCTCTCCGTCTCTTTTCCAATTCTCCTGTGTCTCTTTCTTCCTTCCCCCTTCACAACTCTCATCTTTCTCTCTTCTCTCTGCTCCTCACATATCGTTGTTCTCTCTCCTCTTCAACTGATCTTTATTTTCTTTCCTCTCTAACTCTCTGATATCTCTCTCTCCATAGTAACCTGTTTCTCCTGGAGACAGAGAACAATCTCTCTCCCTTCTCTCTTAACTCAAACCAAGCTTCCTAAATCCTCTTTAATTTCCTTTCATTCTATGCCATATGTTGCATTGTTCTGTACTTAGAGAGAGAGAGAGAGAGAGAGAGAGAGAGAGAGAGAGAGAGAGAGAGAGAGAGAGAGAGAGAGAGAGACAGACAGACAGGCAGACAGACAGACAGCAAAAGAATGAACGCGAGAAAGCTGAATTATTAAGGAAGACTGAAGAGAGGAAGGTTCAAGATAAAGTTATTATCTAAATTTTATCGAACTGAGATTCGTCCCATTATGCAAAATATATCTCATTTTCTAAAACTTCTTAAAAGGCCCATCGAGGCGATTAAGAAAGTGCGCTCTTCAATAATTGGTCCATTCGTTAAACTCTGAGAAAGAAAATCGAAATATATGTCTCCAATTCTTCCCGTGACGGATACTTCATCATGAGTTCAGAGGAAGATGATTTCTAATTCATTCTGTAGCTCTATGTAGCTCTGTGTAGCTCTGTGTAGCTCTGTGTAGCTCTGTGTAGCTCCTATAGTTGTATATCACCATGGAATAGTTTATTATACCGCCCATGCGCGCACACACACACACACACACACACACACACACACACACACACACACACACACACACACACACACACACACACACACACACACACACAGCTCTCAACCCGGGTTGACAAATTGCCAGATTTCTTCCACTGATTCATTCTCCTTGTAACACGTGTCTAGGTGTTGACGTCACAATGAGTCATGAAGTAATCCTCCTGCTTCTCTCCCCTCCCATCCTTTATTCCTCTTCCTGCTTCCCCTATTATCTGCCCCCCCATTCCCCCCTTTTCCCTGGCCACCACGCCCCTAGTGTGACCTCCCGCCTGACGTTCAAACTGTCATCTATACAGTTATTTATTAAGGGTCCGAGTGATTTATATTCGCCTGCTTGTCGCTTTTATGGTTGATACATTAAGTTCTACCAGTGCACGTGCGGCCACGTGCGCACGCCCACACGCGCGTGCACAACACACACACATAGTGAAATCAAACACTATTCACAAGCTTTAAAACAAGGCAGTTAGAGCAGAGACAGGAGTCATTGCTCTAAACCAACGGCGTCTAGAAAGGCGGGACCCAAGAGCCAACACTCGATCCTGCATACACACACACAGGGTCAAGATATTTGGCACTAATGATATACAAGCCAAGTAAGTGCCACGTAGACCTTTAAAATACATAGTTCAGTGTCAGAGTGAACCGAATACCTTAACCAAAGATGCCAAAGAGGTGAGATACTATACATACACCCAGGAAGGTCATGAGAGCGACCCAAGAGCGAAACTCTACCCCCGGGAAAAATACCAACTAGCTGAGTACACACATTCACGATGGGTACACAGTGTGTATCGCTTACCCATTAGTGTAAAGCGTATTCACAATTCATTCAGCCATTCCCCACACTGTAGAATGGTGGTGCATCCGCTCTTCAGCTAATAGGTCGCTTTTTGTACGTTATGGCAAGGAACGTTACAAATGCAATCTACTAGGGAAAGCTGACAAATATTTTGGTTCAGAGAACGACACACTAACCAGAGTTTAGAGAACGACAAACTAACCAGAGTTCAGAGAACGACACACTAACCAGAGTTCAGAGAATGACAAACTAACCAGAGTTCAGAGAACGACACACTAACCAGAGTTCAGAGAACGACAAACTAACCAGAGTTCAGAGAACGACAACACTAACCAGAGTTCAGAGAACGACAAACTAACCAGAGTTCAGAGAACGACAACTAACCAGAGTTCAGAGAACGACACACTAACCAGAGTTCAGAGAACGACACACTAACCAGAGTTCAGAGAACGACACACTAACCAGAGTTTAGAGAACGACAAACTAACCAGAGTTCAGAGAACGACACACTAACCAGAGTTCAGAGAACGACACACTAGATTATATTATATTAAGCCTTGTAGCATCCTACTTAAACATACCAACATTTAAGCATCTACCTAACGATGATTCTTGAGCCAAACAACCCAATCCGGATGATATTGAGTGATTAACGTCTCAGAACGATTAGGAACGGAAGGAAGATAGTCGAAGCCGTAGCAACAATGCTATTTCAATATCTTTCTTCATCTCAGTTAAGGGCCTTAGACGCCTACTGGCTAATTACAAACGATAATTGAGGCAATTGGCATTACCCTAGCACCCTGGGGGCCGTCCCAAGCCCTATGGAGTCCCGAGAAACAGGACAAATAGGCAGTTCGCGGTGAAATGAGCGGTTGGTCGATGGTCGTCCTAAACTGTACTTGAGCCGGGTGGGATAAGGACTATGGTACCCGCAGTTGACCTCTTTGGAGACCCGCAGCAAAAGATCGTAAAATGACTCCGTTTGTAATACGACGTGAGGCAGTTACCGTGCTGAATGGGTAAATGACGGCTCATTTCTTTGTGTTTCTAGTCTAGATTAACTTTGTTCAGTCCTATACTCTGCTCTATCTCTCTCTCTCTCTCTCTCTCCTCTCTCTCTCTCTCTCTCTCTCTCTCTCTCTCTCTCTCTCTCTCCTCTCTCTCTCTCTCTCTCTCATTCTCTCTCTCTCTCTCACTCATATATAGGGGCCTGGTAGCCTGTTGGATAGCGCGTAGGACTCGTAATTCCGTAGCCCGGGTTCGATTCCCGGATCAGGCAGAAACAA
>WNGS01160430.1:1023616-1035726 GCA_020271785.1 Procambarus virginalis | reverse complement strand
GTCCCATTATGCAAAATATATCTCATTTTCTAAAACTTCTTAAAAGGCCCATCGAGGCGATTAAGAAAAGTGCGCTCTTCAATAATTGGTCCATTCGTTAAACTCTGAGAAAGAAAATCGAAATATATGTCTCCAATTCTTCCCGTGACGGATACTTCATCATGAGTTCAGAGGAGGAAGATGATTTCTAATTCATTCTGTAGCTCTATGTAGCTCTGTGTAGCTCTGTGTAGATCTGTGTAGCTCTGTGTAGCTCCTATAGTTTGTATATCACCATGGAATAGTTTATTATACCGCCCATGCGCGCACACACACACACACACACACACACACACACACACACACACACACACACACACACACACACACACACACACACACACACACACACAGCTCTCAACCCGGGTTGACAAATTGCCAGATTTCTTCCACTGATTCATTCTCCTTGTTAACACGTGTCTAGGTGTTGACGTCACAATGAGTCATGAAGTAATCCTCCTGCTTCTCTCCCCTCCCATCCTTTATTCCTCTTCCTGCTTCCCCTATTATCTGCCCCCCCATTCCCCCCTTTTCCCTGGCCACCACGCCCCCTAGTGTGACCTCCCGCCTGACGTTCAACTGTCATCTATACAGTTATTTATTAAGGGTCCGAGTGATTTATATTCGCCTGCTTGTCGCTTTTATGGTTGATACATTAAGTCTACCAGTGCACGTGCGGCCACGTGCGCACGCCCACACGCGCGTGCACACACACACACACATAGTGAAATCAAACACTATTCAAAGCTTTAAAACAAGGCATGTTAGAGCAGGAGGACAGGGAGTCATTGCTCTAAACCAACGGCGTCTAGAAAGGCGGGACCCAAGAGCCAACACTCGATCCTGCAATACACACACACAGGGTCAAGATATTTGGCACTAATGATATACAAGCCAAGTAAGTGCCACGTAGACCTTTAAAATACATAGTTCACAGTGTCAGAGTGAACCGAAATACCTATAACCAAAGATGCCAAAGCGGTGAGGATACTATAACATACACACCAGGAAGGTCATGATAGCTACCCTAAGAGCTGAAACTCTACCCCCGGGAAAAATACACAACTGCTGAGTACACACATTCAACGATGGTACACAGTGGGTTCGCTTACCCATTAGTGTAAAGCGTATTCACAATTCATTCAGCCATTCCCCACACTGTAGAAATGTGTGGTGCATCCCGGCTCTTCAGCTAATAGGTCGCTTTTGTACGTTATTGAGCAAGGAAGTTACCAAATGCAATCTACCTAGGGAAAGCTGACCAAATATTTTGGTTCAGAGAACGACACACTAACCAGAGTTTAGAGAACGACAAACTAACCAGAGTTCAGAGAACGACACACTAACCAGATTAGTCAGAGAATGACAAACTAACCAGAGTTCAGAGAACGACACACTAACCAGAGTTCAGAGAACGACACAACTAACCAGAGTTCAGAGAACGACACACTAACCAGAGTTCAGAGAACGACACAACTAACCAGAGTTCAGAGAACGACACACTAACCAGAGTTCAGAGAACGACACACTAACCAGAGTTCAAGAGAACACAACAGTTTAAGACACAAACTAACCAGAGTTCAGAGAACGACACACTAACCAGAGTTCAGAGAACGACAACACTAACCAGAGTTCAGAGAACGACACACTAACCAGAGTTCAGAGAACGACACACTATTATATTATATTAAGCCTTTGTAGCATCCTACTTAAACATACCAACATTTAAGCATCTCACCTAACGATGATTCTTGAGCCAAACACCCAATCCGGTGATATTGAGTGATATTAACGTTCGTCAGAACGATTTAGAAACGGAAGGAGATAGTCGAGCCGTAGCAACAATGCTATTTCAATATCTTTCTTCATCTCAGTTAAGGGCCTTAGACGCCTACTGGCTAATTACAAACGATAATTGAGGCAATTGGCATTACCCTAGCACCCTGGGGGCCGTCCCAAGCCCTATGGAGCCCGAGAAACAGGGACAAAATAGGCAGTTCGCGGTGAAATGATGCGGGTTGGTCGATGGTCGTGCAAACTGGTACCTGGAGCCGGGTGGGATAAGGACTATGGTACCCGCAGTTGACCTCTTTGGAGACCCGCAGGCAAAATGAATCGTAAAATGACTCGTTTGTAATACGAGTGAGGCAGTTTACCGTGCTGAAATGGGTACTAATGACGGCTCATTTCTTTGTGTTTCTAGTCTAGATTAACTTTGTCAGTCCTAGACTCTGCTACCTCTCTCTCTCTCGCCCTCTCTCTCCTCATCTCTCTCTCTCTCTCTCTCTCTCTCTCTCTCTCTCTCTCTCTCTCTCTCTCTCTCTCTCTCTCTCTCTCACTCACTACTATAGGGGCCTGGTAGCCTGTTGGATAGCGCGTAGGACTCGTAATTCCGTAGCCCGGGTTCGATTCCCCGGATCAGGCAGAAACAATATGGGCAAAGTTTCTTTCACCTTGATGCCCCTGTTACCTAGCAGTAAATAGGTACCTGGGAGTTAGACAGTGTTAAGGAGCTGCTTCCTTGTGTGTGTTGTGTGTGTGTGGAAAAAAACATTAGTTAGTAGTTAGTTACAGTTGACTGATTGACAGTTGAGAGGCGGGCCGAAAGAGCAGAGCTCACCCCTGCAAGAACAATAGGTAAATACAACTGAGGTAAATAACAGCTGATTGCAAAGAGCTGTAACAGCTCACTGCTCCAGTGAAAGGAAGATTCAACTATCCAAGAAGTTAAGATAGTTCATCTATGATTTTTATCTTAGTTCTAAAATATTCTTACACAAAGTCTTCAAGTAGTTCTTGAAGAATCGATCCCAACCTGAAGCTGTACCAGAATGCTATTAAATATAAGTTTTATTGGAAATTATTTCGAAAAAGCGTCCATATCTGATATTGCAAAATAGCGTTGCTAATACTGAATTATTATGAGAGCTCTCATAATTGTTTAAGAGTCAATACTTGTATTAGAAATATCAATAATGAGTATATTACTGATAAAATGATAGTATTCAATTATTATTGCTAAGCGGACTGTATATTTGATGATTTATTTTCACTGATCAATAAAATGATAGTAAGAAAATGGAGAAACTTACTACAATGCCTTAGTGCTTGAGTGAAGGTGAATGCAAGACAATTTATGATTAAGTCAATTAAAAAAAACTAATTTTCGGATTTTTAGTCATAATTTAGGTGAAGTGAAATGAGGTGTGGTCAACGATTCCGTTTATTTAGCGCGATATCATGTTTATAATGTCTATTTGTTAAATTAAATCGATCATACATTATTGATAATTACATCGATCATCCAATTCTCGCAACTAGTTTGGGTGTGTTGTCCACAGCCCCATCTGGAATTGTTAGACCAAAATGCGTGACAAGGGCTATTGAGTGAGAGAGAGAGAATTATCAGGGAGAAAGCGCCAAGCCATTACGACTATATAGCACTTGGAAGGAGTCAGGATAAGGATTTGGGATGGGACGGGGGAAAGGAATGGTACCCAACCACTTGGACTGTCGGAGATTGAACGCCGACCTGCACGATGCGTGACCGTCGCTCTACCGTCCAGCCCAAGTGTACGGGCTCAAGGGCTATTGAACGTCTAGTAAGAACTGAATCTTTTATCTCGAAATCGCTTCATATCACTGTGAATTGGAACTGAAAATTACTGTTGTTGTATGTAATTAGTGTTACAATATAGGGCATATTTTCTCTGTATAAATAAATACGCTGATAGACCAACTCAAAAGTAAACTTGTATTCTGGATGTAGACTAGGGAGGAATACAAGTCAATGTGTATACTCCGAGAAGCGAGGCACATCCTGGTGTATATATATATATATATATTATATATATATATATATATATATATATATATATATATATATATATATATATAACTGAAAACTCACACCCCAGAAGTGACTCGAACCCATACTCCCAGGAGCAAAGCAACTGGTAACTACAGGGCGCCTTAATCCGCTTGACCATCACGACCGGACATAAGGAAGTGATAGCCTGAGCTATATGAACCACTTCCCCGCCGGCACCTGGATGGTTATCTTGGGCATAGCATTTTATCAAATCACCTCATTTTTTGGGGCAACACGTGAGGAACACAAATGCAAACAAGCCTGAATGGTCCCCAGGACTAGATACAACTGAAAACTCACACCCCAGAAGTGACTCGAACCCATACTCCCAGGAGCAAAGCAACTGGTATGTACAGGGCGCCTTAATCCGCTTGACCATCACGACCGGACATAAGGAAGTGATAGCCTGAGCTATATGAACCACTTCCCCGCCGGCACCTGGATGGTTATCTTGGGCATAGCATTTTATCAAATCACCTCATTTTTTGGGGCAACACGTGAGGAACACAAATGCAAACAAGCCTGAATGGTCCCCAGGACTAGATACAACTGAAAACTCACACCCCAGAAGTGACTCGAACCCATACTCCCAGGAGCAAAGCAACTGGTAACTACAGGGCGCCTTAATCCGCTTGACCATCACGACCGGACATAAGGAAGTGATAGCCTGAGCTATATGAACCACTTCCCCGCCGGCACCTGGATGGTTATCTTGGGCATAGCATTTTATCAAATCACCTCATTTTTTGGGGCAACACGTGAGGAACACAAATGCAAACAAGCCTGAATGGTCCCCAGGACTAGATACAACTGAAAACTCACACCCCAGAAGTGACTCGAACCCATACTCCCAGGAGCAAAGCAACTGGTAACTACAGGGCGCCTTAATCCGCTTGACCATCACGACCGGACATAAGGAAGTGATAGCCTGAGCTATATGAACCACTTCCCCGCCGGCACCTGGATGGTTATCTTGGGCATAGCATTTTATCAAATCACCTCATTTTTTGGGGCAACACGTGTAGTTACCAGTTGCTTTGCTCCTGGGAGTATGGGTTCGAGTCACTTCTGGGGTGTGAGTTTTCAGTTGTATCTAGTCCTGGGGACCATTCAGGCTTGTTTGCATTTGTGTTCCTCACGTGTTGCCCCAAAAAATGAGGTGATTTGATAAAATGCTATGCCCAAGATAACCATCCAGGTGCCGGCGGGGAAGTGGTTCATATAGCTCAGGCTATCACTTCCTTATGTCCGGTCGTGATGGTCAAGCGGATTAAGGCGCCCTGTAGTTACCAGTTGCTTTGCTCCTGGGAGTATGGGTTCGAGTCACTTCTGGGGTGTGAGTTTTCAGTTGTATCTAGTCCTGGGACCATTCAGGCTTGTTTGCATTTGTGTTCCTCACGTGTTGCCCCAAAAAATGAGGTGATTTGATAAAATGCTATGCCCAAGATAACCATCCAGGTGCCGGCGGGGAAGTGGTTCATATAGCTCAGGCTATCACTTCCTTATGTCCGGTCGTGATGGTCAAGCGGATTAAGGCGCCCTGTAGTTACCAGTTGCTTTGCTCCTGGGAGTATGGGTTCGAGTCACTTCTGGGGTGTGAGTTTTCAGTTGTATCTAGTCCTGGGGACCATTCAGGCTTGTTTGCATATATATATATATATATATATATATATATATATATATATATATATATATATATATATAATATAATATTTCATGTATTGTGTATTTTTCGGTTCCTTGCTATACTTCAAGAAAGCCTTATCTTGAACCTGGCACCACTTTTCTAACAGTTCTTTAAATACATAGAGAACTTTAAAACAGTTTTCTATGTATTTTGAACTGATATAAATAGTTCAAATTACATAGAGTGCGAGCCATCCTCGTTTTAAGGAAGCAGAAATATAGACAGTTGGCGGAAAAGCTGGCAGGAAAGGTGTCAAAAGAGGACCTGGCAATGGGAAATGGGGTGGGGGGAACAGACATGAGTCCTGTCAAGTATGGGGGGGGGAGAGAGGGGAAGGAGGGGAGGCGAAACATCCACTTTGGGAGGGAGTATAGCAGCCTGTGTTGGGGCAGTAGGGGTTAACCCTACATAACGCAGACCCAACAGTATCACTTCCAATTATGATTCACATTGGAAGTAAACCAGACGCAGATGCAATTAAGAATGGAAATTACGAAGAAGTAGGGGGTGGTGGGAGGGGGGGATTGGGGGTGCTAGATGAGAGGAGGAGGAGGAGGAGGAGAGAGGGGGGGGAAAGGGAAGGTAAAATGGGGAGTGGGGAGAAGAATAAAAGAGAGAGTATAATCCTAATTGTCTCTCTTTATGTCTCATTCATGCTGATTCTCCCTACACTGCTGTCACTCTCTCTTCCTATCACCATGGCTACCCAACCCACTCCTCTCTCCCCTATTCCCTATTCCCCTTCATTCTCACTTCACACCCCCTTCTTTCTCCCTTCACCCCTCCATCCCCCCACTCCAGCCCCTTCTTTAACCCCCCTATCCCCCACTATCCTTCTCCCTTAATCCTTACCCTTTTCCCACTCCTTTTAGCCTTTTTCCTTTCATCCGTATTTTCGCTACTCCCCTTTCCATCTTACCCCTCACTTTCCCCTTCTCATCTTCCTTCTCTACCCTCTCATACACACTCATACGTCCCCTCGGCGGGTAATGAAGAGAACTTAACATTGTGGATCTAGAGACACTGTCCAAAATGAGAAATGATAGGCCTATAGGCCTTGGGTGGAAACATAGGGTCGGCTGCGAGAGGTGTGCGTGGAGCCAACCACAATAAGCTAGTTGGACAAGACAGTATGTAATGAGGAATGTGAGGAATGAATGCGATTGTATTAACTGAGGCAATATGGCGGGGCTTGGGAGCTAATGTTTTACCATGCAAGCACTGCTAGATGATTTTCACACACACACACACACACACACACACACACACACACACACACACACACACACACACACACACACACACACACACACACACACACACACATACACACACACACACACACACACACACAAGGGGGCCAGGTAGCCTGGTGGATAGCGTGCAGGATTCGTAATTCTGTGGCGCGGGTTCGATTCCCGCACCAGGCAGAAACAAATGGGCAAAGTTTCTTTCACCCTGAATGCCCCTGTTACCTAGCAGTAAATAGGTACCTGTAAATAGGAGTTAGTCAGCTGTCACGGGCTGCTTCCTGGGGTGTGTGTGTGTGTGTAGTGTGGGGAAAAAAAAAAGTAGTTAGTAAACAGTTGATTGACAGTTGAGAGGCGGGCCGAAAGAGCAAAGCTCCATCCCCGTAAAATACAACTAAGTGAATACACACACACACACACACACACACACACACACACACATGATATGTTGTTATATGACAAAGAGTGCTGGGAAGACGGGACACCACGAACGTAGCTCTCATTCTGTAACTACACTTAGGTAATTATACTTAGGTAATTACACATATACACACACACACACTCAATTAGTTTCTCCCCCCCCTGCCCTACACAGAACAAAATCCTCATTCCTCCCTCCTCTCAACCCCTCCTCGCCTTCACATTAGAGTCACTCCCCCCCCACAGGGGCAGAGAGGGTCCCCACAGGGGCGTCCCATGACCTGACATTTATTAACAAACTCCCACTTTCCCCTCTGCCTCTTTGCCCTCCCTTCCCCACTGTCTGTCTCACCCCCTCCCCACATTGGGCTCTCACCCTCTCTCTGGCCTAATCTGGAGACAAACGACTGGATAATCAGGATGAATCATGATTAGGTTGCGAATGATTGTACCGGCATCATTTATTAGTCTGTATTTCCATATATGAATTGGCTTCAGGTCTGTTGTATGAGACTTTTCAGGGTGGCCATTGCTAGGCAAAGGCCTGTCTTACTCTACTGAGTGCTGACATCAACTTGTCCTCCTATATAATGAACGTCGCTTTCCGCTCGTGTTCGTTATATAAGGCCAACAATTTTCGTATTATAAAATGGAATCGGCTGGCGAAAGGGACGTACTGTCCCGTTTTCTGTTTTGGGACCTCTGGTAGGTTAGGGAATACTACTTTGAATTGACCGTTTTCTTGACGTTGGGAAACCTTAGGAGGAAGGGCTGCTTTGTCAATCAGCTGGAACTGTATGTGAGACCATTGCTGATGTAGGCGTCGACAAAACTCCCCTTATACTTATCAGAGGTATAAGGGGAAGTGGTGTCGACAGCACTCCCTTATAGGGTAAGGGGATATACCATATCCAGGTGCATACGATGAGTCACAATAACGTGGCTAAAGTATGTTGACCAGACCACACACTAGAAGGTGAAGAGACGACGACGTTCCGGTCCGTCCTGGACCATTCTCAAGTCGATTGAATCGACTTGAGAATGGTCCAGGACGGACCGAAACGTCGTCGTCTCTTCACCTTCTAGTGTGTGGTCTGGACGATATACCATATCCCCTTACCCAAATAACACCCTCACTCTCCACCTCGTCAAAAGAACCAAGCATCGAATTTTACTTGAAGGCTTCCTAAAGTTGCAGCAAATGTTGTATAAACTTGCACAGTATCTTAAAAACTTTCGAAGACGTGGAGCTAGAGTCACGATTCACGAAGCAGTTATGCAAGCACTTACGAACCTGTACATCTTTCCTCAATCTTTGACGGCTTTGGTTACATTTATTAAACAGTTTACAAGCATGAAAACTTGCCAATCAACTGTTGTTATTGTTATAAACAGCCTCCTGCTGCTTCGGGGCTCTTTAACTGTTTAATAATTGTAAACAAAGCCGCCAAAGGTTGAGAAAAGTTGTACAGGTTCGTAAGTACTTGCGTAACTGCTTTGTGAAGTTGGCCATTGGTTCTTTAAGGCTGAAAGTGCGTCTGGAGTATGAGATGAAAGTGTTGAGTTACCTTCTCACTCTCTTCGTGTGAGTGTGGGAGGGGTATGGCTGATATATTTATATATAATAATCGAATGAAGTGGGTGTACAAGTTTGTCGATCTCGATTCTCATAGACATATTCAGTAGCTCTCAATGAGTGAGATCACGACCTTTTGGTCGTAACGGTTTGGCTTTGTGTTTTCATTCCAGCAGTGATCCAGTGGAATTGAGTTTGATCAAAGAGGTTAAGGTATATTTTTAGAATGACATAGACAGACAGACAGACAGATGGAAACAAAAGGGATATCCATCATGCAACTTCGGTCTGTCAGATGAATTAGAAAACTTCTCTCATCAAAATGTTTTCATGTTCCCAGATATTTCATGAGATTCTCTGTCTGTCAGAAAACTCATTTACGGAATTAAATTTTATATATTTTTTAGAGCCATCGAACGCAGTTTGTTCATTTTTGTCCAAACTAAAAGTAATGACATAGAGAATTAACCAGAGTCGGGATTCATTAAGCATATTCGACCCGGCTTGCGAAACCAGTGTATCTTTCCTTAATTATAGCGGTGTTGTTAACATGTATAAAACAGGTTATCTTGAGGTTATCTTGAGATGATTTCGGGGCTTTAGTGTCCCCGCGGCCCGGTCCTCGACCAGGCCTCCACCCCCAGGAAGCAGCCCGTGACAGCTGACTAACACCCAGGTACCTATTTTACTGCTAGGTAACAGGGGCATAGGATGAAAGAAACTCTGCCCATTGTTTCTCGCCGGCGCCCGGGATCGAACCCGGGACCACAGGATCACAAGTCCAGCGTGCTGTCCGCTCGGCCGACCGGCTCCTCCAGGTTTACAACCTTCTAAAATTCACAACCCAAAGTTGTTATTATCACAAACAACGTCGTAATGCTTCATAAAGTGTTTATCAGAGGGAAATAAAACGACTATGAGGAAAGATATAGAGGTTTCGTATGTGGCTGCTTAAATGCTTCATCAATCTCATTCACCTATTCTCTTTACCCATTTTCCAGTCAATTCTTTCACTCACCCCCTACTAATTTTCCCTCCATATCCCCCCACCCATTTAAACCTTCTCTTACCTCCCCCCTCTCACCCCCACCTCCCCTCTCTCACTCCCCTCACCTCAACCTTACCCCCCTCACCCCCCCCTCACCCCCCTATCACTAGTACGCAATAACCAGAAATTTCATTTTGGATAATAAGGATTTTTTAAGCGAGGAGCCCCTGTGTGTGTGTGTGTGTGTGTGTGTGTGTGTGTGTGTGTGTGTGTGTGTGTGTGTGTGTGTGTGTGTGTGTGTGTGTGTGTGTACTCATCTAATTGTGCTTGCGGGGGTTGAGCTTTGGCTCTTTGGTCCCGCCTCTCAACTGTGAATCAACTGGTGTACAGGTTCCTGAGCCTACTGGGCTCTATCATATCTACATTTGAAACTGTGTATGGAGTCAGCCTCCACCACATCACTTCCTAGTGCATTCCATCTGTTAACTACTCTGACACTGAAAAAAATCTTTCTTGTGTCTTTGTGGCTCATTTGGGTACTAACTTTCCACCTGTCCGTAGACTTTCCTGTCTGCCCGTAGACTCAAGTAGAGAAGGTTACAAGAAGGAGCCTCTACGACTTTTGTAACTGTTAAATTGGGTGTTAGTAATGATAGCACGTGGGCTGTCCGCCTTGCTGACACCATGTTATGATAGCAGGCGGGCTGTCCGCCTTGCTGACACCATGTTATGATAGCAGGCGGGCTGTCCGCCTTGCTGACACCATGTTATGATAGCAGGCGGGCTGTCCACCTTGCTGACACCATGTTATGATAGCAGGCGGGCTGTCCACCTTGCTGACACCATGTTATGATAGCAGGCGGGCTGTCCACCTTGCTGACACCATGTTATGATAGCAGGCGGGCTGTCCCCTTGCTGATACGATGTTATGATAACAGGTGGGCTGTCCGTTTTGATGGCACAATGTTATGATAGCAAGGAGGCTGTCCGTCTTACTGACACGATACTATGATAGCAGGGGGACTGTCCGCCTTACTGACACGTTGTATATGATAGCAGGTGGGCTATCTGCCTTACTGTCACAATACTATGATAGCAGGCGGGCTGTCCGCCTTGCTGACACGATAATTATGATAACAGATTAGCTGTTCTGGTTGCCTGCTATCATAACATTGTTCTGGTATGTTATTTGTTGCTGTTCTTCTCTTAAAGATCAGTTTTTTTAGTAAATATTATTTTTGCTTTGGGATTTTCTGTTTTAGGAATTATGTATTATAATAATAGAATTATGTCGAGTAGATCTAAGCTCTTGGGCCCCGAACTGTGGGAGTGGAGGCGTCTCATCTTGGTATAGTTGTTCTGGCATTGGGTCTTCTAGCAGTTTGATGGTTGAAACGCTTTGGCGGATGAGTGTTGTGGTCTGAGGCTGTGGCGTAGTTTGGTGTTCAGTCTTGTACTCTGGTGTTCAGTCTTGTACTCTGGTGTTCAGTCTTGTACTCTGGTGTTCAGTCTTGTACTCTGGTGTTCAGTCTTGTACTCTGGTGTTCAGTCTTGTACTCTGGTGTTCAATCTTGTAGTCTGGTGTTCAGTCTTGTACTCTGATGTTCAGTCTTGTACTCTGGTGTTCAGTCTTGTACTCTGGTGTTCAGTCTTGTACTCTGGTGTTCAGTCTTGTACTCTGGTGTTCAGTCTTGTACTCTGGTGTTCAGTCTTGTACTCTGGTGTTCAGTCTTGTACTCTGGTGTTCAGTCTTGTACTCTGGTGTTCAGTCTTGTACTCTGGTGTTCAGTCTTGTACTCTGGTGTTCAGTCTTGTACTCTGGTGTTCAGTCTTGTAGCCTGGTGTTCAGTCTTGTACTCTGGTATTCAGTCTTGTACTCTGGTGTTCAGTCTTGTACTCTGGTGTTCAGTCTTGTACTCTGGTGTTCAGTCTTGTACTCTGGTGTTCAGTGTGTTGTATGTTCAGGGAGCCTCGGAGCTCTTGGGTTGTATGGAAAGATTCAAAGTTCAAATGTGATCTTTTAACTTTGTGTCCCACCCTCTTTCTCACCAGTCAACTTTCCTCCTCACATTCACAACTTACCTCACCTTATCTACAGCTGCCTTTCCCCCACCCCCACGCCAGCAGCTGCCTTTCCCCCACCCCCACGCCAGCAGCGCCCTTTCCCCCACCCCAGCCAGCAGCTGCCTTTTCCCCCACCCCCACGCCAGCAGCTGCCCTTTCCTCCCTACGCTTTCCCTTTCACAATCCCACATTTTCCCCTCTCACGTCTATAATTT
>WNGS01160430.1:1004303-1018512 GCA_020271785.1 Procambarus virginalis | reverse complement strand
CGACGATGATATCGATGGAGCTAATGACGCGGCTTGAAAACATACAAAAATATCTTCCTTGTACCGCTTCTCTTATCAAGGGAGATACACAAAAGTTATCTCCATCAGTTTCAGGTGGAGATTTACCCACTATGGGAGTAGATGTAGCTCCCATGGTAGCATGGGAGGGGTCTCCAGCAACACACACTGCAAGAGGTCTCCAGCAACACAACTGGCAGAGGTCTCCAGCAACACACACTGGCTTCACTTATAAAAAGCCTTAACAGACGGACAGTACTTCCATCTCGTAACTCATCTTGGCCAATCACCAATACTTCGTTAAGTATCACAGACAAATCACAGTCTACACCGACACAGTCACTTATTCCCACTGGAACACACCTTGCGTTCATGACTGCCCTGGGTGAACTGATTCCTGTCGACCAAGACACGACCCACATCACTTCTGAGGAGTAAAATGTGACTAGTAAAGGGAAACTACAGAGCGTCAATACGATCCCAGCAATCAACCGAGGAACAGAAAATGGGGTCGGGTGCGCTCAACAGATGGCGTCGAGGATCGTCACAGTATACATGTGGATCATCTGACCTACTGTAGCGCCTCAGGAGATATATATATAAGACCTGACATCTTCACAGCTGAAGCATTATAATCATCATGGTTTACTTGTGTCGATTCGTGATAACGATTGCGTTATCGTTGGCGGCTGTCTCAGGTAGGTGATGGCAATATGGCGCCGCCTCTAAGCATATGTTGGCTTTATTGAAGAGTTGCTTGAGTGTGTAGGTGTTTGTGCGTCGTGGCAGGTGTCTGAGCTCTCCTTTCCTCCACTCCAGCAGACGCTTCTATCATCTTCGACGTCGCCGACGTCGAGGTGACGCCGGGACAGACGCTGACGCTCTCCTGTGGCGTCAGGCAAGAGTTCCGTCACTGTTTATGGGAGAACGAGAGAGGAGCCATCTTCCAGGTATTGTTCCAGTGTTTACTTGTTAAATAAAATGTTTTAATGTTACCTGCATAGTATTAAATTTGAAATTTAATTAAACCTTCTACCTCTTGTTGCAGTCTGAACACGACAAAATGAGAATTTATAAACTCGATTAGAACTGTTGCAAAATTGTTGATATCCACAATTTGTCGCATTAACAAATGAGAGAAAACGAAGATTGCGACAGAAACTCTTACAAAAACAGCCTTGAGAATCACAGGCTTATGTACAGACATATATAAGCCCTCACCACAATCCCTGACAGGTTGAGGATGTCCACGCCGGCGTCCACCCGGGGTTGAGAGCGCCGGAGGACCTCACAGACAACCAGTGTGGCGTCGTCATCGACTCCGTCAGCGTTGAGGACCTCGGAGCGTGGACCTGCAGGGTCTTCCTGGCTGGCCGGACGCTGTTGGCGTCAAGGAACGTTGGTAAAACTCGGATGGATGGTTAGTGTACTGATTAGTCTACATGCTGGATCTTAATGTAGATTTACTCAGTTTCTTTGGCCCAAATGCTCTTGATTAGGTGTTCGTCTGTGTGGCTCAGTCTTATATGCCACCTTACCTGTCACCTGTCTTCTAGTTGTTGTCTTACCTGTCACTGTCATTATTCTGTAAAGTATTAGGTCCTTTGTATTAATTTATTAACCCAATTTTTTTTTCATCGTCAAATCCACTAGTTTGATTTTCGCTCCAGTTTATAAATTATTTAGTATTTGGTGATAATGGGTCAGGAAGAGGTCCTGAGGCACTCCACTAAGCTTTTGGCTACTATGACACTACCCTGTCCTGTGCCAACACCATGTTCTGATTTTAAGAGGATGATTTGATGATTTTTTATTTTTCTGCTATGACTCGACTACAATGCATCTCTGTCTTCCTTAGCAATATCTGTGAAAGTCTCAAAGCCCTTACCAAAGACTAAATACATAATACGGCTTTATTTATGCTTGAAGAGAATAGTAATTGAACGTTTATATTTAAGAAACATTATTCAGAGTTGCCTAAACGTTTCTCCTTGAGCAGCTTGTCGTGAGTCGTTTGTAGAGGTCGGAGGAGAGTGCTATCACTTCCATACAACTACGGCGTTGACGTGGTAAGTGTGGCGAACCGGTAGAATGATAGTTCAACCGGATATCCTCCTACTCTCAGCTTTCTACCCACACCATTCCCTCTTTCATTCCGTCATCTACTCCAATCATCCTCATAGCCTCACCCGTCCCGCTCATCCACCTGCTCGTACCCCCCGTAGACAACAGAGTAGTAAGAGTCGAGTGCAAGATCGAGGTTGTAAGACTATTGATTGGGATTGATGTTTCAGTAAGACGGTAAGAGATGACTGATCTTCTGATCGAAGCATCAATAGGATCCTGTGAGATATGCTGAAGAATTAGATGTCATTGTGAGCCCAATTGATGTCACGTTGTCTTATGAGTGTTTGTGATACAAGCGTTGCCCAGCAGAGATGTGTTCCGAGTGTTTGAGATTCTCAAACCAACGGAAAATGTGATCCAGTTTTCCCTTCAGCTATTGTCTATCACAGACATATCAAAAGAGAACATTAATATCATTAATTAAAGACAATCGACTTGAGAATGGTCGAGGAGGGACCGAAACGTCTTCGTCCCTTCATTTTCTAGTGTGTGATCTGGTCAACAATTAAAGACGATTTCCGCTGTGGGGTAATAGGTTGACGGGTCACAATGAATGTCAACATTGTCCTGACGATGCACAATCACCCAGGGAAGTGATGATTGTATTCCTATGCAGGCAAGATGCCCGTGACTACTGTCTCTCAGTGGACTCGTCCTCAGACTTGGCTGTGATCGACGACTGCTTTCAGTTCAGACTTATCTGGAACCATATCCTCATATACTGTAAGTTATATAATATACTGTGAGTTATAACTCTGATATTATCACGTGGTATTATCCCACCCTCTTGGTACATAGGTATTATCCCACCACTCTTAACACATTCGCAGACAAGTATTCATACTCATACACATTAACAGTATACCATCAGCGGTGTATACACAGCGAACATATGTGTTGCCATCAGACTCCTGAAAAAAAGCATCTATCTGGACAATGTAAACTACTCATGTTTGACTAGCATTGGAACATTTAGGTCCCAATAGAGAACTACACATGAAAACCTGGAAGAATTCCAGGTCAATAAGATAACTTATCTTGCTATAAGTTTAGTTCCTGGGGTTAATATTAATCAAAGTTATTGTTAATCCCTGGGATTAGTGTTCCCCTTAATCCAAGGGTAGGCTCAGGAGATAGTATAGACCTTACCACATTGGTCATAAATGGGAAATGGCTCCATGATCACGGGAAATACGATGCCTTGAGGCTGTTTTATGGGTGAACTAAAGTGAAATGTTTTGCACTGGGAGGAGAAGACTTGTGTAGAGCCTAGAAGCTCAGATGAGCCCTTAGGAAGCAAGGAAACACTTCGTCATGGTTCTCAGAAAGTTGAACGAGCTTAGAGGAGAGATAGTCAAGGCCTAATCCATCCAAGAAATCAGTTTCAAGAATAGGTATAAGATGTAACTGGATCGGAAACCAATTTGCTGTAAAATACATAGATACAGGGGCTGAAGATTGCCTTGTAAGAACATGTAGGTAACCATACCCACATAAGTTATCACATATCCTATCAAATAAATATCACTTTCACGCTGTAACTCTGTTGCAATTATTTATTTTCAATTACTCATCAGTTCCTGGACATTCGTGGTGGATCGGTGGGAGTGACCTTGAGCAGAAAGGTGAATGGTACTTCATAGACGGGAGTCCAGTACCGATGGGAACGCCCTTTTGGTGTCCTGGAAGCCCATCCAGTGATGGCGACTGCCTTCTTATAACCAGTATTTATGGATACTTGAACGACTCATCCTGTGAAACTCCTTTCAGTTTCATTTGCCAGCAGTTGTACTGAGCGTAGCTCATGCTCCTACGTCAACAAGAGCATTAGGGAAATATTTAGACACCATTGCTTCGAACTGGTATAATTTTTCTCTAGTTCAGGATTATGAGGATCTATCAAAATTATAGATAGAACTGTGTCTATTACATTCATTACACTTTGCTGGATCTCTATCTGGCTATAAACACACAGCATGTTATTATCATGTCTGGGCTGTAGCATTGTAATGTATTGAACTTTGTATACAATTGTTTCGGAATATTTAATTTGTAATGTTAAATTAGTTTTTGTCCTCTTGTGAGCAACAGAGAACTGTAATTTAAAGGATCACTTACTGACCACAACAGTCAGTAAGAGACAGTCGGTAAAGAACGGTTAGATGACATGGTAAAGGACTGAGATTCTATGTAATGCTGTATTCTTCCACTGACATAATAAATGTAACTCTCACTTCAGTGTTTCTAAAATGGTACACAGTTTGTTCCATTTATCTCCCCCCAAGTGTCCCGCTTTCTCTTCCTGATCTGAAACACCTCCTGGACTCCTTGCAGGAGCCTGTGCTCCTGCTGGGTGATTTCAATTGTCGTCATTCTCTTTGGGGTGATGTTCTGACGAACACCCGAGGTCGCCTTCTTGAGCCGTTTATCCTCTCTTCTTCCCTGTCTCTTCTGAATTCTGGTGAGTCCACTCATTTGGACTCTCGGACTCGCACCCTTTCCTGTCTTGATCTTTCTCTTTGCTCTTCTTCTCTTTACTTAGATTTCACGTGGCAGGTTCCTCATGACCTCCATGGCAGTGATCATTTCCCCATCCTTGTGTCCTTTTCTCTTTTTGTCCTTCCCTCTCCTTCCCTAGGTGGCAGTTTGCTAAAGGGGACTGAACCTATTTACCCTCAGTGCTGCTCTCTCTGACCTCTCCCTTCTGCCTCGCGCTCTCCTCCTTTATTCACGACACTGTCTTCGACGCTGCCCTCCGCTCTATATCTCGCTCTTCCCCTCGGGATCCACGGAAGTGCGTTCCTTGGTGGAATGTAGACAGTGCTCGGGCTGTCCGCTGTAAGCGTGCAGCCTGGAAGAGGCACCGCCGTCGGCAGACGGCCGATTCTTTTCTTTTGGAAAGCGAGTGCGGTGGCCCGTAGGGCCATCCGTATGGCTAAACGTGAATGTTGGGCATCTTATGTCTCCACCATTACGTCCGAAACTCCCCTGCCACAGATCTGGAAGCGTATCCGCAAGATAGCGGGTAAGTTCGTTCCCGATGTTTCCCCGGTCCTTCACCTCCGTGGTACTCTTTGTGGCGGACCCGTTGCAGGTCGCTACCGAACTGGGTTCCCACTTTTCTTCTGTTAGCTCTGGTCTTCATCTTCCCCAATCTTTCCTTCTTCGTAAACCTGTCCTTGAGTCTCGTCCTTTAGATTTCTGCACTCGTCTTCGACGTTCCCTATAACGATCCCTTCTCTCTCTCTCTCTCTCTCTCTCTCTCTGAACTTCGTTCTGCCCTGGCCCTCTGCGGTTCTATAGCGGTGGGCTCCGATGGTATTCATTAGATGCTTCGCCATCTCCCTCCGTGCACGTCTCAGTATTTACTGAGTCTGTATAATCGGATCTGGGAGTCGTCGTCAGTCCCTGAGGACTGGCTCGATGCCGTTGTCCTCCGTTCGCAAACCAGGGTCTCTGGGAACTTCCCCTAAGGACTTTCGCCCTATTGCCCTCACAAGTTGTGTCTGCAAACTCTTTGAACGTATGGTTAACGTTCGTCTGTGGTTCCTGGAACACCATCACCTCCTCTCCCCTTCTCAATTTGGTTTCCGCAAGTGCCGCAGCACAACAGATGTCCTGGTGAACTTGGTCTATATTCGTACTGCTTTTGCTGCGAAGACCTCCGTTGTTGCCGTCCTTTTTGACCTGGAAAAGGCTTATGACACCACTTGGCGATATCATATTCTATCCCAGCTTCATTCTTTTGGCCTTCGTGGTCATCTCCCTCTCTTTCTCCGCAGCTTCCTCTCTCGTCGTTCCTTTTGGGTGCGCCTTGGTACCGCTCTCTCTGCCTCTTTTCAGCAATACGAAGGTGTGCCCCAGGGTAGTGTTCTGAGCACTACTCTTTTTCTGGTTGCCCTCAATGGTCTTCTTTCCTCTCTTCCTTCAGGTGTCTTCTCCGCTCTCTGTCGATGATCTTACCCTTTGCTGTCAGGGTGATGATTCGCCTCTCCTTCAGCGCCGGCTTCAACTTGCGATTGATGCCGTGTCGTCTTGGGCCACCGATCATGGCTTCAAGTTCTCTACTTCTAAGACTTGTGCCATGTCTTTTACTCGGAAACGGGTCGTTCTTCGTCCCTCTGTCACTTTATGGTCATCCCCTTGAGTACAAAGATTCCGCGAAGCTTTTGGGGTTATTCCTTGACACTCGTTTGTCTTGGTCCCCATATCTCTTACCTCCGTGTTGAGTGCTCTAAGGCCCTTACCCTCCTTCGAGTATTGTCCCATACTTCTTGGGGAGCGGATAGGCGCACTCTCCTTGCTTTACATTCCTCTCTCGTCCTGTCTAAGCTCGATTATGGTTGCCCTGCTTACTCTTCTGCTTCTCCTTCTGCTCTTCGCCGTCTTGATGCTTTGCACCATACTGGGCTGCGCCTCAGTTCTGGTGCCTTTCGTTCGACTCCCGTCCTTAGCTTGTATGTTGACACTGGCTTCCTGTCTCTCCAGGACCGCCGTGATCGCTACTGTCTTCGCTATCTTGCGCGGTCCTTACAACATCCTTCCTCTCGCCTCTGTCGTGCTTTAACTTTTACCCCTCCTGCGGTTCCTGTTCCTCTTCACCACCTCCCTCTTTCTGTCCGGTTATCTCGCTTACAGGATTCTCTTTCCGTTCGTGTTTCTAATGTTTCTCCTCGTGTTGTTCCTTCTTTGCCCCCGTGGAGAGTCCCCCTTCCGCAGTTTTGTACATCCTTGACCCGCATCACTAAAGCTTTTACCCCTCCTACGGTTCTAAAACGCCTTTTCCTTGAGCACTTTTCTCACTCCCGCTCCGTTTTGTCTTCACCGATGGGTCTAAGTCTGCGGACGGTGTTGGCTACTCTGTTGTTTTTCCTGATCGCACTTATGTGTCGCTTACCTCCGGAGACTAGCATCTTTACAGCGGAGCTTTATGCTATTCTCTATGCTCTTCGTCTCCTGCTTCTCGTTGTCAGTCTTCCTTTGTAGTTGTGTTGACTCTCGTAGTGCCCTCATGGCTCTCGGGTCCTTTAATCCGGTTCATCCAGTAGTTGTCGAGATCCAGCATTGGCTGTTTCTTGTTCACAGTAATTTAAGTCGGTTGAGTTTTGTTGGGTTCCCAGCCATATTGGTGTGTCTTTAAATGAGCGTGCGGATGCTGCCGCCAAGGAAGCTGTCCGCTCTTGTCCCATCTCTCGTAAAGGTATTCCATATTCCGACTTTTACCCGGTTATCCATTCCTCCATCCTTGCCCGTTGGCAGGCTTCTTGGTCGTCTGTTACTGGTAACAAACTCCGTACTCTTAAATGTCGTTTTCTCGTGGCCGTCCTCCTATCACCATAACCGGGGTTGGGAAATGGCTCTGGCGAGGTTGCGTATTGGCCATACTCGCTTAACCCATGGTCACTTGATGGAGCACCGCCCTGCTCCTTATTGTTCTAATTGCATTGTCCCTCTTACGGTCGTGCATGTCCTTCTTGAATGTCCTGACTTCCAGGATGAGCGTGTCTTGCTTTCCGACCGCCCCTCGTGGTCACCTGTCCCTTGATAGAATTCTTGGTGACTCGGATACTTTTGATATCGTTCGCCTTATGCGTTTTTGTTCTCATATTGGCATCCTTAGTGATATTTAGCGCCCTCTGATTATTCCGCACTTTTGATGGTGCTACATAGCCTTCCCGGTTTGGTGCCTTCTTTTGATAATTACTTACTTCAGTGTTTCTAAATTCTAATCAAATCAATAAATTGTAAGTCTTTATTATTATAACTACTGAAAGTTCAATATTGTTTGAATAACTGACTAAATCTTCTAAATTATTATTGCCAGTAATAAGTTTTGTATAGTAGTTCAGTTATCAAGTTCCAAATAAGCAAATATGTTCTTGATTTATTGACATAGTTTACTGAACATTATTGAGAGAACAAAATAATTCACTGAAATTATGTTCCGTCAGTGAACTCAGTACCTAAGTGTGTGTGTGTAAGAATTTAGTTAACTTAGTAAAGCTGTGAGGAAGAGAACTTAAGGACTGGAGTTTTGGGTTTGAGGTTTATCTTGAGTTTGCATTCGAGAGAATGCGTTGTCTAATGTGTATGTGGAGGTGTTTGTCGAGGAATGAAGAAAGTAACTTGGAGGGTGAGTGAAATATTGCTTTCTTGAGCCCAGATTCTTGAAGTAGAAGTTGTTCGTCTGTCTCAGTGGTCACACTGTCATCTCCCAGCTGGTGATGGGAGTCATCTATCTATCCCAGGGGCGACATTCTCATCCCAGCTGGTGGTGGGATCTCACACGATGACGGAAAATACACAAAGATTTCCAATCCTTTGACTCAAAAAAATACAATCGGAATGTCCCAGGAAGGCTTCACACTTCCTTATAAACACCGACCAAGTTCTGTCTTCAAAATTATTCTCATATTACATGCACCGTCATGCACTTGCATAGGAAAATGATACAATAATTTGTTATTAATTTAATTGCTAAATCAATGAATTTAAATATTCATTGCATAATAATATATTGGATAATATCTTAACACAGTCCTCAACTTTGCCTATACGAGGTCTGTTTCAGGACCTTTTATTTGTCTCCACAACAACATTTCCACTGCAGCTAATAAAATAAATAAAAATCTGATGAAATAGAACGCATGTAATGATTATAATTTACTTCAGTAATCCTGTAGTTGAAATGTTATAGTAAGTTACTTAAGTGTATTTCAACTACAAGAATCACAGGTGTCTGGAGCCGTGTATTGTTTAAAAATCCGTGTCATGTCAATGCTAAACACTGACATGACATGACCATGTCAATGTCATTGTTTTGTTCACATTATCTGACAGATGAAGCTGCCTTTGTTGACACACGGATAGTCGTTGAAGTATCCACTATTGACGCTGATATCAAGACAATTTCCTTCGTCGTTGGGGCTTCCAGGAAGCCAGAAGGGAAGCCCCATTGGCACTGGGTTTCCATTTATGAAGTACCATTCACCTTCCTGTCCAAGGTCAGTGCCGCCGATCCAGAACCATTTTCCATAATCTGAATATATGTAATGAGTTAGTGACTCTAGAACGGAGATATATATTAGAGATAATGTCAGGTTGTCTGTCCGAAGTTGGAAGCCAGATGCTTGTGGTTAGCCTCACTAAAATTTGCAGGGGAATGGTTGGGATATGGGACAGACATAGGCTGCTCGGGGTAGGCCTAAATCAAGTGTTTTAAGAAATATTAGCAATTATAAACACCCCTAGGCCACTTTCACTGAGTCTTTCATGAGTCAAGTGTGAAATATTGGGTGTGATTAACGTAGATTTGTTCTTATTAATGATATTTCTTATACCCAAGCAGGTGAAGGGAGAGAACATATATATAAATGAATATAATGAATAATATGCATTATTATTATTATTAGCCTCGTTATTGTGACTCATTATCAGAAGCAGTGGTATTACTTACAGTATATGAGGATATGGTCCCAGATAATTGCGAATTGATGACAGTCATCAACTACGGCCAGGTCAGCGGCAGTATCCATAGACCAGCAGTACTCTCGGGCGTCTTGCCTGCACGAGAATCCACCATCAATTCCCCATTAATTATGCCAATGCAAAACTTGCATCAATTTTTACCTATCATCTTATTTACTTTTTCTCCCATAGCTTAAGTGATAATTAGATTGTGCTTGCTTGTGCTTGACTGTAACGGAGAGTACATTCAGGAGAGAGATCAGGAGCTTTCCGTGCCTAATATTCGTAAACACTCAGACCATAGCTCTGATGGGCAATGCTTGTATCACAAACACTCAGATCACAGCTCTGATGGGCAATGCTTGTATCACAAACACTCAGATCACAGCTCTGATGGGCAATGCTTGTATCACAAACACTCAGATCACAGCTCTGATGGGCAATGCTTGTATCACAAACACTCACAGCTCTGATGGGCAATGCTTGTATCACAAACACTCAAATCACAGCTCTGATGGGCAATGCTTGTATCACAAACAATCAGATCACAGCTCTGATGGGCAATGCTTGTATCACAAACACTCAGATCACAGCTCTGATGGGCAATGCTTATATCACAAACACTCAGATCACAGCTCTGATGGGCAATGCTTGTATCACAAACACTCACAGCTCTGATGGGCAATGCTTGTATCACAAACACTCAATCACAGCTCTGATGGGCAATGCTTGTATCACAAACACTCAGATCACAGCTCTGATGGGCAATGCTTGTATCACAAACACTCAGATCACAGCTCTGATGGGCAATGCTTGTATCACACTCAGATCACAGCTCTGATGGGCAATGCTTGTATCACAAACACTCAGATCACAGCTCTGATGGGCAATGCTTGTATCACAAACACTCACAGCTCTGATGGGCAATGCTTGTATCACAAACACTCAAATCACAGCTCTGATGGGCAATGCTTGTATCACAAACACTCAAATCACAGCTCTGATGGGCAATGCTTGTATCACAAACACTCGGATCACAGCTCTGATGGGCAATGCTTGTATCACAAACACTCAGATCACAGCTCTGATGGGCAATGCTTGTATCACAAACACCTACTCACTTCTCTCTGTTGATAATTTTAACATATTAATCCTTTATATCCACATAATTGTTACTCAACTGAGTGAAAATCGCCTCTGCCATATACCATCCTCTTTAACACGTGTATTCTACTTGATTTTGTTGTCAACTTATAATCTATTATTAGTGTTACTAATTTATTTTGTTCTCTTTCAGGTTGTGACGTTATACAACAGCATGACGTCACTTGGGCCCAAAATGACGTCTAATTGTTCAGTATATCTCACAACTTCCCTGATGCTTCTCTTGGATGACCAGTCGTCTCTTACTGACTTCATCATACGTATTGAATCATCCCGACATCCCTCCCCCTATTA
Organism: Procambarus virginalis; assembly: GCA_020271785.1. Lineage (NCBI taxonomy): Eukaryota > Metazoa > Arthropoda > Malacostraca > Decapoda > Cambaridae > Procambarus > Procambarus virginalis. The sequence goes on along the minus strand of WNGS01160430.1, from coordinate 1,007,442 downwards.
TTGTCTTACAACCTCGCTCTTCCACTCTTGCCTCTCACTAATCTGGACCCTGATTCATAAAGCAGTTACGCAAGCACTTACGAACCAAGGGTCAGATTCACGAAGCAGTTACGCAAGCACTTACGAACCTGTACATGTTTTTTTTCAATCTTTGGCGGCTTTGTTTACAATTAATAAACAGTTAATGAGCTCCGAAGCACCAGGAGGCTGTTTATAACAATAACAACAGTTGATTGGCAAGTTTTCATGCTTGTAAACTGTTTAATAAATGTAACCAAAGCTGTCAAAGATTGAGGAAAGATGTACACGTTCGTAAGTACTTGTGTAACTGCTTCGTGAATCTGGCCCCTGGAGTCTGCGGTGCGTGAGAGTTGGAGGATGTTGGGGGTGGGTAGAAGAATGAGAAGAGAAATGGATGAGACCAGGAGGATGAGACTGACAGAATGAGGATGAACAACATATGTTGCCAACTATTTCTGCATCTATCTAATGGTTGTGTGAAACAAGTATTGTGATATCTCATTAAAAAAATGGTGTTAATTTATTTGGTTAAAGTAAGATTAATTGATAAGTTGTAAACACTCACGGAAAACAAACATTAAACATATATAACAAGTGAGAGTTTGTGGCGTTCCTGAAGCTGTCTTCACCGTGTTTGGGTTCGCCAGATCTCTCACGCCTCCGAATCCTCCGAACTTACCAGCTCAACGTAGTACTTGTATGGAAGTAATAACACTGTCCTCCAGCNGTCCCTGGAGGCCCCTGGATGTCCCTGGAGGCCTCTGCAGACCCCTAAAGTTTCCTGGAGGTCTCTGGAGGCCTCTGGAGGCTCGTGAAGGTCCCTGGTGGCCCCTGGATGTCCCTGGAGGCCTCTGGAGACCCCTAAAGTTTCCTGGAGGCCCCCGGAGGCCCTCGGAGACCCCCTAAATGTTCTTGGAGGCCCATGGAGGCCCCTGGAGGTCCCTGGAGGCCACCTGAATATCCCTGGAGACCCCTAAAGGCCCCCGGAGGTCCCTGGAGGCCCCGGAAGGTCTCTGGAGGGCCTCTAGAGGCTCTTTGAGGTCCCTGGAGGCCCCTAGAGGTCCCTGGAGGCCAACTGAATGTCCCCGGAGACCCCTGGAGGCCTCCTGGAGGTCCCTAAAGACCCTGGAGGTTCCTGGAGGCCTCTGGAGGTCCCTGGAGGTCACCTGTATGTCCCTGTAGGTCTCTTGAGGTCCCCAGGTGGTCCCTGGAGGCCTCTGGAGGTTTCTGGTGGTCCCCTGAGGCCCCTGGAGGCCCATTGAAATTCCCTGGTCTCTGGAAGCGCTTGGCGGTCCCTGGAGGCTTTCTGGATGTCTCGGAAGGACCCTGTATGCCCTCTAGAGGCCCCTTGAGGTCCCTGGAAGCCCTTGGAGGTCCCTAGAGGTCCGTAAAGGCCTCCTGGAGGTCCCTGGAGGCTCCTGGAGGTCTATGGAGGCCCCTGGAGGCCTCTGGAGACTCTAAAGGTTCCTTCCTGAAGGCCGCTGGAGGCCCCTGGAGGTCCCTGGAGACCCCTAAAGGTTCCTGGAGGCCCATGGAGGCCCCTGGAGGCCCATGGAGACCCCTGGAGGCCCATGGAGGCCCATGGAGGCCCCTGGAGGTCCCCGGAGGCCCCTGGAGGCTACCTGAATGTCCCTAGGGACCCTTAAAGGCCCTCGGAGGTCCCTTGAGGCCCCTGGGGGTCTCTGGAAGCCCCCAGGCTGTCACTGAGGACCCCCTAGAGGCTCTTTGAGGTCCCTGGAGGCCCCTGGAGATCCCTGGAGGCCCCTGGAGGCCACCTGAATGTCCCGGGAGACCTCTAGAGTCCTCCTAGAGGTCCCTAAAGGTCCCTGGAGGTTCCTGGAGGTCTCCTGGGGGCCCTGGAGGCCCCTTGAAAATCCCTGGATTTCTCTGGAGGCGCGTGGAGGTTCCTGGAGGCCCCCTGGAGGTCCCGGAGGACCCTGTATGCCCTCTAGAGGCCTCTTGAGGTCCATGGAGGCCCTTGGAGGTCCCCTGAGGCCCCTGAAGGTCCCTGAAGGCCCCCGGAGACACCTAAAGTTTCCTGGAGGCCCCTGGAGGCCACCCAGAAATTCCCTGGAGGTCTTCGGAGGCACCTGGAGGTATCCTGGATGTTTTTTGAGGTTTCTTGAGGCCCCTGGAGGTCTCTGGAGGCCTCCAAAATGTCCCTTGAGGCCTTCTAGAAGCCCCTGGGGTCCTTAGAGGCCCTTGGAGGTCCCCTGGAGGTCACTGGAGGTCCGTAAAGGCCTCCTGGGGGTCCCTGGAGGCCCCTGGAGGTCCTTCGAGGCCTCTGAAAACCTAAAGGTTCCTTCCTGGAGGTCCCTGGAGGCTCCTGGAGACCACTAAAGTTCTTGGAGGCCCATGCAGGCCCCTGGAGTCCCTGGAGGTCCCTGGAGGCCCCTGGAGGCCACCCTAAAATTTCCTGGAGGTCTCCAGAGGTCCCTGGAGGCTCTAGGACGCCCTCTGGAGGTCCTTGGAAGCCTTTAAAGGCCTACTGGAGGGCCCTGGAAGGGTCTGGAGGCCCCTGGAGGTCCCTAGAGGGTCTCTGAATTCTCCTGAAGGTCTTTGGAGGTCCCCTGCAGGTCTCCTGAGGATTCCGGAGGCCGCTGGAGGTCCCTGGAGGCCCCTGGAGACCCCTAAATGTTCCTGGAGGCCCCCTGAAGGCCCCTGGAAGTCCCAGAAAGCCCACTGGAGTTTCCAGACGTTCTATGGAGGTCGCTGGAGGCCCCCTAGAGGTCTTTGGGGTCCTAGGAGGCCCCTGGAGGTCACTAGAGGGCACGTAAAGATTTCTGGACATTTCGTTGATGTCCCAGGAGGTCCCTGGAGGCCCCCTGGATGTCCCTGGAGAACCCTGGAGGCCTTCTGGAAGTTCCTGGAGGCCCCTGGAGGTCCCTAGAAGCCCCTGGAGGCCCGGGAATGTCCCTGGAGGCCCCTGGAGGTCGATGGAGGCCCCATGGATGTCCTGCACCTATTTCCAGTTTCAAATTACGACTTTCTATACCGAAAATATGCCAAAACTGAAAACGGCGATGAGTCATATTTTGCCCAAACCTCCCTGCAGTTTTCAAAATATCTGAAATGTCGGAAATTTGACTCCTAAGCGTGATTTTTGAGCCGAATTCTG
>WNGS01160430.1:993247-1004278 GCA_020271785.1 Procambarus virginalis | reverse complement strand
ACTCTCAACACCTAATTGGAAGAGGTCTCCTGAAGGCCTCCTGGAGGGGTCCATGGAGGCCTTCGGAGGGAGAACCCTAAAGGGTCCCCTGGAGGCCCTCTAGAGGTCCCTGAAAGCCCCTGGATGTCCCTGAAGGTCCCAGGAGGTCCCTTGAGGCCCCCGTGATGTCCCTTGAGGTCTTTGCAGGCCCCTGGATGTCCCTGAAGGTTTCTGGAAGCATCTGGAGGCCCTCTGGAGGTCCTTGGAGATCTCGGAAGGCTCCCTGGAAAGGAGTCCCCCGGAATGTTCCTGGAGGACGCTGGATATTCCTCGAGGCCCCAGAAGGCCCCTGAAGGTCCCTGGAGGCCCCTGTATGTCCCTGGAAGTATCTAGAGGCCCTTGTATGCCCCTGGAAGTCTTTGGAGGTCCCATGAGGTCTCTGGAGATCCCTGGGACGACACAAGCGGCCCTCCTGGATGTCCCTGGAGGCCTCTTAGAGGCCCCTGATGGTCTTTGGAGGACCCTGACGGTCCCTGGAGGCTCCTGGAAGCCTTGGAGGTCCCCTGGAGACCCCCGGAGGTCTTTAGAGGCCTCTGGAGGTCCTTAGAGGCCCTTGGAAGGTCCCTGGAGGCCCACTTGATGTCTCGTGAGGTCTTTGGAAACCCCTGGATGCCTCTGGCGGATCTTTGGAGGTCCTTTGAAGGTCCCTGGAAGCCCCTGGAGGTCCCTTGAGGCTCTCTGGATGGACCCTGGAGGTCGGACTGGAGGTCCTTGAAAGGTCCCTGGAGGTTTCTTAGAGGCCCCCTGGATAGTCCCTGGATGTCTTTGGAGGCCCCTAGGATATCCCTGGAGTTCGCCTGGCAGGTCCTTAGATGCCCCTTGAAATTCTCTGGAGGTCTCTGGAGGCCTCTTGGATGTCCCTGGAGATCCCAGGAGGACCCTGACGGCCCCCTAGATGCCACACGAGGTCTCTGAGGACCCTGGAGGTCCCTGAAAGGTCCTTGGAGGCCCCTGGAAGGTCTCTGGGGGCCCCTTGAGGTCCCTGGAGTCCCCCTGGAGATCCCTGGAGACCTCTAGAGACCCCTAAAGGTCCTGCAGGCCCCCTGGAGGCCCATGGACGTCCTTGGATGTTCTCTGGAGTTCCCTAGAGGTCACTGGAGGTCCCTGGAAGCCTCTGGGCTGCCCCGAAAGGTCTTTGCAGGTCCCCCGCCAGGTCTCTGGAGGCTCTTGGAGGCCCCTGGAGGCCACTGGAGGCGCCTTGAAGGTCCCCGGAGGTTCTGGAGCCCCCCCTGAAGGCCCCTGGAAGTCTGGCGCCCGTGGTCCCAGGAAGCCCACTGGATTTCCCCGAAGTTCTTTGGAGGTCGCTGAAGGCCCCTGTAGGTCGCTGGAGGGCGCTGGAGATCCATGATGTCCCTGGAGGTCCTTGGAAGCCCCCTGGATGTTCCTGGAGGTCTCCGGAGGTCCCTGGACGACCCTAACGGCCCCCGGATGTCCCTGAAGGCCCTTGGAGGTCGCCGAAGGCCCCTGATGGTCTTTGGAGGACCCTGACGATACCTGGAGGCGCCTGGAGGTCCCTTGAGGCCCATGGAGGTCCCTGTATGCCTCTGGAGGTCCTTGGAGGCTCCTGGAGGTCCCTACAGGCCTTTGAAGGTTCCGTGGAGGTCCCTGGAGGTTTTTGGAGGTACCTTGAGGCCTTCGGAGCTCCCTGTAGACCCCCTTGGATGTCCCTGGCAGGCCCCCCACTAGAAGATCCTTGAGTGGCCCTAGGGGGCTCGGCCGGAGGGGAGGTCCCTGGAGTCATCTGGAGGTCCCTGCAGGCCCTTGGAGACCCCTACAAGTTCCTAGAGGGCCCCTGGAGACCCTTACAGGTTCCTGGAGGCCCCTGGTAGATCGCTGGAGGCCCCCTGAAGGTCCTTGGAAGTCTTGGAGCCTCCCTGAAGGCCCCTATAGGTCCCTCGAAGCCCCTGTGAGGTCCCTGGAAGCCTTTGAGGTTCCTGGACGCCTAATAGGTGTCCCTGGAGAACCCTTGAGGTCCTTTGGATGTTCCTTGTTGCCCTTGGATGCCTCCTTAAAGTTTCCCTGGAGGGGGTCCCTTGGACGCCCCTGAAATTCCCTGGAGGTCCCTGGAGCCCCCCAGGATGTCCCTGGAGGGTCCATAGAGGCCCCTAGATGCACCTGGATGCCTCTTAGAGTTCCCTGGAGGTCACTGGACGCCCCTTGAAATTTCCCTTGGAGGTCCCTGAAGGCCCCTAGAGAACCCTGGAGGTCCCTGGAGGCCCCTGGATGTCCCTGGAGGTATCTAGAGGCCCTTTGATGCCCCTGGGAACGTCTTTGGACGTCCCATGGAGGTCCCTAGAGGCCACTCGGAGGTCCCTGGACACCATAGCGGCCCCCTTGGATTTCCCTGGAGGTCTCCAGAGGCCCCTGATGGTCTTTGGAGGAACCTGACGGTACCTGGAGGCCTCCTGGAGGTCCCCTGGATGTCCCTGGAGGCCCCCCTGGGAAGTCTTTGGAGGCCTACCTTAATTATGTCTCTTGAGGTCTTTGGCGGCCTTAGGATGCCCTGGAGGTTTTTGGAGGTGCCCTGGAGGTCCCTTGCGGCCCCTGGAGCTTCCTGGCGGCCCCTTGGATGTCCCTGGAGGCCCGTGGAGGCTCCCTATAGGATCCTTGAAATCTCTAGGGGCTCTTGGAGGTCCCGGGAGGCCCCTGGAGGCCCCTGGATGTCCCTGGAGGTCCCCTAAGACTTCTGGAGGTCCCTTGAGGCTCTTGGAGGCCCCTGGAGATCTCTGGAGGCCCCTGGAAGTTCTCTGGAGGCCCCCGAAGGTCCTCGGAAGTCCTGGAGCCTCCCTGAAGGCTTCTATAGGTCTCTCAAGGCCCCTGAAGGCCCCTGAAGGTCCCTGAAAGCCCCTGGAGGTCCCTGGACCGCCAACCAAATGGTGATGTCCCTGGAGAACCCCAGAGGCCCTTTGGATGTTCCTGGTTGCCCTTTGATGCCCCTTAGTGTTCCTGTGAAGTCCCTGGACGCCCCTTGACATTTCCTGGAGGTCCCTGGAGGCCCTTGGAGGTCCCTTGAGGCCTCTTGGATGTCCCTGGAGGTCCCAGGAAGACCCTGGGAGGGCCCCCAGAGGCCCTTGAGGTTTCTAGAGGCCCCTAGAGGTACCTGGATGGGCCCTTTGAAAGTCCTTGGAGGTACACTGGAGGTCCCTGGAGAGCCCCCTGGAGAGCCCTGGAGTTCCCTGAAGGTCGCAGGAGGACCCTGGAGGGCCCTCAGAGAGGTCCTCTGGAAGTTCCTGGAGGTCTCTGGAGGTCCCCTGGATGTCCTTGAAGGTCCCTAGAGGCCCCATAGAGTAGAGTTCCCTGGAGGTCCCCTGGATGCCTTCACTGAAATTCCCTGGATTCTCATGGAAGCCCTTGGAGGGTCCCTGGCGGCCTCTCGAGTCCCTGAAGGTCCCTGAAGGTCGCAGGAGGACACTGAAGGCCCCCTAGAGGCCCTTCGAGGTCCCTGAAGGCCCCTGGAGGCTCATGGAGATCACTTGAGACCCCTGAAGACCCCTAAAGGTTTCTTCCCGGGAAGCCCACCTGGATGCCCCTAGAGGTCCCTATAGGCCCCTTGGATGTCCCCTGGATGTTCCTGGAGTTCCCTAGAGGTCCTTGGAGGTCCCTGGATGCCCCTAAGGCTTTTGGAGGTCCCATGTGCCCGATCTCTGGAAAGGTTTCTGGAGGCCCCTGGAGGTCTCTGGAGGGTCCTTGAGGCCCCACTGTGAAGGTCCCCGGAGGTTCTGGAGCCCCCCCTGAAGGCCCCTGGAAGTCCCAGAAAGCCCACTGGAGTTCCATGGAGGTCGCTGGAGGCCCCCTAGAGGTCCCTAAAGGTCCCTGGAGGCCACTGGAGGCCCCTGGAGGTCCGTGGAGGCCCCCTTGAGGTCTCGTGATGGTATTTGGAAACCCGGGATGCCCATGGAGGTCTTTGAAGGTCTCCTGAAGGTCCCTAGAGGCCCCTTGGATGTCCTTGGAGGCCTCCTAGAGGATCCGTGAGGTCCCTAGGGGCTCCTGGAGATCCCTAGAGGGCCCTGGAGATTCCTGGAGGCCCCCGGAGACCCTTAAAGGTTCCAGGGAGGCCCCCGGAAGGTCCTCGGAAGTCATGGAGCCTCTCTGAAGGCCCGTATAGGTCCCTCGAGGCACCTGGAAGTCCCTGAAAGCCACTGGAGGTCCTCGACGCCCAGGGATGTCCCTGGAGAACACTAGAGGCCCTTTGGATGTGCCTGGTGTGCCCTTTTTTTTTTTAAGTTCCCTGGAGTCCCTGGACGCCCCCTTGAAATTTCCGTGGAGGTCCCTGGAGGTCCCTGGGAGGCCCCCTAGAAGCCTATTAAGGTCCCTGCATGGGCCCCTTGGATGTCCCTGAAGGTCTCTAGAGGCTCTCCGGATGTCCTGGAGTCCCTGGAGGTCCCTGGAGGTCTTTGGAGTCACCTGGAGGCCCCTTAGATTTCTCGGAGATCCCTAGACCCCGCTGAAATGTCCCCTGGAGGTCCCAGGAGGACCATGAAGGCCCCTCGAGGTACCTAGAGGCCCCTGAAGGTCCCTGGAAGCCCCTAGAACCCCTAAAATTTTCTGGGGCCTCGTGAGGTCCCTGGATGTTCGTGGAGGCCTCTGGATGCCCCTGAATGTCTTTGGAGTTCCTTGGCAGGTCGCTGGAGGTTCGTGGAGGCCCCTGGAGGTCCCTGTAGGCTCCTAGAGGTCCCTGGAGGTTTTTCGAGGCCGGTGGAGGCCACGTGAATGTCTCTGGAGGCCCCCTGGAAGGGTCCCGGAGGTTCTGGAGCCCACCCTGAAGGCCCCTAGACGTCCCTGGATGCCCCAGGAAGGCCCACTGGATTTCTGGATATTTTGAAAACTGCAGGGGGGGTTGGGCAAAATATGGGGGCCTCATCGCTGTTTCTGTTTTGTCTATTTTCGGCTATAAAAGGAAACCGTCTTTAAAACTTGTAATATGAACTGAAAATAGGTCCAAGTATATCCGGGTGTCCTCCACAGGCCTCCAGGGACCTCCAGCGACCTTCAGGGGCCTCCAGGGCCTTTTCCCCCCTAAAAGTTCCCCCCCCCCCTTCATAGTCCTCCAGGTCCCTTTAGGACAATTCAGGGGGCCTACAGGACATAAGGAAACTCTAGGTACCTTCAGTACTCTAGTGCTCCTAGTAAACTCTAAGTAAACTTAGTGACATTCAAGGGGCCTCCATGGACCTCCAGCGACCTTCAGGGGCCTCCAGCGACCTCCAGAGAACTCCTGGGAACTCCAGTGGGCTTCTTGGGACGTCTAGAGCCTCCAGAATTTCAGGGCCTCAGGGGGCTCCATATCCTCTGGGGACCTTCAGGGGCCTCCAGGAACCTCCGAGACCTCCAGGGCCTCCAGAAACCTTCAGAGACCTGAAGGGGACCTCCAAAGACCTAAGGGCATCCATAGGCTCCAGAGACCTCCAGATTTCCATGGGACTTACCTGTTAACTTTGATTCTAATTTCGCTAGAAATACTTAAAATTGTTAGCTTAAGGACTGCCAGAAATAGTGCGCTTGGCTTTACAAGAAAAAAAAAAAAAAAAAACAATGCTATGTACTCAACCCAATTTCCATTTATGAATATATATATAATATATATATACATATATAATATACATATACATTATCTAATATCCATATACATATACATATATACATATATACATATATACATATATACATATATATACATATATAAGACCTAGTAGTGAAGGTAGTGCATTGTTCTAAATTTAGGTTTTGTCCAGAGGGTGAGTTTATTGGGCAGCGCCACTCATCCTACAGCCCGTCCTCCAAAAATGGGGTGGTAAATATAAGGAGACAAATAAGTGCAATTATGTACTATTCTTAGCAGTTAGGAATTTTATTTATTTTTACTTGGTATTAAATCGTACTGTCAAATATATTGTGAATATTTGAGTTTACCTGAAAAACTGAATAGAAAACCACAACCTCACCTAACCGTCTTAGTTTGAAGACAATTGTATTGCTTCTTAATTACAATTAGTACTTAACCTATATCGATATTACAGTTTTATAAAACTAATAAAACAAAACTAAAATATCAAATTTTAAACTCTGGATAGTTTTTTTTTTTATAAAATCTATATTGTTCAATAAACCAGAAAAGAAATTCCTGATATTTAAAATTTGTGTATTGCAAATTTAAATTGAAAACTTCATCCTAAAATTCAGTGTCTTAACAGAAAACGAGAATTAAATCAGGGGACGGGGTTGGGTAAATGTAACAGCCCCATAAATGCAATTATGCACTGTTTATGACAGTAAGTAAGTGTACTTATTACACTTGATATTAAATCTTACTGTCAAGTCTGAGGATGGGTTGCATCCTGTGAGTGGACACCGCCATAGCAGCATAAACAATTCCTAATAGGAAGAAAAACCGTTTGGGTCATCCTGTCACGTGTACCCAGACATAGCTGGGACTTTCTTAACCGACTCAAGTGAACAGCGTCTCAAACAAGACTTAACATTGTTAACTTTAAAATCTTGTTACCTTGCGGTTGCGAAATGGGGGAAATCTGAAATTTGAGAAATGGGTGTATTTCTTAACGCAATATGGGGTTCATTATGTTACACATTTCTAATGACTTAATGTTTACACTCTGTAGTGGTCAAAGCTGTGTCCATCACTCTATACATTCGGCAACTCTGCTGTTTCCATTCCGAATTTTTGAATATTTTTTTTAACAATCTGTTGGATACAAAGTCTTTGTTATGAAAAATAACATGGTCTTTCAGCAACCAGCACAACTGTTCTTTCATTACCATAGACGTCAACATGGGAGGGGATCCACAGACATTTTACGGTTTTCCCCGATTGTTTAGTACTCTACTATTTCAGCGACTCAAGATTTTTTGCCCAATTCTTATTTAGGCTTTGTAGCGCTGCTTGTGAATTAGTGCACCATTAGCGTTTCGTTCAAGGAAACTTAACGCCATAAGGGCAGTTTGCTTTGCGTTTAAAAAGCAGGTCTCAATACTTTCTTAATTTTCACCTTGGAAGGCATTATTCTTAACAGTCCGCTACATCAGCCCTGCCATTGACAGTATTAGACTACTCCATCAGTGCACATTTGATCCAATTAATTTCCGGCTTAATTTGTATTTCATTCCGTCATTGTAGATGTTCCGTATCGAGCTTATCCTCGTTCCCTCGTGTGGCTGTAGTGGGCCGGACCTGGGGACGAGAGGAAGTTAACATTAGGAGTGTCAGGTATAAAATAGTTAAAGACAAATGTGCAATATTACTAAATTCAGTTCATTAAGCCTTCATTGGACTTTTAGCAACCTTCACTACCGCCCACAGGATAGGTGTAGGTTGCACAAGTAGTCACACGATGTGTATGGGATCCCCTTACCACCCATATGGTAGTTAAGGGGGTTCACTAACCCCAATATCAATAGGAACAGACAAGTAATCACATTTAAATCATGAGTGATAGATTAATGCTACTCAAGACAATTTTACGAATAACATCTGACTTATATAATTAGCGTTGATGGTTATAAAAAAATTAGACATTTTAAAAGACTTAAAATATCACAGTTCATGGTTCGTAGAAAATTTGTTACCCCATTACCAAAATTACATCTCTAGCCTGCTGAATTAAAGTAGTCATGTTAAGACAGTTTGGAATTAGTTGTATTAAGGTTTCAACAAGTATTAACCCCACTAAACTTACAGAAATTTGTAATATTTTCCCGAATTTTTTTGAGGTTAAAAGCCTGACGTTAAGGGCTAGTCTTTCGCATGATATAAATGGGGAAGAGGAGCGTCACAGGCCAGTTTGGGTCACCTATAGTGCCTCACGCAGCATTAGGCGCACTTAACCCAACCTCCATTTGTCAGGGCAAGTCTGAAATAATGAGTTTCCCCACATAAGAAATTGAGAAGAAAATCAAGTGAGGGATGGAAATGCAACACGGAGCAGTGGAAAGGGACGAACTAGACGCAGCACTGGGCATGGATAGAGGGGAGGGGACGCAGCAGTAGGAGGGGGAGGGGAAGGGGACGCAGCAAAGGGGCGGGGGAAGGAGGAGGAGGAGGGGACGCAGCAAGGGGGGGGGGAAAGAGGGGGGAACCTCACCATACAGCTCACCTCCAAGAGACGAAGCTGGAACTGTATACCAAAAGTGAGGTAAAACAACTGGCGTGCATTATGTCACATCTTTCCTTTTATACCCAGCAGCCCACCAAACCCGGCCGCTGATTGGTTGACATTCACCTTAAAACTCACCCCATTGGTTAACATTTTGCGAGTCTGAAGTGCCAATTAACAATGGCCAAAAGCCACTCCTTCACTTCCCCAAACACGAACGAGTCTGTAATGAACCAATAATGATCTCCAGCTTGAATGTTTGAAGTTGTTAATTTCAAAATCTAATTCACAAACCAAATACAACATTCTATTGTAAATGTTGCAACGGAACAACATGTACAACAGTGCAGCATTTGCAATAGAATCAACAGTGAAGAAGTAATCGTCCGTCAGTCAAGGGCTGACCGCCCACAGGATGAGTTTGGGCTCACTACCGCCCACAGGATGGGTATGGGGCCCACTACCGCCCACAGGATGGGTATGGGGTCCACTGCCGCCAACAGATGAGTATATAGGGTCCACTACCGCCCACAGGATGGGTATGGGGTCAACTACTGCCCACAGGATGAGTATAGGGCCCACTACCGTCCCCAGGATAGGTATAGAGCCCACTATCGCCCACAGGATGAGTATATAGGGTCCACTACCACCCACAGGATGGGTATGGGTCTTCTGGAGGTCCCTAAAGTCCCTGGATGTCCCTGGATGCCCCTGGAGGTCCCTGAAGGCCCCTGGACGCCACCTGAATGTCCCTGGAAACCCCTAAAGACCTCCCGGAGGTCTCTAAAGGCCCCTGGAGGTCCCTGGAGGCCCCTGTAAGCAACCTGTATGTCTCTGTAGGTCCCGTGAGGCCCCTGGAGTTTCCTGGAGGCCCCTGGAGGTTCCTGGAGTTCCTGGAGGCCCCTGGAGGTCCTGGCAGTCCCCTGAGGCCCCTGGAGGCTCTTTGAAATTCCGTGGAGGTCTCTGGAGGTCCCTGAATGCCCACTGGATGTCCTGGAGGTTCAGGAGTAAGTGTAGGCCAGCGCTAGAGGCCCGTGAGGGCCCTGGAGGCCCCTGGAAACCTCTAAAGGTTCCTGGAGGCCCATAAAAATTCCTGGAGGCCCCTGGAGGCCCCTTGAGTATCCTGGATGTCCCTGGAGGTCTTTTCAGGCCCTGGAGGTCTCTGGAGGCCCCCAAAACGTCCCTGAGGCCCCTTAGGGGCCCTTGAGGTCTTTGGAGGCCCCAGGAAGTCCTTGGATGCACTGGACGCCCCCTGGAGGTCCCTGGAGGCGTACGTAAAGGCATCCTGGAGGGCTTTGGAAGTCCATGGAGGCCCCTGGAGGTCCCCAGAGGCTCTCTGGATGTCCCCGGAGGTCCCTTGAGGTGTCTGGAGGCCCTTGAAAGCCACCAACAGGTCCCTGGCGGTCCCCTGAGGCCCTGATGGCACCCTGAAATTTCCTGGAAGTCTCTGGAGGCGCCTGGAGTTCCCTGGAGGCCCCCTGGATGTCCCTGGAGGTCCCAGAGGACCTGGAGGCCTCTAGAGGCCCTTGAGATCCCTGGGGTCCTTGGAGGCCCCTGGAGACCCCTGCTGAAAGTTCCTGGACACCTCTGGAGGCCCTGGAGATCCCTGGAGACCCTTAAAGGTTCCTGGAGGACCCCTGGAGGCCACCCTGAAATTCCCTGGATGCCTCTGGAGGCCTGAAGGTCCCTGGAGTCTCCTGGAGGTCACTGAAGACCCTTGGAGGTCTCCTAGAGGTCCCTAAAGCCTCCTGGACGTCCTAAAGGCCCTGGAGGCACCTGAAGATCTCTGGAGGTCCCTTGAGGCCCCTGGAAGTCTCCGGAGGAGGCTCTTGGAGACCCTTGAGGCTCTGGAGGTCCCTGCAGTCTCTGGAGGCCCCTAGGATGTCCCTAGGCCTCCTGGAGGGTTCGAAAGGCCCCTGGAGGTTTCGAAAGGCCTCTGGAGGTTCCCTGGAGACCCCTGGAGGTTCCCTGTAGGCCCCTGGAGTCTACTGTATATCCCTGTACGTCTCCTGAGGCTTCGGAGGTCTTGGAGGCCTCTGGAGGTTTCGGACGGTTCCCTGAGGCCCTGGAGGCCCCTTGAAATTCCCTGGAGGTCTCTGGAGGCGCCTGGACGTCCTTGGAGGCCCCCTGGATATCTCTGGAGGTCCGGGAGGAACCTATATGTCCTCTAGAGGCCCTTGAAGTCCCTAGAGGCTTGGAGGTCCTTGAGGCCCATGGAGATCCCTGGAGGCCCCTGGAAACCCCTAAAGGTCCTGGAGGCTTCCTTGAAATTCCTGGAGCCCCTGGAGGTATACAGGATGTCCTTAGACGTCCTGGAGGTCCCTGGAGGTCTCTGGAGGCCCCCCAAATGTCCGTGGATGCCCTCTAAAGGCCCCTTGAGGTTCTTAGAGGCCCCTGGAGGTCCCTAGAGGCTCTTAAACGCTCCCTGGAGGATCTTGGAAGCCTCTAAAGGTCTCCTGGAGGGCCCTGAAGTCTCTGGAGTGCGTTGGAGGTCCTTAGAGGGTCTCCGGAGGCCACTGGAGGTCCCTAGAGGGTCTCTGGAGGCCCCTGGAGGTCTCTAGAGGGTCTCTGGATGCGATGTCCCTGGAGGTCCCTCGAGGTCGTTGGAGGTCCCTGGAGGCACCTAGAGGCCCCCTTGCAAGTCCCTGCAGGTCTTTGGAGTCCTCTGGAGGTCCCCTAATAAATGTTTCTGGAGGTCCCTAGCGGCCCCTGGAGCCCCCTTAGAGTTCCCTTGAAGTCTCTGGACGCTCCTTGAAATTTTTGAAGTCTCTGGAGGCCCCTTGAGGTCCCTGGAGGCCTCTTGGATGTCCCTGGAGTCCCAGGAGACCCTGAAGGCCCCCCTAGAGGTCCCTGGAGGTCCCTGGAGACCCCTAAAGGTTTTGGG
>WNGS01160430.1:954092-992247 GCA_020271785.1 Procambarus virginalis | reverse complement strand
TCATAGAATATTGCATCAGTAGCATGCTGTCACCATGACAAGGATTATCACACACTGAAAGGAGATCAAAAGTTGAAGGATTTCTCCCTCTCATAACGATTTTGGGCCTCTTACACACACATCAATATTTGAAATGCTGTAAACAAACATATTCTTACAAGGGTATGTGTGAGACTATCATCTGGTATGTCACCACGCGATGATAGCCACATTTTAAGGCTACAATATATGCTTCCTGTATTTAGGCTTATTAAAGTATGCTTAGGCCATCTACTTATCTTTCCCAGGGTGCACTTGGGCTGGACAGTAGAGCGACGGTCTCGCTTCATGCAGGTCAGTGTTCAATCCCCGACCGTCCAAGTGGCTGGGCACCTTTTCTTACCCCCATCCCATCCCAAATCCTTATCCTGATCCCTTCCAAGTGCTACATATAGTCACAATGGCTTGGCACTTTTCCCTGATATTTTCCCTTCCCTTCCCAGGATGCAACCCACAACAATTATTCAACTTCTGGCTGCCTATTTTACCATTTGGTGAACATAGGCATTAGATAAAAAGAAATGTGTCCAACTGTTTTTGTCCTCATGCCCCTTGGTTGTGAGCTGAAGATGCAGACTATTCTGCTAAAGGAGCCTAAATAGGCTTCAATAAGCCCCCGAAACCAGCCATTACAGTAAAATTGATAAAAGACAATACTGTATGCTGTATCTTTGCCACAAATGTTAGGACTTAGAGCACACGCTCTGCATGCTAACTGCTGGCAATAACAGCACTGGAGTCCCACTCACCACACAATGCCTCCGCTTCATTCTTTTTAGGAAGTTTCTCGTCGCCTCAGCATCCCGTTTGTAGTGAGTGTCCTTTGCCTCGGGTGATTCAAAATCGCTCATCCCTGGAGACTTCCTCCTCACACCATATGAGCGTTTTAATCCTACAATATAATACAGTTGTCACAAAACATATACTTTGTAATGATTTAATACGATCTGTAAAAACTGTTGTACCGAACAGCATTACCAACTAAATGGCAATCAAAAGGTGGCCAATATACAATACAATATATTTCAGGAAAACTAAATATTATAAATGCACACACAAGTTCAAAATGTAATTCTGCAATGCATTTTAATATTAAAAACAGAGATTACAACACTATTAAAATGTAATAATTTATAACAAAATATACAAAATATGTTTCACGAAAGGACAGGACACTGCCAAGCATTTTACAAGAACATAGGTAGTTTTGTTAAAAATTACGAGCAGCATTGCTAAAAATGCATGAATTTTTATTTGGACATTTTAGCTCGTTTATGAACGAGCTGGCAGCTCATGCCTTCAGAAGATTCACAAGTGCTGCCCCACATTTGACGACACTTGTTAACCATGTAGAAAGTGTCACAATATCTCGCTCAGTGTTTGTACAGGGAAAAGTTATCATAAATAATGCACTGTTATTACAAAGGATCTAAAGCCAAAAAATCAATGTACACCAACAATGAGTTACAATAACGTGCTGAAAATTAGACACCCAACCTGTAAATCTGAAAATACAGTACAAGATTTGATGACATTCTGGTCCGTCCTGGACCATAATCAAATCGTGTAATGGACTGGTCCAGAACTGACCAAAACGTCGCCAATTCATATAATTTCGGATTTGTGAGTTGGATGTCTAATCAATGTATAAATGTTCACAATAAGGCAAACAGGATACTTTATAAGAAGTAAACAAAATTTGCTGGTAAAAAAGGTGACTAATATTATTCTTCAGTCTTATCTTTTGTTTGTTATGCTCCATTTAGATAAAAGAATTCAACTTTGGGCACCATACTAAAGGATGAACAACGTCTTTAGAAAAGATACAAAGGTAAAAAAATTAAATCTGGGGATTCAAAACCTTTCTAATAAATTGATTAAGAAGACCTTACATTATTGAGAACAGAAAATGGTGAAGGAAGATATGACTGAAGTTCAGTATATAAATGGATGAAAGGGTAATATTAATAAAGTGCTAAATATATCAACATACACAACAGTGCCTAAAGCAACAGGTGGAACAAAATGGCCAAGTTTAGATTCAGAAAAGACCTGGGTAAATACCGGTTTGGAAATAGGGATGTCGATTTCTGGAATAGATTATGGAATGACTGAATTGTTTCACATGTAGGTTCAATATATGCCATATACAAGTTTGGATATTAAAAGGACCTTACATGGGTCAATATATATATTATGTAAACTATAAAACCTAAATCTTATAATTGCATATAGCATACACTTTGCCTGCAAATATACATATACTGTATGTATATATGTACAGTGGCACCTCAACTTACGATTGCCCCTACTTACAATAATTTCGAGTTACGATGTAAATTTAATCGAAAAATGCGACTCGACATCCGATGGTGTCGTTGACTTCCAACGTCAGACTGGTAAACTGAGGTGCGATCGCTGTGCCATCACGCGCTAGGTCGGCCATACCGTATCAACAAACTCATATCACGAGGTAAAGTTTGTAACTCGTTTAAAATTTTTCCAAAGAAATCGGGCTCGTAATCCGAAAAGTTCGTACAGAGGGGCATTCGTAATCTGAGGTACCACTGTACAAGAGTTCTTACATTCTTATACAGCCACTAGCATGCATAGCATTTCAGGCAAGTCCTTAATCCAAAATTTCACACACACTTATCCCCAGGAAGCAGCCCGTAGCAGCTGTCTGACTCCTAGGTACCTACTTACGGCTAGGTGAACAGATGCATCACGGTGAAAGAAACTCTACCCATTTGTTTCCGCCTCCCCCTAGGATTGAGCCCAACCCTTAGGACTACGACCCCCAAGCACTGTTCACTCAGAAACGAGCCCTAGAATATATAGTGACATGTGTATATGTAGCAACAAATACAAAGAAATGTATAGTACAGTACCTACAAAGTTGTATCTCTTCATGAATCTTGAGTACCATTCAGTACTGGCCATAAAATCTGTGATGCCACATTTCTTTGCCATTTTGAGAGCATAGGGTCGGATGGAGGCACGATAAATGCCGTGACCATTCTGGAGACGCTCGTTAACCCATTCTGCAACATGCTCCTCCAGTTCGGGCCAATTTGCTGGCACTTTTCTTTGGTCATTCCTATTGATCTCCTTGAGCTGCGCTGAAATTTTTTTCCAGTCTCTGACGGCCTTCTCTGATGTTCCATACTTTCTTGCCGCAACACAATTATTTGTTTTTGCTGCGTAGCTGATGACTCTTAACTTAAACTGGGTTGTGTACTTCTTGTATGTTCTTGCTCCCATGCTAACAAAAAACGACAGTTCAGACTGTAAAGAAAAACACGTACTTTAATAATAGACATACATACACACATATTATATATATATATATATATATCACTAAGAACTCTTTGACCCGGCCAGGATTCGAACCCATGCCGTCCAGGATCACCCCTAAACGTACACAGTACCGTGACCACCGCACCAATGATCGTCTTTTCATTGGTGCGGTGGTCACGGTACTGTGTACGTTTAGGGGTGATCCTGGACGGCATGGGTTCGAATCCTGGCCGGGTCAAAGAGTTCTTAGTGATATATGGCTTGCGCGTTCATGCAGCTTTCTCACATATATATATATATATATATATATATATATATAATATATATATATATATATATATATATATATATATATATATATATATATATATATATATATATATATAAATATATATATATAAATATATATATATAAATATTAGTATATTTTGGTAGCAGTCTTTCCTGTAGACATATGTTATTAAATATGACCGAAAAAGTAAGATTAATAATTCTAACACGAATTTTCTCAATTTTCCTTATGTTTGTTTTTACTGATGACGGTAAATGAAAAATCAATTCTCCAAAATTCATTCTTTATTTCTTAGTCTGACGCGACACTTGAACGCGTTTCGTAATAACTAATTACATTTTCAAAGACTTTTAGTTTTCACACACAACTATAACCTTAAAGCACTAAACAGTTCTTTACTATGCTATGATTTAAACAGCTTTCATCTTTCATTTTATACCCGCGTTTTGGGTGAGGTGATATGTTACAACAGTTTTTAATGAGGTGAACAAAACTTTCAACAAAGGACAGAACACGAAAACAATGGATATTAACTGGATATTAACTGGGTAAATTGAAGGTATGAATGGAAGTAACTGCGGAAGGGCCTATTGGCCCATATTTCTTGATGCTTCTATATTGGAGCGGGGTCTTGAAGTGGGTAGAATATAGTTGTGCATTAATTGACTGTTGATTGCTGGTGTTGACTTCTTGATGTGTAGTGCCTCGCAGATGTCAAGCCGCCTGCTATCGCTGTACCTATCGATGATTTCTGTGTTATTTGTTAAGATTTCTCTGGTGATGGTTTGGTTGTGGGAAGAGAGTATATGTTCCTTAATGGAGCCCTGTTGCTTATGCATCGTTAAACGCCTGGAAAGAGATGTTGTTGTCTTGCCTATATACTGAGTTTTTTGGGGCTTACAGTCCCCAAGTGGACATTTAAAGGCATAGACGACGTTTGTCTCTTTTAGGGCGTTCTGCTCCGTGTCTGGAGAGTTTTTCATTAGTAGGCTGGCTGTTTTTTTGGTTTTATAGTAAATCGTTAGTTGTATCTTCTGATTTTTGTCTGTAGGGATAACATTTCTATTAACAATATCTTTCAGGACCCTTTCCTCCGTTTTATGAGCGTACTAAGGAGGCACCCTTCTTGAGCCCGGATGGGCACATGTATAAGCAAGTAGATGGGGTCGCCATGGGTTCTCCCCTAGGCGTCCTGTTTGCAAACTTCTACATGGGTACTATCGAGGAAAAAGTCTTAGTCGACTTAAACTTGAAACCGGCCATATACTGCAGGTATGTTGACGACATTTTTACACAGGTACCTGATGTCAGACATCTGCAGGAGCTGAAAGAAGCGTTTGAGCAGAATTTTGTGTTACGTTTCACTTACGAGATGGAGAAGGATGGGAAGCTGCCCTTTCTAGATGTAACAGTCATGGAAAGGAGCGGAGGTTTCCACACTGCAGTCTACACTAAGGAAACAAACATAGGAATGTGCCTAAATGCCAACAGTGACTGCCCAGATAGGTACAAGAGGAGTGTTGTTAACGCTTATGTCGACCGTGCTCTCAGCCACAGCTCAGAATGGAAGCAAGTCGACGAAGAACTCTGTAGGGTAAGGCAGGTCCTAGTCAACAACGGCTTCTCCAATGGTTTCATTGAAGACATCATAAGAAGGAAAGTAGAACGCCATGCAACCTCTGAAGAAACAACTAATACAACACCTATACCCCCTATTAGACTATTTTACAGGAACTTCTTCTCCACCGCTCATAAAACGGAGGAAAGGGTCCTGAAAGATATTGTTAATAGAAATGTTATCCCTACAGACAAAAATCAGAAGATACAACTAACGATTTACTATAAAACCAAAAAAACAGCCAGCCTACTAATGAAAAACTCTCCAGACACGGAGCAGAACGCCCTAAAAGAGACAAACGTCGTCTATGCCTTTAAATGTCCACTTGGGGACTGTAAGCCCCAAAAAACTCAGTATATAGGCAAGACAACAACATCTCTTTCCAGGCGTTTAACGATGCATAAGCAACAGGGCTCCATTAAGGAACATATACTCTCTTCCCACAACCAAACCATCACCAGAGAAATCTTAACAAATAACACAGAAATCATCGATAGGTACAGCGATAGCAGGCGGCTTGACATCTGCGAGGCACTACACATCAAGAAGTCAACACCAGCAATCAACAGTCAATTAATGCACAAATATATTCTACCCACTTCAAGACCCCGCTCCAATATAGAAGCATCAAGAAATATGGGCCAATAGGCCCTTCCGCAGTTACTTCCATTCATACCTTCAATTTACCCAGTTAATATCCAGTTAATATCCATTGTTTTCGTGTTCTGTCCTTTGTTGAAAGTTTTGTTCACCTCATTAAAACTGTTGTAACATATCACCTCACCCAAAACGCGGGTATAAAATGAAAGATGAAAGCTGTTTAAATCATAGCATAGTAAAGAACTGTTTAGTGCTTTAAGGTTATAGTTGTGTGAGAAAACTAAAAGTCTTTGAAAATGTAATTAGTTATTACGAAACGCGTTCAAGTGTCGCGTCAGACTAAGAAATAAGAATGAATTTTGGAGAATTGATTTTTCATTTACCGTCATCAGTAAAAACAAACATAAGGAAAATTGAGAAAATTCGTGTTAGAATATTAATCTTACTTTTTCGGTCATATTTAATAACAGATATATATATATATATATATATATATATATATATATGAAATAACCTTGAGTTCCATTGATCACGTGTTGGAGGCGTTTTCATTTGACTTACATGCAAGTCTATTCACAGGCATGATGCAAGGGACTACTGCTTGAGCCTGAGCACTGACGAATACTATTCAGATCTGGCACAAGTGCACACCTGTAGCCAGCTGGGCGCTCTTTGGGAACACATTACCCTGGAGTGTAAGAACCCAATTCTCATAATTTGTTCTCGAGTTTATGTTTCATGTTACTTGTGGCACGAATTTGTTTATCTCATCTTCTCATTCTTTACTCGCGTGTTTCTGCGTTTGTTAATTTGTTTATCAAATTATCCCATTATTACTTTTCTTATAATTTTATTCCATTATTCATAAAGCAACTAGAGTGGACTGTAAACATTATCGCGTGCTCCAAATGTAAGAAAACGCTATTGAAACGAAACCTACAACTTTAGACATCATATGAGTCGTTAGCTATTGTAATAGGAGCTCATCCTACTTAAAAAGGGGTATGTGGGTCGCTCCCAGACCCACTTCACTCTATGACACTCCATTAAACCATCACAAATCATCATGGAAAGGTGCGTGAGGCTAGCCAGGAGCGTCTGACTTCCAACCTCGAAAAGGCAGAGCGACAGACAGATATACAGAAACACAGACAGATAGAAATTTTATAGATATACTGGATGGTATACCCTGCTGTTCCTGGGTCATTAGGAAGAGTGAAGATGGGTAGAGAGAGAGAGGGGGGGAGAGAAGGAAGGAGAAAGGGAAGGAGAGAGGAGGAAAGGGGAAGAGAGGCTATCTTCTCTATCTAGTCTATATCTATATCAATATTCGAGAATATCTGTTTGTGTGTGTGTGTGTGATTATCTGTCCGACGTTGGAAACCAGACGCCTGCTGCTAGCTTTACGCAACTTTGCCACATTAAGCATGTTGGGTAGGGGAGTGTCATAGGCTAGTCGAGGTCAGCTCCAATGACACAAGACACACAGTGACAAGATATATATAAGATATATATATATATATATATATATATATATATATATATATATATATATATATATATATATATATATATATATTTGCAGAAGTTGGGTACAAAAAGAACTGCAGAAGGCCTATTGGCCCATATTTCTTGATGTTTCTATATTGGAGCGGAGTCTTGAAGTGGGTTGTATATAGTTGTGCGTTAATTGGCTGTTGATTGCTGGTGTTGACTTCTTGATGTGTAGTGCCTCGCAGATGTCAAGCCGCCTGCTGTCGCTGTATCTATCAATGATTTCTGTGTTGTTTGTTAAGATTTCTCTGGTGATGGTTTGGTTGTGGGAAGAGAATATATGTTCCTCAATGGAGCCCTGTTGCTTATATATATATATATATATATATATATATATATATATATATATATATATATATATATATATATATATATATATATATATATATATATTATATTATTGGTAATACCATTTCATTCACAGATGGATTTATATGGCACTGGATTGGTGGTAATGACATTGCAACAGAAGGCAGTTGGCACTGGGTGACTGGTGACACTGTGCCAAGAGGCAATCCCTACTGGTACCCAGGACACCCCTATGTTAACCACACGATGAATTGCTTGGTCCTGCAAATGTACGCTGGATTCTTTACTGAATGGTATTGTGAACAGACTGGGCCTTTTGTATGTGAACAGACCACACTGTTCTAAACCGCCCTAAACCTCAGCCGAAAAGAAGATTCATTTGCCTATGAATTGATATAATTTACTCTCAGTTTGATTAAGGACGAACCGTGTAAAGGTTTGATAGTATTAGACATGTTTAAACAATTGATTATCCTGTTGCCACCTCACCAACAAGAGTTGCTAATCATGTGGACTTATGATATCTCTTAATGCATCGACTGGTGCAATTGTTTTCTTAAATATTACTGATCATTTCAGGTATCAATGATGGTTTAGTTAGATGCAACATAATCACGCAGAATTGTTACAGAAATTATTATCTCTTGATTATCAAAGTAATAATACCCTTCATTATCATTAATCACTTTTAACTCACCATACTGAATGTTAAAAACAATCCGATTATGAAACTCAGTAAAACAAATAAAACTAATAAAATCCTAGATGAAATGAGCTTTTGGTGACAATAACCTAACTTTTCAACAATATGATCCAATTTAACCAAAATTTGTTTTAACCTCAACAGATTAATGATTACTTTTAACGACCAATAATCCTTTGACAACCACCGAGCTCATAATAGCTGACACTCAACCAAGCTTCACCCACAACAAACCACTAAATCCATATTGGCTTTTCAGCAACCCAGAGGACATTGGGTGAGGAACGTTTCCATCGGAAAATTCTCTCCCACCTTCCACGAGAAAATTTCTCTTAGTAAAAGCATTTCCTCAGGCTATATTGATATGCATCTTTGCAACAATAAGACGATAACAAAAAATATAGCCGATTACAATATATTTTTATATCGGTCTTATTATTTTGACACTGACAATCATTTCAAAACAAAATTCCTATGGCTTGAGTATAATTAAAAACTTTGTTTTTAATTAATTGATTGGAAAAGCAGAACAAATATAAATCTCTATCAGGTAAAATTTATTGATGGAGACTACCTCGGCTTACCAGACAGGCAATTAGTGAAATGAATAATTGTACAAATGCCATATATAATTGTGTTGGAAATTGTCTTCCAAAACAATTTTACGAGGAGGCCTGGTCGTGGACCGGGCCGCGGGGACGTTGATCCCCGACATCATCACAAGGTGTGCTCTACAAATTTTGAAAATTTGAAATCGATATTAAAAAACTAAAGCATTATTGCATCTCAAAACAAAATTGTAATAAAAACCCTGCTGCTGCCTGACTTGAATAATAAGTTGTAATAGTAAGTTATCTTGTAGAAGATAAGTTACTTCTTTAACTTTAAGAAGTAAGTAACTTTAACTTACTTCTTCAGCGTGTCTTCTTTAACATGAAACAAATTTCGAATTTTTGTTTAGATGTTTTATTATGCCCTTGTTACATCAGAGGGTCACATAACTCACTCTTTTAGACCTGGGGCCAGATTCACGAAGGAGTTACGCAAGCACTTACGAACCTGGGGCCAGATTCACGAAGGAGTTACGCAAGCACTTACGAACTTATACATCTTTTCTCAATCTCCGGCGGCTTTGTTTACAATTATTAAACAGTTAATGAATTCCGAAGCACCAAGAGGCTGTTTTCCAGACATACTTTTCTGAAAAGTCAGCAAGCAAGAAGGACATACTTTGATCTTCCAGCTGAAGTTTTACTTCTTTTCAGAGAAAAAGAAAGATTTCTCAGAAAAATGAAAAGGGGGAAGTTTATTCATGACTTTATTAAATTAGCTTATATATATTTTTTATAATTTGAATGTGTAGTATTTCAAAACTTCACAGTTGTTCACTTTCCTCAGCAAACCCTCTTGAATATTAAGCCACTATAGGCTTCGACTTTGTTGGCTTAATATATCACAAGTTCTCAGACTCAGAGCTAGATAACATCGTCTCCTTGTCCAGAGTAAGGATTTGTTACATGTAAAATTTGGGTTGTTGGGACTTCGAGAAAGCCACAGCAATATCAGCGAAGATCGTGGTAAAAAATCACACTTTAATTTGAGTGTGAGTGCAGTCAAGATTACTTAGAGTAAATATTGCGCTGTAGTGAAGTTATAAACAAGATATTTGGGTTCCGGGGATATGCACAGGGCTGGGCCACCCACAGTATCACACATGCATAACATAAATTTATTCATTCCCAGATGGACGTAGAGCGTACTGGATTGGCGGTAATGACCTTGTTATTGAAGGCAATTGGTACTGGGCCACGGGCGGCTCTGTACCGATGGGTAATCCCTACTGGTATCCAGGGAACCCCATAGTGGATGAAACGAAGAACTGTTTGGCCTTGCAAAGCTCCTCGGGATACTTACAAGACTGGTATTGTGAACAAGAATTTTTCTTCGTCTGCGAGGAAACCTCTCTGTCATTGGCTCCCATCAACAGCACCTAAAAATATTGTTCCCCTGAACTTTTAATAAAATTAATGAGGGTAATAAAAGTATGAGTAAGGTTTTAATAGCACCCAATGCAACTTCACATGTCAAATTTAGTCACGGGTCTCCTCATTACCATGAGCTGATCGTATATGGACTTATACGATCATCATATTATGGTCATCATATATGATGATCGTATATAGACTTATGATATCACTAATGAAGCATTTTAGTGCAATTACGTAGATACAAATAAATTTTGTATATTTTGTCTAGCTATATCTCTAACTAGACTTTGTCTAATTAGATACAAGTTAACCCTGCAGGCTTTGTGCATGAATTAATATTCCTTAGTTATCAAAGTTACAAAACCCATTGCTATTTTTTGGTTATCAAAATAATTAGTCATTGTTACAGCACAAGTTACGATCAAAGCTAAATACAGACGGAAACAATCTCAATTGTTTCAAGCATCTCAAGCAAGGCTCTCTCACGTTCATAAGATTCCAAACACAACATTTACAATCAACAGAAACGACTTACAATCAACAATCAATAACTGATCTTTATCTCTCCTTTCACTGAAATAATTAGAAAATAGTTTGTTAGTTTTTGATTACGCAGACACCAACAGCCTACTGAAACATAACCAATGTGGTTTTAGAACAGAGGACTTCAGAAGTATCTATCCCTTAGATACACCAATTGTTACATCTCATCACTTGGAGTTCTCGTTTCTCACCATTACTCTCTATTTCCTATCCGAGAGGTATTCCTCCCTACCTTTTATAGCACTCGTGCGGTTTTGTATTAGCGGAATAGTATCAATGGCTAATAAGCAGTCGTATATATGTGGTTCTAACTGTCTACGTGGTAATATTTAGCGCCAGTGAGGACTCGTTAGTCTACCAATAATCATGCTTTCTACCAGTCACCGACGGTGGGAACACCTCCAGGTGACCAGCTCCAGGACGTTATACTCGTGGGAATTATTTACATAAATAATTTATCTGGTTTTCTTGGTTGACACAAGGACAGGTGACGCCTCACCCCACCCCTTCCGTGTTATCTTCGCCTACTGCAAGAATAGTATAGTTCCCCCTCCTTTATCGTCGGCGTCAGTGGGTATATAACCTCCACCAGCGTTGAAGGCTGGTCACTGCTGCCTCCACCGACTTCAGCATGGCTCGCTTGTGTTATATTGTGGCGATGATTATGTTATCGTTGGCGTCTGCGTCAGGTAGGTGTTGGGAGCCGGATGGCCAGACGCCGGGTTGCTATAGTGATCAATGTCACATTGAACTTTACATTACCTTTTGTATATATTGAAATGTATCATGCATTCCTGCAAATATTGAGAGAGTGCAACATTACCCTTTTTCCCCAAACCTTAATTACCAGGAAAATTAATATCTTCTGGAAAAATAATACATTGCAAAATTTGTAGCAGAATCTGAATATTTTATTTATGAAGTTTAGATAATTTTTTCTCTTTCTTAAGAAGGTCAATTTGTGCTTAATTCCAATTTTTCATGTTAATATTAACAATATGTTTTGTGTTACTGTTAATTGTGATATGTGAATAGCTTATTATTGTAAAAGTTTATTGATATTTATTTAAAAGGAAGATGAAGTTAATGTTGTGAATGTTGCTGTCGAGCCTTTTGTGCATGTTTCTCTATCACAGGCTGCAACCATCCCTTCATCCCCATCGAAGGCAACTGCTTCTACTTCCTCGACACGCCCATGATCTGGTGAGGTCTATGTTTGTGTACACACACACACACACGCACACACACACACACACACACACACACACACACACACACACACACACACACACACACACACACACACACACACACACACACACACACACACACTCACACACACACTCACACACACACACACACCTGTGTGTGCCAGACCTGTCCCCTGAAGCTCATATCAAGAGGATAACATCAGCAGCATATGCCAGGTTGGCTAACATAAGAACGGCCTTTAGAAACTTGTGTAAGGAATCTTTCAGAACATTATATACCACATATGTCAGACCAATCCTGGAGTATGCGGCTCCAGCATGGAGTCCCTATCTAGTCAAGCATAAGACTAAACTGGAAAAGGTTCAAAGGTTTGCCACCAGACTAGTACCCGAGCTGAGAGGTATGAGCTACGAGGAGCGACTGCAGGAATTAAACCTCACTTCGTTGGAAGACAGAAGAGTTAGGGGGACATGATCACCACATTCAAGATTCTCAGGGGAATCGACAGGGTTGATAAAGACAGGCTGTTTAACACAAGGGGCACACGCACTAGGGGACACAGGTGGAAACTGAGTGCCCAAATGAGCCACAGAGATATTAGAAAGAACTTTTTTAGTGTCAGAGTGGTTGACAAATGGAATGCATTAGGAAGCGATGTGGTGGAGGCTGACTCCATACACAGTTTCAAGTGCAGATATGATAGAGCCCATTAGGCTCAGGAAACTGTACACCTGTTGATTGACGGTTGAGAGGCGGGACCAAAGAGCCAGAGCTCAACCCCCGCAAGCACAACTAGGTGAGCACAACTAGGTGAGTACACACACACACACACACACAGACGTGACGTATATTGAAGGAACAAGAAGCTTTCTTCCAAATTCTCAGTGAACATTTAACGTTTTGGTTATTATGGAATTTTCATAAGAGAAAACACTGGTTAAGTTTGTTTATGTTTGATATAAACATATTAAAAAGATTTTTAAAATATTTTTTCGAGCTCTGTTCAGTTCAGATTGTTTGATACTTATATTAGATGTACGTTTTGAGATACTAAAATAGGTTTGGATTTTATTTTAAAGAAACAACAGGTTGTAAGATCAAACTGAAGGATCAGTCGATCATTTTCAACCTTCACAGTTTCAATGTCCTTTAAATATAAGTATATAAGAACATTAGAATGAATGTAACTTCAGAAGGCCAATTATCCCATACAAGGGAGCGTCTATTTATTTCCACCCAATTTATATATATATATATATATATCTAACCTGCATATATATGAATGAATTCCTATGCATGAATTCATATAAAAAAATATGAAATAACCTTGAGTTCCATCGATCACGTATCGGAAGCGTTTTCATCTGACTTACATGCAAGTCTATTCTCAGGGACGATGCAAGGGACTACTGCTTGAGCCTGAGCACTGACGAATACTATTCAGATCTGGCAAAAGTGCACACCTGTAGCCAGATGGGCGCTCTTTGGCACCACGCTACCCTGGAGTGTAAGAACCCAATTTTCATAATTTGTCCTTGAGTTTAAGCTTTATGTAACTGGTAGCATTCATTTTTTATTTGTTCTTTTCTATCTTTACTCACGTGTTTCTGCGTTCGTTAATAATGGAATGATTTAGTAAACAAATTAAGTTTCTCATCAAGTTATTAAATTGTTTATAAAGCAACTACAGTGCACGGTAAACATTACTGGTCGCTCCAAATTTAGGAAAACTCTATGGAAACGAAACCTTCATCTTCAGACCTCATAGGAGTTGTTAGCTATCGTAATAGGAGCTAATCCTACTTAAAAAAGGTGTATGAGGGTCGATCCCCCTACGACACTACTAACCATCACAAATCATCATGAAAAGGTGAGTGAGTCTATCCACGAGCGTCTGACTTCCAACCTCGGACAGGCAGAGAGACAGACAGACACTCTGTTTTAAAGATATACTGTATACGTTGCTGTGTCCGGGTCAGTTGAGGGAGTGTAGATGGGGAGAGAAGGGAGGAGAGAGGTGAAGTGTAGAGGAGGAAAGGGGAAGAGAGGCTATCTACCACATCTAATCAATATCTGTATAATGAAGAATATCTGTTTGTGTGGTTGTCTGTCCGACGTTGGAGACTAGACGCCTGCTGCTAGCCTCACGCAACTTTGCCACATGAGGCAGGTGGGGTAGGGGAGTGTCATAGGCCAGTTGCGGTCAGGTCCAGTAACACACTTTAAGAAATAACGGCATTATCTACCCCCCCCCCCGCTAATCCCCTTGTGCCAATTTTTATGAAGTCGAAAAATATTTGTTGTGGTATTGTCCATGGAAATGGGGGGGGGGGGAGAATGCGAAGAGTTGAGAGGAGTGATATTTAAAGAGAGGGAACAAGAGAGAGAAAGAGGGGGGGGGGGGAGTGCAGAGTTTAGAAACTTCACAGTTGTTCACTTTCCTCAGCAAACCTTCTTGAATATTAAGCCACTATAGGCTTCGACTTTGTTGGCTTAATATATCACAAGTTCTCAGACTCAGATCTAGATAACAACGTCTCCTTGACCAGAGTAAGGATTTGTTACATGTAAAATTTGGGTTGTTGGGACTTCGAGAAAGCCACAGCAATAACAGCGAAGATCGTTGTCAAAAATCACACTTTAATTTGAGTGTGAGTGCAGTCAAGATTACTTAGAGTAAACATTGTGTTGTAGGGAAGATATGTTGTTATTGGTGACTATGTGAGTCAAAATGTAAACACAGATATTTGGGTTCTGGGGATATGCACAGGGCAGGGCCACCCACAGTATCACACATGCATAACATAACTTTATTCATTCCCAGATGGACGTAAAGCGTACTGGGTTGGTGGTAATGACCTTGTTATTGAAGGCGATTGGTACTGGGTCACGGGCGACTCTGTACCGATGGGTAATCCGTTCTGGATTCCAGCAAGACCCATGGTGGATGATACGAGGAACTGTATCTGCTTGGAAGGAACCTGGGGATACTTACAAGACTGGCACTGTACATTACCATTATCTTTTATCTGCGAGGAAACTCCTCTGTCATTGGCTCCCATCAACAGCATCTGAAAATATTGTTCCCCTGAACTTTGAATAAAATAAATGAGTATAATAAAAGTATGAGTAAGGTTTTAATAGCACCCGATCCAACTTCAAATGTTAAATTTAGTCAAGGGCCTCCTCATTACCATGAGCTGATCGTATATGGACTTATACGATCTTCATCGTATGGTCATCATATATGATGATCGTATATAGATATAATATCACTAATAAATCATTTTAGTGCAATTACTTTGTCTGATATTACTAATCGTTTCAGGTATTAATGATACTTTAGTTAGATACAAATAAATTTTTTATGTATTTTGTCTAGCAATATGTCTAACTAGATTTTGCCTAGTTAGATACAAGTTAACAATGCAGGCTTTGTGCATGAATTACTATTCCTTAGTTATCAAAGTTACAAAACCCATTGCTATCTTTTGGTTATCAAAATAATAAGTCATTGTTAGAGCACAAGTTATGATCAAAGTTAAATACAGACGGAAACAATCTTCAATTGTTTCAAGCATCTCAAGGAAGGCTCTCTCACGTTCATAAGATTGCAAACACTAACAATCAACAGTAACGACTTACAATCAACAATCAATAACTGATCAGTATCTCTCCTGTCACTGAAATAATGAGAAAATTGTTTATTAGTTTCTTTGATTACGCAGACACCAACAGTCTACTGGAACATAACCAATGTGTTTTTAAAACAGAGTACTTCACAAAGTTCACAAACTAAATTCCATAACAAAGTCTTAAGTGACCTTGCATAAAACATTACCCTAAATAACTAGCAGGTTCTAAGTTAACCTAACCTAACCTTAGGCATAACCGTTCACAAAATTATATATTCACAGAATGCTCACAAAATTCTGTTCACAGAATTTATAATGAAATTAAATTGTATTGAAGATAATATTGATTTTCGCGACGAAGTATATATATTAGGTTTGTCACATTAGTTTAAAAAGAGTGGAATTTAGTATTCTATATTTATGTGTCGACTTGGGTTCCTTGGGAACAACTCCAGGTGGTTTTTGTAGTTAATTTAATTTTCCTTAGAACGTTATTATTATCTGGCTCTCTGTACCGGATCTGGCTCTCTGTACCGGATCTGGCTCTCTGTACCGGATCTGGCTCTCTGTACCGGCTCCGTCAGTGGGTATATAAATACCGTCAGTGCTGGAGAGGTCCCACTCCTGTAGAAATTCCAAAATGGTCAACATTAGCTGTGCCTTGTTGATAATTGTGCTCGCGCTGGCCTCAGGTTAGTGTTTGTAGCATAGTGACAGAGCACTAGGGTATAGTGACAGAGCACTAGGGTATAGTGACAGAGCACTTGGGTATAGTGACAGGGCACTTGGGTTCAGTGATAGGGCACTTGGGTATAGTGATAGGGCACTTGGGTATAGTGACAGAGCACTTGGGTATAGTGATAGGGCACTTGGGTATAGTGATAGGGCACTTGGGTATAGTGACAGAGCACTTGGGTATAGTGATAGGGCACTTGGGTATAGTGACAGGGCACTTGGGTATAGTGATAGGGCACTTGGGTATAGTGATAGGGCACTTGGGTATAGTGACAGAGCACTCGGGTATAGTGACAGAGCACTTGGGTATAGTGATAGGGCACTTGGGTATAGTGACAGAGCACTCGGGTATAGTGACAGGGCACTTGGGTATAGTGACAGGGCACTTGCGTATACTGAGCAGCCATACGTGTGGGCGTATACAAGAGTCATTATGTTTACCTCCTTTGATCCTATACTTCAGCAGACGCCACGCTCGTCTTCGACGCATCTGAAGTAAAAGCGACGCCGGGGACGTCGCTGGCACTCTCCTGCGGCGTCAAGGAGGACTTCCGCTTGTGTTTCTGGGACCACGAAGACGGAAGGAGCTTCCAGGTACTTCAAAACTGTCGTTTATGTATTTGTTCACGTTATTTACCTTACTATTAATTCACCTTCCCTGGGACTCACACACAGTACTCATCTGTGCTGGAGATTTTGTCAGATCAGTTGGTAATGAATCCATGGTTTTGGGGTTACAATATCTTAGCATTTTTAGCATTGGGTAAATTGATGTTATGTTACTATAATTCTCTTGTCAATATTTATATGTTGACTATAGCTTAGATCAATATATAAATGTTGATCCTGATTTGTGGATGATGATTTGATTACATTTTCTTAATATTCCTCTCAAGGCATAGCTTCCTGGCAGCTCGTCTCTGCTAGCAGTCAAGGTGTGATCAGAGATGATTGGTTGAGGACGCCTTTTCCTCAATATTTAAAATTCCTAATGACATCCCTACGGTTCCTGACGTGTTGAGAACGTCCTCGTATCAATTCTTAAACAGGTTGAGGATGTCCACGCCGGCGTCCACCCGGGGTTGAGAGTGCCGGAGGACCTCGCAGACAACCAGTGTGGCGTCGTCATCGACTCCGTCAGCGTTGAGGACTCAGGGGCGTGGACCTGCAGGGTCTTCCTGGCTGGCAACGGCAGGGAACTACGCAATACCAAGACTGTCGCTGGTGGGTGAACATCTGTTTATCAGTCCTCCCGCTCCCAGCTGATTCAGACAGCTGTAAAAAGTACCTTACAGCTGCTTGAAGGTTTAATAAGTTTACAAACCACAACATTACCGAACCTTACCGTTGTGGACTTTATCTTGTGGACTTGTGGACTTGGACTTGGTTGTGGACTTGTGGACTAAAGTCCCGTATGGACTTTACAACAGAATCTTAACACATTAGAGATGAAATGACGAAATAATTGCAATAGAAAATATAAAAGTAGCATAAAGGTATTAAAAAAACATACGTAATGAAATCACAATAACGTGATGGATCTATGAGGAAATATTGAGGGAGTATAATTGGATCATCTTGGGAGTACAAGGACCCGAGTTCTATCCTATTGTATAGCCCTATGTTTTTATTTTTCAAATGTGTATTCCTGTTAATGTTGATTTTTCTCCTCACAGCTTGTCATGACCCCTTCACATACGTGAGTGGCGGCTGCTTCTACTTTCACTCGTCAGAGGGACTGAGCTGGTGAGTCACTGTGCGGTATTGAGTCACCCTCTAAAATGGTGAGTATGTGTACCTTTACCCAGTGTAAGGTTACACCTCACAATAGCATTGGCATTTGCCTTTCCATTCCTTTCGGCGCCGTGGAAAGAGAGAGGGGGAGGGGGGGACCTGCTGTATGGGTAACAGCTTCTCCCCGTATCAACCTACCCTGGCTTTGCGCCCTGGAGAGGCCACTCCAGACCAACAACCAGAGCGCAACTCCATAGTCTCCTGAGACTGATGGATGATTACTACTACTACTACCTAGTGTAAAGAACCCCATTAAAAATCATTTTGAGGCAATGGAGGGACTAACCCAGAGCTCTGCTGAGTTCTCTGGGAGGTTCTGGAGGCTCGGAGCCGGAGCCCATCCAGGATTTTACAGTTAACCCGACCACACTTTAGCGTACAGTAACGGCGTTCCCACTCTACACCACACTCAGAACTCAGTAGACTTCTGGGTTGCTGGACGTTTGTACCATCGTGACCGAGTCGGTTAAGGCAGGTATCTGGGAGCCACCAGAACGCGAGTTCTAGACTCTTCATTGCCTTAAAATGATTTTCTGTGATATATCACGCCATTGCGAAGGATCCCATTGTTAGTAGCCAGACTAAGGTTGTTAGGTTGTGTTGACCAGACCACACACTAGAAGGTGAAGAGACGACGACGTTTCGGTCCGTCCTGGACCATTCTCAAGTCGATTGTGAGAATGATCGACTTGAGAATGGTCGACTTGAGAATGGTCCAGGACGGACCGAAACGTCGTCGTCTCTTCACCTTCTAGTGTGTGGTCTGGTCAACATACTTTAGCCACGTTATTGTGACTCCTCGCCTGCCTTGTTAGGTTGTGTTGGGATAAGCCTCGGGCCAGTGAGTGGAACCGATTTGGGTACTCAGCGACATGTATATTTTTGTGTGTGTTGAGGGTGTTGAATGCACATACGTGCATTAAATTGTTTAACGTAGATTGTTGGAAATTACAAAATTAATGCTGCTTTCAGGTCACAAGGAAGAGATTACTGTCAGAGTCTGACAACTTCAGAGTATTACTCTGATCTGGCAACAGTACATAGCTGTGACCAGCTTGGTGAAATCTGGCAACACATCGTCATAAATTGTAAGTAAATTCTGTTTTCTTTATCGTGTAATTATTTAATACACTTAATGCTAGGTAAACTAAAAATTTACGACTCGGAAGTACGCATTTTGTGGGAAAATGACTGGATCTAATGCAGTTCAAATTGGTACTGTAAAATAAGTGAGTTGTATAACTAACTGCACGACGATTGTAGCCGTTTAGTTATTGTGTCCCTATCCTCTAAGTCTATCTATCTATCTAGCATCTAGGGAAGACTGGGGATCTCCCCGTATCCCCCCGAAAAGTAGCCCTGAAATATTTGTCTCTCAGACTCCTGTTCTCGTTTTCCTCTCAGAATGTTGGGAAGGGGAGGGCCTACTGTGTTAAACTCCACGTTCATCAACGACATATTTCACTATTGACTCCTTGACATAACCTTGGAGTGGTTATAATTGCCAATATTTCTTAAAGTGTTTAATTGAGAGCTATCCCGACCAACCTGTGTCCATCCCGTACGGCAGACCAATCACCCTGCAAATGTGCGTGAGACTAGCCTCAGATGTCTGGTTTAAAGCAATTTTATACAGCAGTTTTATATAATATTATTCATTTTCATACCACAATTATGTCACATTTTAATCCATAAATTCTTTCGACCTACAGACGAAAGTCCACCAATGTTCTTCATTGGTGGAACAGACCTTAACGAAGAGGGTAACTGGCACTGGGTCACCGGGGGCACTGTGCCCAGAAGTGCCCCATTTTGGTATCCAGGTCTCCCTCATGTAGATACAACCAGGAACTGCTTGTATATACACGAAGTTTCTGGGTATTTCAGCGATGGCGTCTGTTCCTCTCAGATTCCATGCATCTGTGAGGAATTTGCCTATGATACAGATCTTGAACAGTGAGAGAAGACGGAAGTATGACGTTGGAACGCTTGGAGGGGGATATGTGGACAGGATGGGTGCTGGAATATGAGAACTGGACAGGAGCTGGGATTTGTGGACAGAATAGAAGCTGGGATATGTGGACAGGATAGAAGCTGCTGGGATATGTGGCCAGGATATTTGGACAGGATATGAGCAGGAATATTAGGATAGGATAAGAGCAGGAATATGAGGACAGGATAGGGGGTTGGGTAAAGGGATGAAGAAACAATGCCCAGCCATTCTCACCTTTGGGGCTCGAACGTCGACAGTACAGGAAATGAAGCCTGCGCTCTACACACCAGGAGAGATGATGTCACTGTCCTCAAATTCTGGTCAGGGATTCTGGATATAAACTTATTCTGGTTGTAAACTTCTAGCATGTAAAAAAACTGCAAAAAATGCTCCACTAACTACAATTTTGTATCAGAAAATAAACTAGTGAATCTGATCTGCATTTTCTTATAATCCTTCAAAGTAATAGTTATCAAAAAAATAGTTATCAAGGTGGGAAGACTAGGTGGCTATACTCATTGAAAGTGATATTGTGCTATGAATCACAACACCCCGGAATCCTTCAGTGGGTACTCACAACCCCAGGATCCTTCAGTGGGTACTCACAACCCCAGGATCCATCAGTGGGTACTCACAACCCCAGGATATCCATTCTGGGGTTGTAGTTGTAGACACAATCCCAGGATATTCGTCAGTGGATACACACAACCCCATGATATCCGTCAGTGGGTACTCACAACCCCAGGGTTCTTTAAGGGGTACACACAACCCCAGGTGAGGT
Organism: Procambarus virginalis; assembly: GCA_020271785.1. Classification (NCBI taxonomy): domain Eukaryota; kingdom Metazoa; phylum Arthropoda; class Malacostraca; order Decapoda; family Cambaridae; genus Procambarus; species Procambarus virginalis. Next base: position 971,151 of record WNGS01160430.1, on the reverse strand, counting down.
TGCGACCTGGACGCCGTGAGGTGCGGACGTATTGCCTGATCTATCCAGCTGTTGGTGTCTCGCCCTCGCATGCGGTTTTCCGGAGTGTCGCTGGCCCCTGTTCCCAGCTTTCCCTGCGTGATGGGGGGTGTCCTTGCCCCCCTGTGTTGTGGTCTAAGACGATTGGGCTTGGGTACTAAGGCCTTGCGGACTAACCTTCTGTGGATACCGCCTTGTATGACGTGTTGGACATTGACACTGGTTACGTTTATGGCGTCCAAGTGATTACTAAGCATCGGGTTGGGGTCAAGCTCGGTACTGAGGTCTAATCGGGACGTTCTGCGTCGGTTTGACGGACGCATGTTCCAGTCGCTGCTGGGACTGTGTCGTTGTCATCTATGATGCCATCCCCTACCGGGGAGGATAAGCGACGTGTCGATGGCCGCCGTGGGGGTCGGGTCCCGTTTCGAGGGTCAGTGTGCCACCGGGAATCTGCCTCCTGTGTGGGTGAACAGCTTGAGATCTTACTTTGATCATTCCGGAATTTATGCGGCGCTCCACGCCGCCGCCTGGCGATCGCCTTGACAAGTGGGACTGGGCGGTCTGGGAGGCATATACTGTCCGCTGTACCCTATGGCTGAATTTCCGCATAAGTATCTGTCGGCGTGGCTTTGGGATGCTGTGTTTGCTCTAATGTTTTTGTATTTGTGGTTGTCCCCCTGTGTTCGGTGATTGTGTTATGTTTTTGTTTTTTATTTTTTGTCTGTGTTTCCGTGTGCTTTACGTGTTCATCTGTACTTGTGCTGTAGTTGTTGTTCGGTGTTTTTTTTTTTTGGGTTGATTCCGTGCCTTTTATTTTTTGTATTGCTGTTGCATGTCGTTGGCATGTTAAATTAGTACGAGATTGTCATTAACGGGCAATATTTTAAGTAAGTTGAAAGCAAATATTTAACATCATCCAGTGTTGTGTCAGCAACTTTGGGTTGATGGGTTTGTTAGTCTGTTATTGTATATATTGTTGTTGTCGAGCGGCCATTAACAGTTCTTGACTGACGGACGATTACTACTTCACTGCCTATTGTATTGCAAATGTTGCTCTGTTGTACATGTTGTTTTGTTGCAACATTTACAATAGAATGTAGTATTTGGTTTGTGAATTAGATTTTGAAATTAACAACTTCAAACATTCAAGCTGGGGATCATTATTGGTTCATTATATACTCGTTCGTGTTTGGGGAAGTGAAGGAGTGGCTGTTGGCCATTGTTAATTGGCACTTCAGACTCGCAAAATGTTAACCAATGGGGTGAGTTTTAGGGTGAATGTCAACCAATCAGCGGCCGGGTTTGGTGGGCTGCTGGGTATAAAAGGGAGGATGTGACAAAATGCACGTCAGTGTGTTTTACCTCACTTTTGGTATACAGTTCCAGCTTCGTCTCTTGGAGGTGAGCTGTATGGTGAGGTTCCCCCCGGCACCCCGACCCTTCCTGCGTCCCCTCCCCCGCCCCTTGCTGCGTGCCCCCCTCTTGTTGCGTGCCCCCCCTCTTTCCCCCGCCCCTTGCTGAGTCCCCCTCCCCTCACCCCCTGCAGCGTCCCCCCCCCCTCCTTCTCCCCCCGCCCCTTGCTGCGTGCCCCCCGCCCCTTCCTTCCTTCCTCCCGCCCCTTCCTTCCTTCCTCCCGCCCCTTCCTTCCTTCCTCCCGCCCCTTCCTTCCTCCCGCCCCTTTGCTGGGTGCCCGTCCTCCTTCCCCCCCCTCCTCCCCCCCCCCCCCCCGCCCCTGTGTTGCGCGTCGATGTAGATGTAATTTTAGTAATGTATAATCGGTGAAATTTTGTACCGAACTATGAACTTGGTTCTGTTTATCTTCACGATGTCCATCCATGTTTTATTTTTTTTAACCATCAACGCTAATTATAAACTCTTGTCGTATATATAAAATTTCCTTTAGAGTAGCATTTCGGTAGATTGTATCACACAGCTTTTTTTTTATTAAACTTATTCAAACGCACATCTTAACGGAATAATTTCAGATTGTATCTGAAAGTTGACTACAGGTTCGTAATATTGTAATTGTCAGCGCCCCAGGGTTGTGTGTAGTCGACTTGACAAACGCGCCTTAAGTAAAATTTCCGATGCTAGTCTCCCGGACACTTCCCCCTCTAGCCGTTCAAAAAGGTATGGTAATGCACAATATATTCCTGCACGTTGAGTTTATTAGTTATTTAGGACAATTAACACTTAAACTATTAAAGTACACGGTTGATAAACTTTGACTTTGGTGTAAACTAAACGACTCTTATCAACTTGCTACAAAGGTGTAGCATTAATGCATTTTGTATAGGTTTTAGGTATTGATTTCTTGGCAGGTCCCCCCCTCCCTCCCCCCTCAATGTTCGTTTCTTAGTCTGATCTTGAGTCTTCTACAAACATCTGATTTACCTACAACCCAATCCTAGAGGCTTTATAAATGGTTTGAGTATTTTTGGTGATAGTAACTTTACAGATAACTACTAATTTAACTTTGAAACAATTCTCCTGCTTAACTTGTGTAATTATTACAGTTCTTGAATATAATTTTTACATTGGCTTGCCTTTTAGTAACCGTTCTTGCACCCAGGGTTAGTCTAAATGGAATCTTAAATTGGTATTACTTTCCAGAATGCTGCTGCTTAAAGTACTGGTGTGGGGTCTCTGGAGACCACTACATGGCCCAAAGACAGCTTCCTGGTCTTCAGGTCTCCTGAGCAAAACCAGTTACCTGTACCAGTTTGTCTCCTCTCCCTGCCCTAAAGTTCTACAGGGAAAGTCTCTAGTTCTCCCAAGACGCTAACAGGTTTAGTTTCTTTAAAGTTAGATATTACGTCCAACAGTTCACTCTTAAAGTGGCACCCTTGTTCTTCCATTCCTGCATTTAAGATGCCCCAGCTTCCTGTGGTGCCGCAGCTCTCGGTCTTCAAAGCCACAGCAAACTAGACACTACATCCTGTGGAATACCTGGGAACATGGTAAGTAAAATGTTTGCTTGATTTTTGGTCTGCTTTAGAGTAATGTGCTTAAGGTGCCAAAGACGTAGGTTTGAGTCAACGTGGCTCTTTTTGTCACCTTTTAGTAACGTAAGATTAATTTCATTGAAAGTTTCAGATACATGAAACTAGGGCTGGTAAGAACTAGCATTTCTCATGGTGCGTGAATACCAACACCTTCAGCTGGGATAAAGCTAACTCGTACCGCTAGTCTTAGCACAGGCTTCCAGCTAGTTCTTATCAAAGACGAGGATAAGGAAGACTTCATAAAGAGCGTTATCGTCAGAGGTCAGTTTACTAATTAGTGTTTAACAGTTATAAGTAATTGTAAGATGTGCCTTAAACTTTAAATATGGTCATCATGCTGGACTAAAATTTACTGAATGCCCAAAATTTGTTCTAAAACTACCTAATATTTTCTAGGTGGGATCCAGTTCATCTAGACAAATGGCAACGAGCGAGGCGCAACTACCTGGAGGTGGTCATCAGGGTAAACTTCTACAACGGTTCTCATACTAGAGGGTCAGTATGGCTTTTTACTTAGTCATACAGCTTGAATTGGTATAAGATAGGCGGTGTTTCGTAGATTTTTTAAAGTGTAGGTTACTCAAAAGGGCGTCACCGTCTGTAAATCTTAACTCTTAGCCTCTTAACTTATCATAAGGTGTCTTAATTGTTATAAGGAATGTACTTCTGATAACACGCTTGTCCCCAGGCTCGGGCAACCACGTCCAGGCAACGAGGACTGTCGGGGTACAGAAGAACATCTATAACAACGGTATAAAGTGGCACGACATTGTCACGTCTGTCATCTGACACCAGCCTTTGATGTATATTTTTTTTTTTGGGGGGGGGGGCCAGAAAATGGCATGGTTTACTGAATAGTTAAGTTGTACAATATTAAAATTTAAACTAGCGCACAATTTTCTTGAATACCTTAGGCAGGAGGTCTCTTGATGCTTCATTTCTATCATTTCTATAAAACTTACCACTAAGGACCTAAAGTGTTAGGATAATTTTAGTTTGTTTTAGGAAAAAATATCCTTAACTCGTCTGTTAAGGAAGCCATTAATGGCTTATGACTTTTCACAATGACAACAATGCTAAATACGTTAAACTAACCAAAGTTCATCCCTCTGAAGTTTTAAATGAAATTGTTAAAATTGAAAGACACGTGTTCAGTGTTGCACTTGTCCTATCTACGCGTTTTAATTGTGTGAACTTAAGTTTTGCATTGGTAAGATATCCTTTGTTTGAAGGTGAAGTTCTAATTTAATTAAAACTAACAAAGATGTCAGTCGGCCACAAATGGCCTGGCAAAGAGAGTATCAGTCTCCTGAATTGGAAACTACTGAACTCACTCGCTGTAGTTTGTCACCTCCCACTGTAGGGCAACGACCTGCATGTTGAAGTGCCCTGGAGCAGGAGTACACATGCTGGGGCTGTCATCTGAATGGGGTAAATAATTTCGTGAACATTCCCGCTGGTCTTCTGCGTTCTCTTATTGCCGACTCGATTAATCCCAGCAACTTTTTAAGATCTGTAACCAAAAGACACGCAGCTGGGTTTAGCCCTGGCACTTTTCTCCTACAAATCTTCTTCCTCTCGCCCCCCTTATCTTCTTCTGTCCCCACTTCAAGGCTCGCCCCAAGGGCATGTTATCCTGTATTTTCAGATTCAGGTTTGCGACGAGACATCTCCCGTCATGCAGGGTGCAGCCGCACCTCCACAGATCTGAAATATCATCTATTGATACTGGTAATGGCTCATAAGGGCCACCACTTACGGGCCAGTCGTGCCCGTGTCACCTTTTGGGTGGCTTAATCTTCATCAATCAATCGGGGTTCTGCCCTCACTTTGTTCCTGCTTGGGACCGCTGCACTCTAAACTCCCGCCCGCCTCCCCTTCACGCAAGCGTCTGTTTTCCCTGTCATGCTTTGAGCCAGTTGTCCCTCCTGTCTACTCCCGCTGCAAAGTTGGGAAGTTGGGGTGCAGCGCCGGTACCCAAGTGTTCCGCTGTCCGCAGCTCGCCCTGGGGTTAAATTTATCATGCATTGTCATATCAGGCTTCCCCAGTCTCTAGGTAATTTTCTGAACGACTGATTAATTTGTTTAATTCAGCTAGATTTACCATGATGTCTTTTGGGCCTCTTGGTCGGGCTTCATAAAGTGTTATGTGGTTTAATCACTTGATATTTACTGTGTCCTGCCTGGTATTCATAGTGTTATATAATTAGGTTAATTCAACATTCCCTCGCGGTCACTTGTCTCTCGATTGAATTCTTGGTGAATAGATACTTTCGATATCGTTCGCCTTGTGCGTTTTTGTTCTCGTTTTGGCATTCTTGGTGATATTTAGCGCCCTCTGATTCTTTCGCACTTTGATGGTGCTACATAGCCTTCCCGGTTTGGTGCCTTCTTTTGATAATTACCTTACCTTTAAGATCTGTTCCACTAGTCTGAGCTAAAAATTTCCATTTGCTGCTGCTGACATGGTTTCGTGTAAGAGGTAAAACCTACATTAGCAGTACCGTTGTTTTGAAAGAAAGCTGTCAGACGTATCTGCCACAGAATTTTAGGTTTGTTTGTCCAGTTAAAATTCAATCTTTTGAATACGAGGCAGTAGGATAGTGAAATTTAACACTAGTGGTTATTCAGACTATTCCTACTTGTCATTTACTGGTGTATCCATCTGGCCTTCTGTATCAAACAATGGAAAGTATTTCATAGCGTTTACAGCTACACATAGTTGATTAAGTTCGTAAGTTTGAGAGCCACATGACTAACGGGTCTGAACTTGTCCTCCAACTTCATTATTTTAGACTTGGTCTAATGTTATGCATAGAGAAACTGCTTGAAGCGAGACTTCATCCCATAGGGTTTAAACGCAAGGAACCGCCGAAGCTGTCGGCAAAAAAGTTATACCACTGTTTAATAGCTTCTTTATTGACGATTATTTATAAAAGTTGCCTCGACGGGAACAGGCAACCAACGTAAAGATCGCCCTCCTGGTAATCCTGATTTGCATACGTGAATTTACCAGTCTTAGTCCATCCACCAGAAGGGGGGCAAGTAATTATCACTGGCTCCTTGGATATTCAAAAAGAATATCACCATTGGTCCTATATTGGCATCAAAGGAATCACTCGCTAACCATTATCTCTGCCCCGGACAATAATTTGCTCGAAGCTACATATTCTTGAAGTAGACTTGGTCCAAATAAGATTATCCGTAGCGATCCATCAGCATGTTCGCTGCACGGTCACTAAAGATTGTCTGCGTACACTGAACATCCGGCCTAAGGCAACCACAAGGAACAGACTGGTCCCTGAACAGAGGTATGACTTGAGGAAAGGTTACGGGAACTAAACCACACGTCCCTGAAAGACAATTTACGGTGATCATGTCTAAATTTACGGTCAAAACTAGCATGGGTCGAACACGGGGGACAGGAGGAAAGTGCCCAAAAGGGAATATCGGGGAAAAGCGCTAAGCCATTACAACTTGGTACTTGGGTCAGGATAAGGATTTGGGATGAGACGGAGGGGAAAGAATGGTGCCCAACCACTTTGAGATTGATAGCAGACCTGCATCAAGTGACCGATGCTCTACCGTCCACGCAAAGTGGTTGGGCGAGCCACAGAATGATCAGTCGGTAGTGAACAGATGGAATGCATTAGGCAGTGCTGAGGAGGCAGACTACAGTGTTTGAAATGTAGATATGATAGCCGAAAAGGACATTGATTGAGGCAGGACCAGACTAAAAGCACGATGGGTGCCCATAGAATAGGCCCTGTGGAACGCGCGCACCTTTCCCAGAACAAGTATTTAATCAGGCCTGTTAAATGTAATTACATTATTAGTTTCTCGCAGACCTGTACAACCTGTTTGCGGAGCTAAAAGGTGGTTTTATAGCCCCTTTGAAGTTTATAAGACCAGGTTAACACCATAGTAGGGCTGTCTACAGAGGGAGTAAACTCTTGACAAGACAACAGTACGAAGAGTCAAACAAGAGGCTTATCACCCATATGTAAAGCTTCAATGGCAATCACTAAATGCAAGATACGAGAAAGGTGGTGTATGCAGAGGGATGGGAGAGGGGCAAGTCTAGTTTGGAGTAGATTCTGGGGTCTACGACACCCAACAAACTATACCCGATCATCCGGATTGGTGGTTCAGGATTGCAGCATAAGCTAACAGCCTTGTCAGATTAGGGAAGAGTTTTGTCCAGTAGTACAAACGACAAATAAGGAAGGATAAAATGCCAGTTTTGAGGTAGCAATTTAGCATTTAAATTCAAGTTTGAGCCTAGAATCGGCGTGAGGTGTCATCAGAAATTTGATGTCTTGGATCCAACTAATTGTATCTTGTGCTACCCAATACCAACATGTGCATCTAAACCATACAACTATACCATTGTGATCATTGCTAGCATCATATTGTCATGTTGAACTCGCAAGTGTGTTATTGTACCTACTAATCTCAAATTATTACAATTTACCTGTTAACTTTGATTCAAATTTCGCTAGAAATTACTAAAATTGTTAGCTTAAGGACCTGCCAGAAATAGTGCGTGTGGCTTTACAAGAAAAAAAAAAACAATGCTATGTACTCAAACCCAATTTCCCTTTATGAATATATATATATATATATATATATATATATATATATATNCAACTAGAGTGGACTGTAAACATTATCGCGTGCTCCAAATGTAAGAAAACGCTATTGAAACGAAACCTACAACTTTAGACATCATATGAGTCGTTAGCTATTGTAATAGGAGCTCATCCTACTTAAAAAGGGGTATGTGGGTCGCTCCCAGACCCACCTCACTCTATGACACTCCATTAACCATCACAAATCATCATGAAAAGGTGCGTGAGGCTAGCCAGGAGCGTCTGACTTCCAACCTCGAAAAGGCAGAGAGACAGACAGATATACAGAAACACAGACAGATAGAAATTTTATAGATATACTGGATGGTATACCCTGCTGTTCCTGGGTCATTTGGAAGAGTGAAGATGGGTAGAGAAAGAGAGGGGGGGGGAGAGAAGGAAGGAGAAAGGGAAGGAGAGAGGAGGAAAGGGGGAGAGAGGCTATCTTCTCTATCTAGTCTATATCTATATTCGAGAATATCTGTTTGTGTGTGTGTGTGTGGTTATCTGTCCGACGTTGGAAACCAGACGCCTGCTGCTAGCCTTACGCAACTTTGCCACATGAAGCATGTTGGGTAGGGGAGTGTCATAGGCTAGTCGAGGTCAGCTCCAATGACACAAGACACACAGTGACAAGATATATATAAGATATATATAAATATTTGCAGAAGTTGGGTACAAAAAGAACTGCAGAAGGCCTATTGGCCCATATTTCTTGATGTTTCTATATTGGAGCGGAGTCTTGAAGTGGGTTGAATATAGTTGTGCGTTAATTGGCTGTTGATTGCTGGTGTTGACTTCTTGATGTGTAGTGCCTCGCAGATGTCAAGCCGCCTGCTGTCGCTGTATCTATCAATGATTTCTGTGTTGTTTGTTAAGATTTCTCTGGTGATGGTTTGGTTGTGGGAAGAGAATATATGTTCCTCAATGGAGCCCTGTTGCTTATATATATATATATATATATAAATATATATTATATATATATATATAATATTATATATATATAATATATATATATATATATATATATATATATATATATATATATATATATATATATATATATATATATATATATATGTCGTACCTAGTAGCCAGAACGCACTTCTCAGCCAACTATGCAAGGCCCGATTTGCCTAATAGGCCAAGTTTTCATGAATTAATTATTTTTCGACTACCTAACCTACCTAACCTAACCTAACCTAACTTTTTCGGCTACCTAACCTAACCTAACCTATAAAGATAGGTTAGGTTAGGTTGGGTAGGGTTGGTTAGGTTCGGTCATATATCTACGTTATTTTTAAATCCATTAAAAAAAAATTGACCTGATACATAATGAAATGGGTAGCTTTATCATTTCATAAGAAAAACATTAGAGAAAATATAATTATTCAGGAAAACTTGGCTTATTAGGCAAATCTGGCCTTGCATAGTAGGCCAAAAAGTGAGTTCTGGCTACTAGGTACGACATATATATATATTATATATATATATATATATATATATATATATATATATATATTAATATATATATATATATATATATATATATATATATATATATATATATATATATATATATTAATATATATATTAATATATATATATATATATATATATATATATATATATATATTATTCATATATATATATATATATATATATATATATATATATATATATATTAATATATATATATATATATATTATTCATATATATATATATATATATATATATATATATATATATATATATATATATATATATATATATATATATATTATTGGTAATACCATTTCATTCACAGATGGATTTATATGGCACTGGATTGGTGGTAATGACATTGCAACAGAAGGCAGTTGGCACTGGGTGACTGGTGACACTGTGCCAAGAGGCAATCCCTACTGGTACCCAGGACACCCCTATGTTAACCACACGATGAATTGCTTGGTCCTGCAAATGTACGCTGGATTCTTTACTGAATGGTATTGTGAACAGACTGGGCCTTTCGTATGTGAACAGACCACACTGTTCTAAACCGCCCTAAACCTCAGCCGAAAAGAAGAATCATTTGCCATGAATTGATATAATTTACTCTCAGTTTGATTAAGGACGAACCGTGTAAAGGTTTGATAGTATTAGACATGTTTAAACAATTGATTATCCTGTTGCCACCTCACCAACAAGAGTTGCTAATCATGTGGACTTATGATATCTCTTAATTCATCGACTGGTGCAATTGTTTTGTTAAATATTACTGGTCATTTCAGGTATCAATGATGGTTTAGTTAGATGCAACTTAATCACGCAGAATTGTTACAGAAATTATTATCTCTTGATTATCAAAGTAATAATACTCTTCATTATCATTAATCACTTTTAACTCACCATACTGAATGTTAAAAACAATCCGATTATGAAACTCAGTAAAACAAATAAAACTAATAAAATCCTAGATGAAATGAGCTTTCAGTGACAATAACCTAACTTTTCAACAAGATGATCCAATTTAACCCAAAATTTGTTTTAACCTCAACAGATTAATGATTACTTTTAACGACAAATAATCCTTTGACAACCACCGAGCTTAATATAGCTGACACTCAACCAAACTTCACCCACAACAAACCACTAAATCCATATTGGCTTTTCAGCTACCCAGAGGACATTGGGTTTCCATCGGAAAATTCTCTCCCACCCTCCACGAGAAAAATTTTCACTTAGTAAAATAATTTCCTCAGGCTATATTGATATGCAACTTTGCAACAATAAGACGATAACAAAATATAGCCGATTACAATATATTTTTATATCGGTCTTATTATTTTGACACTGACAATCATTTCAAAACAAAATTCCCATGGCTTGATTATAATTAAAAACTTTGTTTTAATTAATTGATTGACAAAGCAGAACAAATATAAATCCCTATCAGGTAAAATTATTGGCGGAGACTACCTCGGCTTACCAGAGAGGCAATTAGGGAAATGAATAATTGTACAAATGCCATATATAATTGTGTTGGAAATTGTCTTCCAAAACAATTTTACGAGGAGGCCTGGTCGTGGACCGGGCCGCGGGGACGTTGAACCCCGACATCATCACATGGTGTGTCTACAAATTTTGAAAATTTGAAATCAATATTTAAAAAATAAAGCATTATTGCATCTCAAAACAAAATTGTAATAAAAACCCTACTGCTGCCTGGCTTGAATAATAAGTTGTAATAGTAAGTTATCTTGTAGAAGATAAGTTACTTCTTTAACTTTAAGAAGTAAGTAACTTTAACTTACTTCTTCAGCGTGTCTTCTTTAACATGAAACAAATTTCGAATTTTTGTTTAGATGTTTTGTTATGACTTTGTTACATCAGAGGGTCACATAACTCACTCTTTTAGACCTGGGGCCAGATTCACGAAGGAGTTATGCAAGCACTTACGAACCTATACATCTTTTCTTAATCTCTGGCGGCTTTGTTTACAATTATTAAACAGTTAATGAGTTCCGAAGCACCAAGAGGCTGTTTTCCAGAAATACTTTTCTGAAAAGTCAGCAAGCAAGAAGGACATACTTTGATCTTCCAGCTAAAGTTTTACTTTTTTCAGAGAAAAAGAAAGATTTCTCAGAAAAATGAAAAGGGGGAAGTTTATTCATGACTTTATTAAATTAGCTAATATATATTTTTTATAATTTCAATGTGTAGTATTTCAAAACTTCACAGTTGTTCACTTTCCTCAGCAAACCCTCTTGAATATTAAGCCACTATAGGCTTCGAATTTGTTGGCTTAATATATCACAAATTCTCAGACTTAGACCTCGATAACAACGTCTCCTTGACCAGAGTAAGGATTTGTTACATGTAAAATTTGAGTTGTTGGGACTTCGAGAAAGCCACAGCAATAACAGCGAAGATTGTGGTCAAAAATCACACTTTAATTTGATTGTGAGTGCAGTCAAGATTACTTAGAGTAAACATTGTGTTGTAGGGAAGATATGTTGTTATTGGTGACTATGCGAGCCAAGATGTAAACGAAGATATTTGGGTTCTGGGGATATGCACAGGGCAGGGCCACCCACAGTATCACACATGCATAACATAACTTTATTCATTCCCAGATGGACGTAAAGCGTACTGGGTTGGTGGTAATGACCTTATTATTGAAGGCAATTGGTACTGGGCCACGGGAGGCTCTGTACCGATGGGTAATCCCTACTGGTATCCAGGGAACCCCATAGTGGATGAAACGAAGAACTGTTTGGCCTTGCAAAGCTCCTCGGGATACTTACAAGACTGGTACTGTTCAAGAGAATATTCCTTCGTCTGCGAGGAAACCTCTCTGTCATTGGCTCCCATCAACAGCATCTGAAAATATTGTTCCTCTTAGCTTTTAACAAAAAAAATGAGTATAATAAAAGTATGAGTAAGGTTTTAATAGCACCCGATCCAACTTCAAATGTTAAATTTGGTCAAGGGTCTCCTCATTACCATGAGCTGATGACCGTATATGGACTTATACGATCATCATATTATGGACATCATATATGATGATCGTATATAGACTTATGATGTCACTAATGAAGCATTTTAGTGCAATTACGTAGACACAAATAAATTTTGTATGTATTTTGTCTAGCTATACGTCTAACTAGATTTTGTCTAATTAGATACAAGTTAACCATGCAGGCTTTGTGCATGACTTAATATTCCTTGGTTATCAAAGTTACAAAACCCATTGCTATCTCTTGGTTATCAAAATAATAAGTTATTGTTACAGCACAAGTTACGATCAAAGCTAAATACAGACGGAAACAATCTTCAATTGTTTCAAGCATCTCAAGGAAGGCTCTCTCACGTTCATAAGATTCCAAACACAACATTTACAATCAACAGAAACGACTTACAATCAACAATCAATAACTGATCTTTATCTCTCCGTTCACTGAAATAATTAGAAAATAGTTTGTTAGTTTTTGATTACGCAGACACCAACAGCCTACTGGAACATAACCAATGTGGTTTTAGAACAGAGGACTTCAGAAGTATCTCTCCCTCAGATACACCAATTGTTACATCTCGTCACTTTGAGTTCTCGTTTCTCACCATTACTCTCTATTTCCTATCCAAGAGGTATTCCTCCCTACCTTTTATAGTACTCGTGCGGTTTTGTATTAGCGGGATAGTATCAATGGTTAATTAGCAATCGTAGTATGTGATTGTTGCTGTCTACGTGGTAATATTTAGCGCCAGTTAGTCTACCAACAATCATGCTTACTCCCAGTCACCGACGGTGGGAACACCTCCAGGTGACCAGTTCTGGGACGTCATACTCTTCAGAATTTATTTAAAAGTATATCTTATTTACACAAATAATTTATCTGGCTCTCTTGGTTGACACGAGGACTGGTGGCGCCTCAGTCCATGTTATCAGCGCCCACTGCAAGAATAGCATCGTACCCCCTCCTTTATCGTCGGCGTCAGTGGGTATATAACCTCCACCTGGGCTGAAGGCTGGTCACTGCTGCCTCCACCGCCTTCAGCATGGCTCGCTTGTGTTATATTGGGGCGATGATTATGTTATCGTTGGCCTCTGCGTCAGGTAGGTGTTGGGAGCCGGATGGCCAGACGCCGGGTTGCCACAGTGACCAATATCAAACTGAATTTTAAACGAGCTTTCTAAATAGTGAGAAAAAGGTATCATGTAATCATGCAAATATTGAGAGTGCAACATTACCTTTTCCCCAAACCTTAATTACCAGCAAAATTTATATCTACTGGAAAAAAATACCATGCAAAATTTATAACAGAATTTGAATATTTTATTTATGAAGTTTACATAATTCTTTATCTTCATTAAGAAAGTCAATTTGAGCAGTCGAACCTTTTGTGCATGTTTGTTTCTCTCAGGTTGCAACGATCCCTTCATCCCTATTAAAGGCAACTGCTTCTACGTCCACGACACGTCCATGAACTGGTGAGCCCTATGTATGTACACACACACACACACACACACACACACACACACACACACACACACACACACACACACACACACACACACACACACACACACACACATATATATATATGAATTCATATAAAAAATATATGAAATAAACTTGAGTTCCATTGATCACGTGTTGGAGGCGTTTTCATTTGACTTACATGCAAGTCTATTCACAGGCATGATGCAAGGGACTACTGCTTGAGCCTGAGCACTGACGAATACTATTCAGATCTGGCACAAGTGCACACCTGTAGCCAGCTGGGCGTTCTTTGGCAACACATTACCCTGGAGTGTAAGAACCCAATTCTCATAATTTGTTCTCGAGTTTATGTTTTATGTTACTGGTGGCACGAATTTGTTTTTTTGTTCTTACCATTCTTTACTCACGTGTTTCTGCGTTCGTTAATTTGTTTACTAAATCATTCAATTATTAAGCTTCCTATAATTTTATTCAATTATTCATGAAGCAACTACAGTGGACTGTAAACATTACCGGCCGCTCCAAGTTTAAGAAAACTCTATGGAAACGAAACCTTCAACTTCAGACCTCAATGGAGTCGTTAGCTATCGTAATAGGAGCTAATCCTACTTAAAGAGGGGGTATGTGGGTCGATCCCCGACCCCCTTCCCCCTATGACACTACTAACCATCACGAATCATCATGAAAAGATGCGTGTGAGCCTAGCCACGAGCGTCTGACCTCCAACCTCGGACTGTCAGAGAGACAGACAGATATACAGACACACAGAAATTTTATAGATATACTGGATGTTGTACCCTGCTACTCCTGGGTCATTAGGAAGAGTGGAGATGGGTAGAGGAAGAGGGGGAAGGGGAGAAGAGGAAAGGGAGAGGGAGGCTATCTACCCCATATTTCTATATCTATATCAATAATGGAGAATATCTGTTTGTGTGTGTGGTTGTCTGTCCGACGTTGGAGACAAGAGGCCTGCGGCTAACCTCACACCACTTTGCATCATGAAGCATGTGGGGTAGGGGAGGGTCATAGGCTAGTCGGGGCCAGTTCCAGTGACACACTTTAAGAAATAGTGGCATCTACCTACCCCCCCCTGTCCCCTTGTGCAAATTTTTATGAAGTCAAGTCGAAAAATATTGGTTGTGTTGTCCGTAGAAATGGGGGGAGGTGGGGAGAAAAAAAGAAGGGTTGAGAGGGGGGATATTTAAAGAGAAAGGAGAAAGAGAGAGGGGGGAGAAAAGTGAAGAGGGAGAGGGAGGGAGAGAGGTGAGAGAATGGGAAGAGAGGAGAGCGAGAGTGGAGGAGACGGCAGAATAGAGACCCGACATAGCTATATATATATATATATATATATATATATATATATATATATATATATATATATATATATATATATATATATATATATACTGAAAACTCACACCCCAGAAGTGATTCGAACCCATACTGCCAGGAGCAATGCAACTGGTATTTACAGGACGCCTTAATCCGCTTGACCATCACGACCGGACATAAGGAAGTGATAGCCGAAGCTATTTGAACCACTTCCCCGCCGGCACTCGGATGGTAATCTTGGGCATAGCATTTTATCAAATCACCTCATTTTTTGGGGCAACACGTGAGGAACATAAATGTGAGGAACACAACACAGATTACCATCCGAGTGCCGGCGGGGAAGTGGTTCAAATAGCTTCGGCTATCACTTCCTTATGTCCGGTCGTGATGGTCAAGTGGATTAAGGCGTCCTGTAAATACTAGTTGCATTGCTCCTGGCAGTATGGGTTCGAGTCACTTCTGGGTGTGAGTTTTCAGTTGCATATAGTCCTGGGGACCATTCAGGCTTGTTCGCATATATATATATATATATATATATATATATATATATATATATATATATATATATATATATATATATTATATCATATAATAACGCTGGTAATACCATTTTATTCACAGATGGGATTAGATGGCACTGGATTGGTGGTAATGACATTGCAACAGAAGGCAGTTGGCACTGGGTGACTGGTGACACTGTGCCAAGAGGCAATCCCTACTGGTACCCAGGACACCCCTATGTTAACCACACGATGAATTGCGTGGCCTGACAAAGGACAGTGGATTCTTTACTGACTGGTTTTGTGAACAGACTGGGCCTTTCGTATGTGAACAGACCACACTGTTCTAAACCCCCCTAAACCTCAGCCGAAAAGAAGAATCATTTGCCCTTGAATTGATATAATTTACTCTCAGTTTGATTAAGGACGAACCATGTAAAGGTTTGATAGTATTCGATCTGTTTAAACAATTGATTATCCTGTTGCCACCTCACCAACAAGAGTTGCTAATCATGTGGACTTATGATATCTCTTAATGCATCGACTGGTGCAATTGTTTTGTTAAATATTACTGGTCATTTCAGGTATCAATGATGGTTTAGTTAGATGCAACTTAATCACGCAGAATTGTTACAGAAATTATTATCTCTTGATTATCAAAGTAATAATACTCTTCATTGTCATTAATCACTTTTAACTCACCATACTGAATGTTAAAAATAATCCGATTATGAAACTCAGTAAAACAAATAAAACAAATAAAATCCTAGATGAAATGAGCTTTTGGTGACAATAAACTAACTTTTCAACAAGATGATCCAGTTTAACCCAAATTTGTTTTAACCTCAACAGATTAATGATTACTTTTAACGACAATAATCCTTTGACAACCACCGAGCTTATAATAGCTGACACTCAACCAAGCTTCACCCACAACAAACCAGTAAATCCATATTGACTTTTCAGCAACCCAGAGGACATTAGGTGAGGAACATTTCCATCGGAAAATTCTCTCCCACCTTCCACGAGAAAAAAATTCACATAGTAAAAGCATTTCCTCAGGCTATATTGATATGCATCTTTGCAACAATAAGACGATAACAAAAAAATATAGCCGATTACAATATATTTTATATCAGTCTTATTATTTTGACACTGACAATCATTTCAAAACAAAATTCCTATGGCTTGATTATAATTAAAAACTTTGTTTTTAATTAATTGATTGGAAAAGCAGAACAAATATAAATCTCTATCAGGTAAAATTTATTGATGGAGACTACCTCGGCTTACCAGACAGGCAATTAGTGAAATGAATAATTGTACAAATGCCATATATAATTGTGTTGGAAATTGTCTTCCAAAACAATTTTACGAGGAGGCCTGGTCGTGGACCGGGCCGCGGGGACGTTGAACCCCGACATCATCACAAGGTGTGCTCTACAAATTTTGAAAATTTGAAATCAATATTTAAAAAATAAAGCATTATTGCATCTAAAAACAAAATTTTAATAAAAACCCTACTGCTGCCTGCTTGAATAATAAGTTGTAATAGTAAGTTATCTTGTAGAAGATAAGTTACTTC
>WNGS01160430.1:925214-953092 GCA_020271785.1 Procambarus virginalis | reverse complement strand
CAATTGGGTGTGTATTAAATTTCACCATCAGGCTTCGGAAATTATTAACGCCAACCACAATGGCTTACTGACCAACACAAGAAGTATGATTTAGTCTGAAACTGAACGTGATTGTAGGATATAAATAGGAGCTGCCTCATATGGGTCAAAAGGCCTTCTGCAGTTACCTTCTTTCTTATGTTATATCATGATATATTGTCCAGGAATACAGTAAACGCTAGAGAATACATATATACAAAGACGTTGAGTATATTTTAGGTGTATATTTATCCTTGCCCTGAAGCTGTCCTATTACTAAAAAAATTATACATGATATCTACTATCTTATTTACCTTACCCCATGCATATATACATTAATAAATGTATCTTTTCACATTCAGATTTCACATTTTCGACTTTGTGTGCGTAATGTCTGCTAACTCTATAATCATTGTTCAGGCAATAAACCTTGCATTTGTCGGCACTACTGGCATCTCCCAATTTCATGTATTTTTATAATCCTTTCAAAAATGCCTTGTAGCAATTCTGAGTAATCTTTTGAATATTGACTATGTTTAAAGAGTACTCAGTGAAGACCTTGTGGAACCTCACTGAACACTTTGATATGTTCTTCTATTTATACATTATATATATGACCAAATAACATAGGTCCATGACATGACAGAGCCCCAAGGCTCTATACTGTTAAGTTCCCATTCGGAGATATAACTCTATGAGAAGGCTCTGCTTCCTGTCAAATTATCCTGGCCTAATCCAATTTAGGATAGCCACCAATTTCCTTTCTAATCAATCTTTCGTGAGTAACAGTTACAAAGGCCTAGTTAAAGTCACGATAAATTATATAGATTAATAATTATATTTCTCAACTCGTTCGAATGAGGACTGGCACCGCAGCAGTCAATGTCCTACCAAAGTCGCCCTCTGGACAAATAGCATAGTTTCCCCCTCCTTTATCGTCGGCGTCAGTGGGTATATAACCTCCACCAGCGCTGAAGGCTGGTCACTGCTGCCTCCACCGACTTCAGCATGACGCGCTTGTGTTATATTGGGGCGATGATTATGTTATCGTTGGCGTCTGCATCAGGTAGGTGTTGGGAGCCGGATGGCCAGACGCCGGGTTACTATAGTGATCAAGAAGTCAAACTGAACTTTACATTACCTTAGTATATAGTGAAAGGTATTCTTAAACTCTACAGCTGCATTTTATTTTATATTATATTTATATTTACGTAATTTATATAATTTTTTCCTTAAGAACAAACACTATTTTTGGTCTTTATTTTTTAAACATTATTTTAAAGTTTATTCTTGTTGATAAAAACATAAGAATCAAGGAGTCGTGTCCCAGGCTTGTTCTCTCGTACAGGGCGGATATCTCACTCATCAAATCTATTCTTGAAACCTATCAAAATGATCGTCTTAACATTTTCCCATTTTCACATTTCCCTTCATCCATGACTACTATTCGTGGGGTAAATATCGTCGCTGTCTTTTCCTTGTGTAAAGGAATTTGCATTTCTTAACATTAACTTGATTTTACAATTTCTCCGCCCAGCACCAGTGTGTGTTTATGTGCCTTTTTCAGTCATCAGAAAGTAACAATCTTCTTTGTATTCACCACATGGTTTATCCTTGTGTTGTCCACTAAGTTGTTCATTTTCCTAATCACTCCAGTATCACGGTCGATGGACACAGTTATGAAAACCAGTGGGACCAGTACAGCGTCATTAATGCTAACTCTGGTGCTTGTTTTTCAGTAGGATCTGGTCCAGTTCAGTATGTTTCCTCCAGTGCCTCCTCCATATTCCTGACTCAAATATGCTGGAATTATTAGGCAGTAAATTGGGGAGATAAGAACGACCCCAATTATGTAGAGTTCGACGAGAGCTTGAAGTGAGGTCATAAATCGGGTTGCATTGTTGAATTATTAAAAGAATCCGCTAGTTAGATAGGTCCTAAAAGTCGTCTCATACTGAAAAATTTTGATGTTATCAAGTTGCTCAATTTTTTTAATTTTACAATCGAACTTTTAAGTGTATGGTTGTCTCTCTCCTTGTAGTTTGCAACAGTCCCTTCGTCCCCCGTCACAGGCAGCTGCTATTACTTCCACAACCATTATGCGACATGGTGAGTTGATATGTTATGTCAATTCCTCCAGAATTTGCAGTCAACATTTATTTGTTTAGAAAGTAAATACGAGAAAAGAACACCCAAAAAATGGTTAACTTTGTTGAAATTTGTTAAAGAAAATAATTTTAATGAGTTTTTGTCTAATAATTTTCAAGTTTGGTTCATTAAATATAGTTTGAAATTTAATTTGGAATCACGTTTTGAAACGCTAAGGCAAGTTTGTATAATATTTTAAGACGGCAACAGCTTGTTCAGGTCAGTCTGGAGTATTAATGGATCATTTTCAGCCTTCAGAGTTTCAATGTCCTATAAATATACATGAGATGCCCCTGAGTTCCAAGAACCTTTATTAGGTATTTTATCTCAATAATACACAAGTATATTCACAGGGACGACGCCAGGGACTACTGCTTGAGCCTGAGTACTGATGAATACAACTCCGACCTGGCGATAGTCCACTCCTGTGACCAGCTGGGCGCTATACGACAGCATATTCTCCTAGAGTGTAAGCACTTACATCAATTATAATTTAAATTTAAAAAAGTAATTAATGTTATAAATTTTTCGTTAGCTTTATAGTTTATTGTTTTCTTTTATTATTCATTCATTTATTTATTTTCAGTTTCATTCTATACTCATTTTGCTTTTTATTGTATGCTTTAGTTCTTCAGCGTACCTACAAATTTGTGGCTGGAAGGGCCTCTGTGAGGCCACACTTCCATAAACCATTAGTCAGTTTCTAAAGAATGTAAAAAAAAAGTATCTATTCACTAGTTCTTCCCTTAGTTTACGAGCGAATTATCTGAATAAAGATAATTTATTCCCAATCCCTCGAGGACCATATGCAGGTCGACACCCTTGGACTCTAAATACTTCATACCTCGGAATCTTAACCGGTCCTTCCACTGAACCCTAATCGGTCTATACCTTGAACCCAACCAGGATAACAATGATCCCTAATCGGTCTATTTCTTAGATGACATGTTTGCGTTCAAGCATAACAAGTTGATTACAGTGATGTAGACAGTGTAGTGAAATGATTACAGTGATGAATACTAATAATGATTACAGTGATGAATACTAATAATGATTACAGTGATGATTAATACACATAATTTAACCATTTCAGATGGAAATGTCTGGTACTGGATTGGTGGTTATGACAAAGGAGACGAAGGCAGTTGGCACTGGGTCGATGGCACCACTGTGCAGAGAGGCTGCCCCTTCTGGTATCCTGAGCGCCCTATAATCGATGATACAGTAAACTGCTTGGCTTTGGATAGATTTTCCGGATTCTTTAGAGACCATGGATGTGGAAATCAAGGACCCTTTATCTGTGAAGAGAAGGTACTGCCTCTGGCCTCCTTGGACCTCAATTGAGAAATATGAACCATTTTAACTTTTTTATATATAATTTACTCTCAATTTGATTGTGAACCAGTACTATATTCAATGGCATATAATTCATTTTATATATAAATGATCCCAACTGTCACCTAACCAGGCCAGGTTTGGGAATCAGAACTCCCAAGAACCCACTGCAAATATATGGACAAGATCTCAAAAAATAAAAATCAGGTGCTATTATTTTACCTAAAGAAATCAGTACTTTCAGACATCAGTGAAGGTTGGATAGATGCAGCTTAATCGTGCTGCATCTTGTACTGAATTGTTATCCCTTGGTTATCAAAGTTATTACCTGGTAAGGAAGTTATGTTATGCTAAAATATATACAGATCTTCTGATTACATAAACAACAACAGGCTGCTTGGTCACACCCAATCTGGATTTATAAGGGTCCCGGTAGTATAGTCGGGTTCGTTCGCGACAAACAATCGACAATTGCTGATTCGAATCCCGGGGCGGGGGCAGAATTGATTGGGCATATTTCCTTTTACCTAATGCCACTGTTCACCTAGCAGTGAGTAGGTACTCAGGAGTTACTCAGCTTGTTGTGGGGTTGCATCCTAGGCAGGGTCAGTAATTCGACCTTGGGGGAGGATCCCTATAAAAGCCTAACGTATATGAATACACTCTGGCTACCTGTCCCCCGACACAATGAACTATTTATTTATTATAAAATTATCGAATACAGAAACTTCACAAATTAATTTCCACATCAAATTCTCTAGAGATTATTACGCATATTAACAGACTCCATCACGCCTTTAGAGAAGTAAGTAATTATCAAAACAAGGCTCCAAGCCGGGGAGAATGTAGTAAAATCATGCCAAATGAGCCTAATAGAGTTCTATGATAAAGTAACAAAAATTATAAACAACAGAGAAAGATGAGTATATGGCATTTTTTTGGACTCAAAAATCTTTTGGCACAATTCTGTATAAGAGACTATTACACAAACTTGAGAATCAGGTGGGAATAAAGGATCATTAAATAAGAGTGAGAGTGCCCAACAGAGTGGAGTCAAAGTCGTGTCGAGAGGCAAGGGACCGGACAAATAATAGGGTCACAAGTGGAGTGCCTCAGGGATTGCTGCTATTACCCATGTTGGGTGTGTGTGTGTGTTAAACATAAGTACCAGTAAAGACGGCTCGTACAGGCCACCGATATCGGCTTAGCACGGGACCACTCTCGTAATATTACGTATATCTACGTAATTGGGGTCGTTCTTATCTCCCCGATTTACTGCCTATTAATTAAAACATATTCGAGTAAGGAATATGGAGGAGGCACTGGAGTAAACATACTGAACTGGACCAGATCCTACTGAAATACAAGCACCAGAGTTAGCATTAATGATGCTGCACTGGCATTACTGGTTTTCATAACTGTCACCAATGACCGTGATACTGGAGTGACCAGAAAAATGAACACCTTACTGGACAACACAAGGATAGACCGTGTGGTGAATTCCAAAGAAGACTGGTGCCTTCTGATGACTGAAAAGGCACATAAACACACTCTGGTGCTGGGCAGATAAATGGTAAATTCAAGTTAATGTTGAAAAATACAAATTCCTTAACACGGGGGAAAGACAACGACGATATTTACACCACGAATAAGTCATGGATGAATGGAAATATGAAAATGGGAAAAATGTTAAGATGATCACTTTGAAAGGTTTCAAAAATAAATCTGATGAGTGAGATATCCACTCTGTACGAGAGAACAAGCCTGGGACACGACTCCCTGATTCCTATGTTCTTATCAACAAGAATAAACTTTAAAATAATGTTTAAAAAAAATTAAAACCCAAAAATAGTGTTTGTCCTTAAGGAAAAAATGATATAAACTACGTAAATAAAAATATAATATAAAATAGAATGCAGCTGTAGATTTTAAGAATATCTTTCACAATATACTAAGGTAATGTAAAGTTCAGTTTGACTTCTTGGTCACTGTAGTAGCCATCCGGCTCCCAACACCTACCTGACGCAGACGCCAACGATATCATAATCATCGCCCCAATATAACACAAGCGAGCCATGCTGAAAGCGGTGGAGGCAGCAGTGACCAGCCTTCAGCGCTGGTGGAGGTTATATACCCACTGACGCCGACGATAAAGGAGGGGAAACTATGCTATTTTTTCAGAGGGCTATTCTGGTTGGAACACTGACTGCTGTGGTGCCAGTCCTCATGTGAACGAGTGGAGAATAAATACATTTTTCTATTTATTCACATGAGGCACAACAGCAGTCAGTGTTCTCACCAGAGTTGCTCATTGAAAAAATAGCATAGTTCCCCCTCCTTTATCGTCGGCGTCAGTGGGTATATAACCTCCACCAGCGCTGAAGGCTGGTCACTGCTGCCTCCACCGCCTTCAGCATGGCTCGCTTGTGTTATATTGGGGCGATGATTATGTTATCGTTGGCGTCTGCGTCAGGTAGGTGTTGGGAGCCGGATGGCCAAACGTCGGGTTGCTAGAGTGATCAAGACAATTTAAAATCTACAGCTGCAATTATATTTTTATTTACGTAATTTATATCATTTTTTCCTTAAGGACAGACATTATTTTTGGGTCTTAATTTTTTTTAACATTATCTTAAAGCTTATTCTTGTTGATAAGAAGATAGGAATTAAGGAGTCGTGTCCAAGGCTTGTTCTCTCGTACAGGGCGGGTCTCTCACTCATCAAATCTTTTCTTGAAACCTGTCAAAGTGATCGTCTTAACAATTTCACATTTCCATTCATCCATGATTATTATTCGTGGGATAAACATCGCCATCGTCTTTCCGCGAGTTAAGGAATTTGTATTTCTCAACGTTAACTTGATTTTACCATTTCTCGATCCAGCACCAGGGTGTGTTCATGTGCTTTTTCAGGCATCAGTTTTCCTTGGTATTCACCACATGGTCTTTGTGTTGTCCACTAAGTAGTTCATTTTCCTAGTCACTCCTGTATCAATGTTGTTGGTGAAATTTTTGAAAACAAGTAGGGCCAATACAGCATCATTAATGCTAACTCTGGTGTTTGTCCTTCAGTCAGGATCTGGTCCAGTTCAGTATGTTTCCTCCAGTGCCTCCTCCATATTCCTGACTCAAATATGCTTGAATTAATAGGCAGTAAATTGGGAGATAAGAACGACCCCAATTACGTAGAGTTCGACGAGAGCTTGAAGTGAGGTCATAAATCGGGTCGCATTGTTGAATTATTAAAAGAATCCGCTAGTAAGAGAGGTCCTGAAAGTCGTCTCATACTGAATAACATTGATGCTGTAATGTTTGCTAAATTTTATGAATGTTGCAATCGAACTTTTGAGTGATTGTTTCTCTTCTTGCAGCTTGCAACAATCCCTTCGTCCCAATCACAGGCAGTTGCTACTACTTCCACGCGACTTATATGTCATGGTGAGTTTATATGTTATGTCAATTCCTCCAGAATCTGCAGTCGACATTTATTTGTTTAGAAAGTAATTACCAAAAAAGATCACAAAAAATTGTTGAAATTTGCTCTCGTAAAGGATTTTTACGAGTTTTTGTTTAATAATTTTCAAATTTGGTTCATTGAATATGGTTTGCAGTTTAATTTGGAATCACGTTTTGAAACGCTAAGGCAAGTGTGAATAATATTTTAAGACAGCAACAGCTTGTACAGGTCAGTCTGGAGTATTGATGGATTATATATACATGAGATGGTCTGAGTTCCATGAACCTTTGTTAATTGTTTTGATCTCAATAATACTCAAATGTATTCACAGGGACGACGCCAGGGACTACTGCTTGAGCCTGAGTACTGACGAATACTACTCCGACCTGGCGGTTGTCCACTCCTGTGAACAGCTGGGTGCTATACGAGAACATATTCTCCTAGAATGTAAGCATTTTCTTCAATTTAAATAATAATTGATTTAAGTAATTAATGTTAAACACTTTTATGTTAGCTTCGTAGTTTATTGTTTTCTTTCTTTGTTTACTTCATTCATTTATTTACTTATTTTCGGATTAATTCTATACTTCTTATTACATGCTTTAGTTCTTAAGACCATCTACAAATTTGTGGCCGAAAGTAATGAGTTTACTGACTCTGTGAGTCAGAAAACACTTCCATAAACCATCAGCTAGCTTTTAAAAGCATGTCAAAAAACGTATCCATTCACTAGTTCTTCCTGTGGTTGGGTACCATTCTTTTCCCTGCTTCCCATCCCAAATCCTTATCCTGACCCCTTTCAAGTGCTAAATAGTCGTAACGGCTTGGCGCTTTTCCCCTTGATAGTTCCCTTCCCCTTCATTAGTTCTTCCCTTAGTTTACGAGTGAATTATCTGAATGTAGATCATTTATTCCCAATCCTTCGAGGACTATATACCGATCCGCATCCTTGGACCGGTATATGAGCCTGAGTACTGTATGTGACTACATCAAGCACTAGTTCATACCTTGGAGTCTTAAGCGATCGGCTCAATGAGCCCTAACCGGTCTATTCATTGGACCCAAACCGGACAACATAAAGATCCCTAATCGGTCCATATCTTAGATGACACTTGCTTTCAGGCATAACCTCTTGAATACGGTGATGTAGAGAGTGTGTAGTGAAGTGGTTACAGTGATAGAGTATATATACATATATTCACATAATTTAACCATTTCAGATGGAGATCTCTGGCACTGGGTTGGTGGTAATGACAAAGAAGAAGGCAGTTGGCACTGGGTTGATGGCACCACTGTACAGAGAGGCTGCCCCTTCTGGTATCCTGGGCGCCCTGTAATTGATGATACGCGAAACTGCTTGGCTTTGGAAAGAACTTCCGGATTCTTTCATGATTTTGGATGTGGAACTGAAGTACCCTTTATCTGTGAAGAGAGGGTACAGCCTCTGGCTTCCCTCGACCTCAGTTGAGAAATATGAACCATTTTAACTTTTGTTTATGTAACCTACTCTCAACTGGATTGTGTACCAGTACTAAGTTTAATAGTACATAATTTATTTTAAATACAAATTATCCAAACTGTCACCTAACCAGGCCGGGTTAGGGAAATAGAACCCCAAGAACCCACTGCAAATATATGGACAAGATCTAAAAAATAAAAATCTGGTGCTAATATTTTACCTAAAACATCAGTACTTTCAGACATCAGTGAAGGTTTGGATAGATGCAGCTCAATCATGCTGCATCTATCCATCTTATACAGCATTGTTATCCCAAAATAATACCTTAACACCTGGCATTGTTATCCCTTGGTTATCAAAGTTATTACCTGGAAAGGAAGTTATTTTATGTTAAAACATATGCAGATCTTCTGATTACATAGACAACAACAGGCTGCTTGGTCAACACCAATCTGGATTTATAAGGGTCCCGGTAGTACAGTCGGGTTCGTTCGCGACGTACTATCGACAATTCCTGATTCGAATCCCGGGAGCGGGACAGAATTGGTTGGGAATATTTCCTTTTACCTAATGCGTCTGTTCACCTAGCAGTGAGTAGGTACTCAGGAGTTACTCAGTTTGCTGTGGGGTTTCATCCTGGGCGGGGTCAATAATTCGACCTTGCGGGGGGACCTCTATAAAAGCCTAACGTGTATGAATACACTCTGGCTTCCTGTCCCCCCGACACAATGAATTATTTAATTATTATAAAATTGTCGACTACAGAAACTTCACAAATTAAATTCCATAACAAAGTCTTAAATTCTGTCCACTGTATGAAAATTTGAACTGATATAATTATTATAGAATTCATGAAATATCTAGAGATTATTACGCATATTAACTCCAGGACGCCTTTAGGAAAGTAAGTAATTATCAAAACAAGGCTCCAAGCCGGGGAGAATGTAGTAAAATCATGCCAAATGAGCCTAATAGAGTTCTATGATAAAGTAACAAAAATGATAAATAACAGAAAAGTATAAGTAGATTGCATTTTGGGACTCAAAAATCTTTTGACACAATTCTGCAGGATAAGAGACATAAGAGATTACTACACAAACTTGAGAATCAGGTGGGAATAAAGGATCATTGAAATAAGAGTGCGAGTACCTAACAGAGTGGAGTCAGAGTCATGTCGAGAGGCAAGGGACCGGACAAGTAATAGGGTAACAACTGGAGTGTCTCAGGGATTGGTGCTATTACCCATGTTGGGGGTGTGTGTGTGTTAAACATAAGTACCAGTAAAGACCGCTCGTACAGGCCACCGATATCGGCTTAGCACGGGACCACTCTCGACGGCACACGATGGGAACACCTCCAGATGACCATTACCGTCCCAATCTGCTCGACAAAGTTTGATAAAAACAAAAGACGAATAACCCAGCCTCGCGGGGCTGTTGACCCATTTTGGTCAGTGGCAATTCAACCACTCGCCATATGAATCTATTAAGCCTATTTGTAAAGCACCTACACCATATCCTTCAACCAACCTGTTGTCAAACCAATACGTCCCCCTATGTCCTTAATGGGAACTTTTCTAGCTTTTGGGAACTGTGACATGTTTTGATCTGGTCTGATAGTTTCAGGTCATTACTCATATTTAATCTACTGATTTCCCTCATACACTTGAAGGCATTGATCATGTCTCCCCTCGCTACACCAGAGGAGGTAATGCAAGCCCAGCTCTCAAAACATGTATGATATGCAGGCGAGTTGTCACAATAACGTGGCTGAAATATGTTCACCAAACCACACACCATCGATTTGAGAATGGTCCAGGACGGACCGAAACGTCGTCGTCCCTTCACTTTCTAGTGTGTGGTCTGATCAACATGTATGATACGGATAGTCCAGAACACCAGGAACCAGTCTAATCACCTTACGTTAATTTATGTCCACTCAGTAATAAAGGTGACCAGAATTGGCAGGGGAAGTGTAAATGGAGCCTCACCAGTCAAATATAAATAGGAAACGATGTGTCTGTCCATTTATCACTGACACGTCTGATTATTCAGCCAGTCGCCCTAAGGTTTCCCAACGTCAAGAAAACGGTCAATTTAAAGTGGTCTCTCCTAACTTACCAGAGTACCCAAAACAGAAAACGGGACAGTACGGCACTTTCGCCAGCCGCTTCCATTTTTTAGTGGGACAATTTTTGGCCTTAAGTAACGCATACGATCGAAACATAACGTTCTTTGTAAGAGTAAAGGTTGGATTATAAGCTCAAGGGTTTTGTTTGTTTTGTTTCGCGCAAAGACACACTGTTGCCAAGGCCTCCAGTCACTGTCATCATCCTTGAGTTTCTTTCGCAACTATTCCCCCAATTTTGATAATGAACTCGGAACAAGATAAAAAAGGAGAATACTAGGGAATGCCCATTGAGTAATGCGAGGCAGCTCCACTTTATTACGAATCAAACTCATCCATATGTTTAAATAATTTAAATCAAAACTTAATTAAACTATATTTGGGAGCTTTCAAATCCCTGGATTAACTTTGTCATCCTTGTCTGTGAACGTTTATGGTAATTTATGTCCATAATTGTATTGCCCTGATCTAAATAGGCCAAACACGGACAAGATATAGCTGAACAATAGTATTAAATTTCACCTTTAATTTGGTGTCGAGGTTAATACCTATCAGGCTTCGGAAATTAATAACGCCAACCACAATAGCTTACTGACCAAGAAGGAAGTATGATTTAGTCATGAATAATGTCCAGGAATACAGTAAACACTAGAGGTTACATATGTACCAAGAACAGAATATATCTTAGGTGTATAATTATCCTTGTCCTGAAACTGTTCAATTACTAAAAAAAATTAATATATAAATTCTAAAATCTTATTCACCTTACGCCACGCATATATATATACACAATAATATATGTTTTGCAGAATTCCAACTAATGATGATTACTGGATCGTTTTTACATTCAGATTTCACATTTTAGACTTTGTGTATCCAATGTCTGAAAACTCTATAGTTATTGTTCAGGTACTAAACCGTGCATTTGTCGACATAAAATGGTCTCTCTCAGTCTCTTGTATTTTTTTATCATCCTTTCAAAGTTGCCTTGTAGCAATTCTGAGTCATCTGAATACTGAGTATGTTCCAGTCTATTATTTAATTGTATAACATTTGCAAATGTTGCTGTTCTGTCCCAAATTGTTTATGTATATATGACCAAATAGCAGAGGTCCATTACATGACAGAGCCCTAAGGCTCTATACTGTTAAGTTCCCAATCGAACTTTATATGAAGGCTCTGCTTCCTGTAAATTATCCTGCACTAATCTTACTTAGGATTACCACCAATATTCTTTCTAATCAATTTTTTGTGAGCCACTGTTACAAAAGTCTAGCTAAAGTCACGATAAATTATATAGATTAATAATTATATTTTCTCCTCGTTCGCATGAGGACTGGCACCGCAGCAGTATCAGCAGCAGTCAATGTTCCCACCAAAGTCGCCCTCTGGACAAATAACATAGTTCCCCCTCCTTTATCGTCGGCATCAGTGGGTATATAACCTCCACCAGCGCTGAAGGCAAGTCACTGCTGCCTCCACCCACTTCAGCATGGCTCGCTTGTGTTATATTGTGCGATGATTATGTTATCGTTGGCGTCTGCGTCAGGTAGGTGTTGGGAGCCGGATGGCTACTGCAGTGACCAAGAAGTCAAACTGAATTTTACATTACCTNTCACCTGGAGGTGTTCCCACCGTCGGTGACTGGCAGTAAGCATGATTGTTGTAGACTAATTAGCGCTAAATATTACCACATAGACAGTAACAATCACATACATACGATTGCTAATTAGCCATTGATACTATCCCGCTAATACAAAACCGCACGAGTACTATAAAAGGTAGGGAGGAATACCTCTTGGATAGGAAATAGAGAGTAATGGTGAGAAACGAGAACTCAAAGTGACGAGATGTAATAATTGGTGTATCTGAGGGATAGGTACTTGGACCCAATCTTCTCCCTATGTACATAAAGAACGTAGGAGACTAAAAAGTGTAAGTTTAAATAATATTTGCAGACAATGATGTAAAATTGATGGGAGACCCACTTCAAGACAAAGATTCTTTGATTACAGAAGAATTGCTAAGAATGAGAAGAGGATGGCTTGCCCCTAAAGACAACAACAAATGAGAAACACCTTACTATAAAATGCTATAAATTTGCAGCAATAAATGAAGGCAGACGGTGGTCACTAGGAAAGGACCTATCGAAGGTTTAAAAACTAAATTTTTAGAAATTTTTAACAATTAAACGAAGGAACGAGAGTCGCAAGACTGCGTATACAGAGAAGTGAAAAAGCGTTTGCATATATGATTACTTATTAACATATATTGATGAAGCTCCTTTTACTTTAGAGCTCCTTTACTGACGTCAGGCACTCTGCATGGCACTGAATTGCAATTACCCATCGATAACTCAACTCCTATCACGAGACAACGGTTGTAAATCATTTTGGAATTTCTACTGGCTTCACAGTCCTTTTCCAGTTTGGCATCTGCCGATGATGTTATTCTCCTAATGTGTGATTTTCTTTCTGGAATCTGTGATGTCTACTTCATTCTACACTGGGGTACAAGTAAATTTTATTCGTGTTCCTATCCACATAACTTTTCATTTGGCCAGATTAAAGATTGTTAGCCATTTGCAGGAGCCAATTTAATTTATCAGTTCGATTATATATACATAAAATTGCCCCTATTTCCATCTCTTGTGTTATTGCACTTCTTACCTCTTTCCATTCTAATATCTCTAAACATACTTATCTAGTCAAACACGCCGCGAAGCTACAGCAAGCGTGTGTTTGAGTTTGTAGTGATAATTGTTGATAATGAGAGAGGACAGTAATGTTTTTTCCCATCAGTCAAGGCCTCAGTGACCCAAGTGATTATATCACCCTGGTCCACTCTCATGGAGCCTGGTTAAGGAAAAACATGCTTAAGATATCGTTGGTTATCATTGGGTATATAACCTCCACCAGCGTTGAAGGCTGGTCACTGCTGCCTCCACCAACTTCAGCATGGCTCGCTTGTGTTATATTGTGGCGATGATTATGTTATCGTTGGCGTCTGCGTCAGGTAGGTGTTGGGAGCCGGATAGTCAGACGCCGGGTTTCATATTGTGATCAAGTGACCAAAGTTAATATAGCAATCCATTTCTTTCATGTATCCTTACAAAGGTATTTTGTATTGGTGTTAAAACTAATAAATCTGTAATATTCCACTTCGTTGCTTGTTTTGTTTACGTGACCTCACGAGAAAGAATTTACAAACATGAGTCACAATTACATTATCCATCAACGTATTCATTGTAAATATCTCATTACCATACTGAATTCCATATGTTCTAAGAAACAAAATAAAAATCAGTTGTTGAGGCTAATGATTTTTTTAATCATGTTAGGATCTGTTGATGTTGATAGTTCTTAATATTATGAATTTAAGGATTCGAACTCTTTTCTTGATTCCTTTCCCCCTACAGCCTGCACTGCTCCCTTTACCCTCGTGGGCGGAGGATGCTACCACTTCCAGCAGACTGTGATGTTGTGGTGAGTTAAGAGGATTTGTGTACAATATTTTGCGACCCGCACACGCACACATAAACACACACAAATACAGACACCAAAGGACTAAAGAGCCAAAGCTCAACCACCTTAAGCACAACTAGGTGAGTATACACACACACACAAAGTGTAGATATGATAGAGCCCAGTAAGCTCAGAAACCTGTACATTAGTTGATTGACAGTTGAGAGAAGGGACCAAAGATCCAGAGCTCAACCCCCGCAAGCACTATTAGGTAAATTAGGTAAGTACACACAAACACACACAGTGAGCCTCACGCTGAGTGGACAGCGCACATCGGTTGTAGGCCTAAGGGCCCGGGTTCGATTCCCGGCCGAGGTGGAAACAGATAGGCAGTTTCTTTCACCCTAATGCACTTTTTCACCTAGCTTTAAATAGGTACCTGGGAGTTAGACAGCTGCTACGGGCTGCTTCCTGGGGATGTGTTAGTGTGTATGTGTGTGTTAGAGAGAAAAATATGTAGTAGATATAGAGGAAAAATAGATTGGTTAGAAAGGCGGGGTCCAAACGCTAACAACTCGATACATAGGCACAAACTGTAACTACAAATATAAAACGCGCACACACCCAAACCTGTTTGTATTTACCTATTTCTGCCTCCATGATCGAATAGTTAGCTCTTGGGCCCCACCTTGAAACAATCAGTTGCCTAATGTACTGACTCCCGACCTATTTTTCCTCTATCCTCTATCACATCAACGAAGGCAACAATAGACTATCCCTAAGAGGCATCCCACAACAGCGGACTAGATCCAAATTTCGTATTTACTGCTAAAGAAAACAATCTGACGAAAGGAAACGTTATTTGACGGTGGTTATTTAATACGTCGTATTGAACGTCTCTCTCTCAGGGAGGACGCCAGGTATTACTGCAGGAGTCTTGTGAGTGAAGGATACAGCACTGATCTGGCAGTAGTGCATTCTTGTGAGCAGCTCGGCGCCATCTGGGAGCACGTCCTCATCGAATGTGAGCTCTCTTTATGTTCCTTCGTTCGTTTGTGCTGTATTGTGAGGTCTTTTCCTCGTTCGTTCGTGCTGTGCTGTGAGGTCTCTTTCTGTTCCCTCGTTCGTTCGTGCTGTATTGTGAGGTCTTTTCCTCGTTCGTTTGTGCTGTATTGTGAGGTCTCTTTCTGTTCCTCGTTCGTTCGTGCTGTATTGTGAGGTCTCTTTCTGTTCCCTCGTTCGTTCGTGTTGTATTGTGAGGTCTCTTTCTGTTCCCTCGTTCGTTCGTGCTGTATTGTGAGGTCTCTTTCTGTTCCCTCGTTCGTTCGTGCTGTATTGTGAGGTCTCTTTCTGTTCCCTCGTTCGTTCGTGCTGTATTGTGAGGTCTCTTTCTGTTCCCTCGTTCGTTCGTGCTGTATTGTGAGGTCTCTTTCTGTTCCCTCGTTCGATCGTGCTGTATTGTGAGGTCTCTTTCTGTCCCTCGTTCGTTCGTGCTGTGTTGGGAGGTCTCTTTCTGTTCCCTCGTGCTGTATTGTGAGGTCTCTTTCTGTCCCTCGTTCGTTCGTGCTGTATTGTGAGGTCTTTTCGTCGTTCGTTCGTGCTGTATTGTGAGGTCTTTCTGTTCCCTCGTTCGTTCGTGCGGTGTTGTAAGCTCTCTTTCTGTTCCCTAAATTCGTTCGTAAATTCGTTCACATTTGTTTTCATTGACCCATTCGTGTTTTAATAATGTTTTTTATTAACCAATCCCGGTTACTGGTCCATTTTTCTTATTGCCAATAATATTTTAACATTATTTTCATTGCCCAGTTTCATTATTAACCCTGATTTATTTTCCCCATTCCTGTATTTACATGTTCTAATCATTCATAGATGGAGACCGTGTCACGCTCTGGATTGGCGGCACCGACACCACTCAGGAAGGCAGTTGGAAATGGGTCAATGGTGAAACGGTGCCAAGTGGAGTCCCCTACTGGTATCCAAAGCGTCCTCTCGTTGACACCACAAAGAACCACTTGGCTCTGCACTCCGATTCTGGCTACTTTATAGATAACGGTGACGATTCTTTGTGGTCCATCTGTGAGCAGACGTCGCTGCTCGAAGCTCCTAAGGAACCTGTGGAAGCATGTCAGTGAACTAGGCAACAGCTTAGTTTGCATGTCATTGGAGGGTTTTTATTGGTTGGAGCAGGACTAGCATCAATCTTTTTTATGTTTTTTTTATAACAGGGATAACTTTTTTACATATGGTATAAGATCTTTTTGACCTGATATTTGGACTGAAGGGTAGAGCGACGGTCTAGCTTAATCTTGCAGGTTTGCGTTCGATTCCCCGACGGTTCAAATGGTTAGGCACCATTCCTTCCCTCCGTCCTATATCTGATCCCTTTCCTTATATCCCTTGTATGTGCTACATAGTCATACATTGCCTTAGCACCTACTTTTTGCCCTGAAGGGAAGGGAACTATCAGGAGAAAGCACAAGCCATTACGACTACATAGCACTTGGAAGGGAACAGGATAAGAACTTGGGATGGGACGAAGGGAAAGGAATAGTGCCCAACCACTTGGACGGTCGTGGATTGAACGCCGACCTGCATGAAGCGAAACCATTGCTCTACCATCCAGCCCATTTGACCTGAACTAAGTTTATATGCTGGAAGAGTTATACTAAAGCTCCTGGAAAAGCTATATGACATATTGGACCAAAAGAAAGTGAACATAGAGAAACACTGATATAATATTCATGCTGACATCACTGGAACATCTATGCAAACCTAACGAGGTCACTGACATAATAGTAACGACGTCACTGACACAGTAACAACGACGTCATGGCATCATCACTGAGGTCTACGGGCTCACCATAGCCCGTGCTACTTGGAACTTCTTGTTCCAGGTAGCGAATCTTTAACAACAACAACAGCAACATCACTGAGGTCACTGACATTGAAAGTGCATTTTGAACAATAAATAATGACTCATTACTCAGCCATAGTTACTGTGACCCATGACTCAAGACAGAATAGTAGTAAAGAAGAAGAATACACATCTAAGTCAATCTAAGAATGTCTAATATATGCATGAATACAGTAGTTAAGATCTGTCCGCTTCTGAAATATCTTTTATCTGGTTATTCTGGATATTTCATTTGACTTTTGTCGTGTTTTTTACTTTCATTCTATGTAAAATAGATAATATTATTTACAGTGTATTTTGATAATAGTATTATTAACAAATTATCAGGTAGAATTTTTGCTTTTAATACTGTCAATAGGGCAAACTTGGAAAGACTAATTACCGCATAATCCAACATAAGGCTTTGTTTACACCTGAAAGATTTTCCACAGAAGGGCAAGCAAGCACAAGGCATGTTATACTAATAAAAAAAATCATATCAGTTGTTGTAGATTGTCTTTGTACAGCTGTGAAGTATAATGAATATCTGTCTTATTATTAACTTTCAGCAGATGCAAGAATTTGTAGTACTATTAAACATGAAAAGGGATACGGAGGTGTCACTTCACTAGAGGCCAGTTTCATTGAAAAGCGTTCCTTGTAAAATACTCGAAATGATAAATAGAATACAACTGGTGAAATATCTAGAGATTATTACGCATATTAACAGACTTCATCACGCCTTTAAGGAAGTAAGTAATTATCAAAACAAGGCTCCAAGCAAAATCAGTAATACAATCATGCCAAATGAGCCTAATAGAGTTCTATGATAAAGTACCAAAAATGATAAACACTAGAGAAGGATGAGTATATTGCATTTTTGGGGGATTCTCAAAATATCTTTTAAAACAATTCTGCATAAGAGACTATAACACAAACTTGAGAAGCTGTTGGGAATAAAGGAAGAAGCATTGTAATAAGAGTAAGAGCCCTTAAAGAAAAGGAAGAGTCCATGGGAAAGGCAGAAAGAAAGGGCCGCTGGTAAGACCCAGAAACCTTGGCAGGAGGAACAGACTCGAAAACCTCCGTCCCCGACCCGAACGGGTCAGCCCCTGAAACCGGCAGAGTCTCGGCCCTAACTAAACCCCGCCACGACCCTGAAACCCGCAGACGGTCCGGAACCGGGAACAGGGAGGGAGAAGGGCGAACAGCACCTAACCAAAACAACAGAGTGGAGTCAGAGTCGTGTCGAGGGGCAAGGGATCGGACAAGTAATCGGTAACAAGCGGAGTGCCTCAGGGATTCGTGCTATTACCCATGTTGTGTGTGTGTACTCACCTAGTTGTGTTTGCGGGGGTTGAGCTCTGGCTCTTAGGTCCGCCTCTCAACCGTCAATCAACAGGTGTACAGATTCCTGAGCCTATTGGGCTCTATCATATCTACACTTGAAGCTGTGTATGGAGTCAGCCTCCACCACATTACTTCCTAATGCATTCCAATTGTCAACCACTCTGACACTAAAAAAAAGTTCAGTGTGAAAAAAAAGTGTGTGTGTGTGTGTGTGTGTGTGTGTGTGTGTGTGTGTGTGTGTGTGGTGTGTGTGTGTGTGTGTGTGTGTGATGTGTATGTTGTGTGTGTGTGTGTGTGTGTGGTGTGTGTGTGTGTGTTTGTGTGTGTGGTGGTGTGTGTTTGAACACAAATACCAGTAAAGACTGCTCGTACTACTGGCCACCGATATCGGCTCTGCAACAAACAGGGACCGCTCTCGACGCCACACGATGGGAACACCTCCAGATGACTATTTCCATCTCAATCTGCTCGACACAATTTGATAAGAACAAAAGACGAATAACCCAGCGTCATTGTTTATAAACAGCCTCCTGGTGCTTCGGTGCTCATTAACTGTTTAATAATTGTAAACAAAGCCGCCAAAGATTGAGAAAAGAGGTACAGGTTCGTAAGTGCTGGCGTAACTGCTTCGTGAATCTGGCCACCAGGGACCAGTCTAATCATCTACGTTAATCGATGTCCCACACGGTAATAAGCCGACCAGAATGACCGGGGAAGTGTAAGTGGAGCCTCACCAGAGTAAAGTATAAAGGAGAACGATGTGTGGGTACATTTATCACCCAATTATACAGCCCGTCCTCCTAATGTTTCCCAACGTCAAAAAACGGTCAATTTCAAGTGTCCTTATCCTAACCTACCAGAGGACCCAAAACTGAAAACGGGACAGTACGGCACTTTCGCCAGCCGCTTCCATTTTCCAGTACGAAATTTTTTGGCTTTATGTGCAGCATACGAGCGAAACGAGACGTACTTTGTAGGAGGTCATGTTGGATTATAAGCCCAAGCGTTTTATTTCCTTTGTTTCGCGCAAAGACACTGTTGCCAAGGCCTCCAGTCACAGTTATCATCCTTGAGTTTCTTTCTCAACTATTTATCCAATTTTGATAATGAATTCAGAACAAGATAATAAATAATTATACTAGGGAATGTCTATTGATTAGTGCGAGGCAGCTCCAATTTATATCGAACCAAACTCATCCATATGTTTAAATAATGTAATTTAAGCTTAATTAAAATATATTTGGGAGTTTTCAAATCCCCTGGGATTAACTTTGTCATATTTGTCTGTGCATGTCTAAGGGAATTTATGTCCAAAATTATATTGCCAAATTTAAATAGGCCAAACACGGACAAGATATAGCTGAACAATTGGGTGTGTATTAAATTTCACCATCAGGCTTCGGAAATTATTAACGCCAACCACAATGGCTTACTGACCAACAAGGAAGTATGATTTAGTCTGAAACTGAACGTGATTGGTAGGATATAAATAGGAGCTGCCTCATATGGGTCAAAAGGCCTTCTGCAGTTACCTTCTTTCTTATGTTATATCATGATATATTGTCCAGGAATACAGTAAACGCTAGAGAATACATATATACAAAGACGTTGAGTATATCTTTAGGTGTATATTTATCCTTGCCCTGAAGCTGTCCTATTACTAAAAAAATTATATATGATATCTACTATCTTATTTACCTTACCCCATGCATATATACATTAATAAATGTATCTTTTCACATTCAGATTTCACAATTTCGACTTTGTGTGCGTAATGTCTGCTAACTCTATAATCATTGTTCAGGCAATAAACCTTGCATTTGTCGGCACTAACTGGCATCTCCCAATTTCATGTATATTTTATAATCCTTTCAAAAATGCCTTGTAGCAATTCTGAGTAATCTTTTGAATATTGACTATGTTTAAAGAGTACTCAGTGAAGACCTTGTGGAACCTCACTGAACACTTTGATATGTTCTTCTATTTATACATTATATATATGACCAAATAACATAGGTCCATGACATGACAGAGCCCCAAGGCTCTATACTGTTAAGTTCCCATTCGGAGATATAACTCTATGAGAAGGCTCTGCTTCCTGTCAAATTATCCTGGCCTAATCCAATTTAGGATAGCCACCAATTTCCTTTCTAATCAATCTTTCGTGAGTAACAGTTACAAAGGCCTAGTTAAAGTCACGATAAATTATATAGATTAATAATTATATTTCTCAACTCGTTCGAATGAGGACTGGCACCGCAGCAGTCAATGTTCCTACCAAAGTCGCCCTCTGGACAAATAGCATAGTTTCCCCCTCCTTTATCGTCGGCGTCAGTGGGTATATAACCTCCACCAGCGCTGAAGGCTGGTCACTGCTGCCTCCACCGACTTCAGCATGACGCGCTTGTGTTATATTGGGGCGATGATTATGTTATCGTTGGCGTCTGCATCAGGTAGGTGTTGGGAGCCGGATGGCCAGACGCCGGGTTACTATAGTGATCAAGAAGTCAAACTGAACTTTACATTACCTTAGTATATAGTGAAAGGTATTCTTAAACTCTACAGCTGCATTTTATTTTATATTATATTTATATTTACGTAATTTATATAATTTTTCCCTTAAGAACAAACACTATTTTTGGGTCTTTATTTTTTAAACATTATTTTAAAGTTTATTCTTGTTGATAAAAACATAAGAATCAAGGAGTCGTGTCCCAGGCTTGTTCTCTCGTACAGGGCGGATATCTCACTCATCAAATCTATTCTTGAAACCTATCAAAATGATCGTCTTAACATTTTCCCATTTTCACATTTCCCTTCATCCATGACTACTATTCGTGGGGTAAATATCGTCGCTGTCTTTCCCTTGTGTAAAGGAATTTGCATTTCTTAACATTAACTTGATTTTACAATTTCTCCGCCCAGCACCAGTGTGTGTTTATGTGCCTTTTTCAGTCATCAGAAAGTAACAATCTTCTTTGGTATTCACCACATGGTTTATCCTTGTGTTGTCCACTAAGTTGTTCATTTTCCTAATCACTCCAGTATCACGGTCGATGGACACAGTTATGAAAACCAGTGGGACCAGTACAGCGTCATTAATGCTAACTCTGGTGCTTGTTTTTCAGTAGGATCTGGTCCAGTTCAGTATGTTTCCTCCAGTGCCTCCTCCATATTCCTGACTCAAATATGCTGGAATTATTAGGCAGTAAATTGGGGAGATAAGAACGACCCCAATTATGTAGAGTTCGACGAGAGCTTGAAGTGAGGTCATAAATCGGGTTGCATTGTTGAATTATTAAAAGAATCCGCTAGTTAGATAGGTCCTAAAAGTCGTCTCATACTGAAAAATTTTGATGTTATCAAGTTGCTCAATTTTTTTAATTTTACAATCGAACTTTTAAGTGTATGGTTGTCTCTCTCCTTGTAGTTTGCAACAGTCCCTTCGTCCCCCGTCACAGGCAGCTGCTATTACTTCCACAACCATTATGCGACATGGTGAGTTGATATGTTATGTCAATTCCTCCAGAATTTGCAGTCAACATTTATTTGTTTAGAAAGTAAATACGAGAAAAGAACACCCAAAAAATGGTTAACTTTGTTGAAATTTGTTAAAGAAAATAATTTTAATGAGTTTTTGTCTAATAATTTTCAAGTTTGGTTCATTAAATATAGTTTGAAATTTAATTTGGAATCACGTTTTGAAACGCTAAGGCAAGTTTGTATAATATTTTAAGACGGCAACAGCTTGTACAGGTCAGTCTGGAGTATTAATGGATCATTTTCAGCCTTCAGAATTTCAATGTCCTATAAATATATATGAGATGCCCCTGAGTTCCAAGAACCTTTGTTAGGTATTTTATCTCAATAATACACAAGTATATTCACAGGGACGACGCCAGGGACTACTGCTTGAGCCTGAGTACTGATGAATACAACTCCGACCTGGCGATAGTCCACTCCTGTGACCAGCTGGGCGCTATACGACAGCATATTATCCTAGAGTGTA
This sequence comes from Procambarus virginalis, assembly GCA_020271785.1. Lineage (NCBI taxonomy): Eukaryota > Metazoa > Arthropoda > Malacostraca > Decapoda > Cambaridae > Procambarus > Procambarus virginalis. The sequence goes on along the minus strand of WNGS01160430.1, from coordinate 930,833 downwards.
AGCACTTACATCAATTATAATTTAAATTTAAAAAAGTAATTAATGTTATAAATTTTTCGTTAGCTTTATAGTTTATTGTTTTCTTTTATTATTCATTCATTTATTTATTTTCAGTTTCATTCTATACTCATTTTGCTTTTTATTATATGCTTTAGTTCTTCAGCGTACCTACAAATTTGTGGCTGGAAGGGCCTCTGTGAGGCCACACTTCCATAAACCATTAGTCAGTTTCTAAAGAATGTAAAAAAAAAGTATTTATTCACTAGTTCTTCCCTTAGTTTACGAGCGAATTATCTGAATAAAGATAATTTATTCCCAATCCCTCGAGGACCATATGCAGGTCGACACCCTTGGACTCTAAATACTTCATACCTTGGAGTCTTAACCGGTCCTTCCACTGAACCCTAATCGGTCTATATCTTGAACCCAACCAGGATAACAATGATCCCTAATCGGTCTATACCTTGAACCCAACCAGGATAACAATGATCCCTAATCGGTCTATTTCTTAGATGACACGTTTGCGTTCAAGCATAACAAGTTGATTACAGTGATGTAGACAGTGTAGTGAAATGATTACAGTGATGAATACTAATAATGATTACAGTGATGAATACTAATAATGATTACATTGATGATTAATACACATAATTTAACCATTTCAGATGGAGATGTCTGGTACTGGATTGGTGGTTATGACAAAGGAGACGAAGGCAGTTGGCACTGGGTCGATGGCACCACTGTGCAGAGAGGCCGCCCCTTCTGGTATCCTGAGCGCCCTATAATCGATGATACAGTAAACTGCTTGGCTTTGGATAGATTTTCCGGATTCTTTAGAGACCATGGATGTGGAAATCAAGGACCCTTTATCTGTGAAGAGAAGGTACTGCCTCTGGCCTCCTTGGACCTCAATTGAGAAATATGAACCTTTTTAACTTTTTTATATATAATTTACTCTCAATTTGATTGTGAACCAGTACTATATTCAATGGCATATAATTCATTTTATATATAAATGATCCCAACTGTCACCTAACCAGGCCAGGTTTGGGAATCAGAACTCCCAAGAACCCACTGCAAATATATGGACAAGATCTCAAAAAATAAAAATCAGGTGCTATTATTTTACCTAAAGAAATCAGTACTTTCAGACATCGGTGAAGGTTGGATAGATGCAGCTTAATCGTGCTGCATCTTGTACTGAATTGTTATCCCTTGGTTATCAAAGTTATTACCTGGTAAGGAAGTTATGTTACGCTAAAATATATACAGATCTTCTGATTACATAGACAACAACAGGCTGCTTGGTCACACCCAATCTGGATTTATAAGGGTCCCGGTAGTATAGTCGGGTTCGTTCGCGACAAACAATCGACAATTGCTGATTCGAATCCCGGGGCGGGGGCAGAATTGATTGGGCATATTTCCTTTTACCTAATGCCACTGTTCACCTAGCAGTGAGTAGGTACTCAGGAGTTACTCAGCTTGTTGTGGGGTTGCATCCTAGGCAGGGTCAGTAATTCGACCTTGGGGGAGGATCTCTATAAAAGCCTAACGTGTATGAATACACTCTGGCTACCTGTCCCCCGACACAATGAACTATTTAATTATTATAAAATTATCGAATACAGAAACTTCACAAATTAATTTCCACATCAAATTCTCTAGAGATTATTACGCATATTAACAGACTCCATCACGCCTTTAGAGAAGTAAGTAATTATCAAAACAAGGCTCCAAGCCGGGGAGAATGTAGTAAAATCATGCCAAATAAGCCTAATAGAGTTCTATGATAAAGTAACAAAAATTATAAACAACAGAGAAAGATGAGTATATTGCATTTTTTGGGACTCAAAAATCTTTTGGCACAATTCTGTATAAGAGACTATTACACAAACTTGAGAATCAGGTGGGAATAAAGGATCATTAAATAAGAGTGAGAGTGCCCAACAGAGTGGAGTCAAAGTCGTGTCGAGAGGCAAGGGACCGGACAAATAATAGGGTCACATGTGGAGTGCCTCAGGGATTGCTGCTATTACCCATGTTGGGTGTGTGTGTGTGTGTGTTAAACATAAGTACCAGTAAAGACGGCTCGTACAGGCCACCGATATCGGCTCTGCACGGGACCGCTTTCGAAAACACACGATGGGAACACCTCCAGATGACCATTACCATCCCAATCTGCTCGATAAAATTTGATAAAAACAAAAGACGAATAACCCAGCCTCGCGGGGCTGTTGACCCAATTTGGTCAGTGGTCATTCAACCACTCGCCCTATGAATCTATCGAGCCTATTTGTGAAGCACTTATACCATATCCTTCAACCAACCTGTTGCCAAACCAATATTTCCCCCTCCCCTATGTCCTAAATAGAATCTTTTCTAGCTTATGGGAACTGTGAAGTGTTTTGTTCTGGTCTGATACTTTTCAGATCATTACTCATGTTTAATCTATTGATTTCCCTCATACACTTGAGGGCATTGATCATGTCTCCCGCTCGCCACTCCAGAGGAGGCAATGCAAGCCCAGCTCTCAAAACATATATGATATGGATAGTCCAGAACATCAGGGACCAGTCTAATCACCTTACGTTAATTTATGTCCACTCAGTAATAAAGGTGACCAGAATTGGCCGGGGAAGTGTAAGTGGAGCCTCACCAGTCAAATATAAATGCGAAACGATGTGTGGGTCCATTTATCACCGACACGTCTGATTATACAGCCAGTCGTCCTAAGGTTCCCCAACGTCAAGAAAACTGTCAATTTAAAGTAGTCTCTCCTAACCTACCAGAGGACCCAAAACAGAAAACGAGACAGTACGGCACTTTCGCCAGCCAATTCCATTTTTTAGTACGACAATTTTTGGTCTTAAGTAACGCATACGATCGAAACGAGACGTTCTTTGTAAAAGGACAGGTTGGATTATAAGCTCAAGGGTTTTATTTTGTTTCGCGCAAAGACACACTGTTGCCAAGGCCTCCAGTCACTGTCATCATCCTTGAATTTCTTTCGCAACTATTCCCCCAATTTTGATAATGAACTCAGAACAAGATGAAAAAGGAGAATACTAGGGAATGCCCATTGAGTAATGCGAGGCAGCTCCACTTTATTACGAACCAAACTCATCCATATGTTTAAATAATTTAAATCAAAACTTATTTAAACTATATTTGGGAGCTTTCAAATTCCCTGGGATTAACTTTGTCAACCTTGTCTGTGAACGTTTAAGGGAAATTATGTCCAAAATTGTATTGCACTAATCTAAATAGGCCAACACGGACAAGATATAGCTGAACAATAGTATTAAATTTCAGCTTTAATATAGTGTCAAGCTTAATACCTATCAGGCTCTGGAAAGAATTAACGCCAACCACATTAACTTCCATGACATGACATGGTCCATGACATGACAGAGCCCTAAGGCTCTATACTGTTAAGTTCCCACTCGAACTTAACTCTTTGCGAAGGCTCTGCTTCCTGTAAAATTATCCTGCACTAATCTAACTTAGGATTGCCACCAATATCCTTTTAACCAACCTTTTGTGAGCCACTGTTACAAAGACCTAGCTAAAATCCCGATAAATTAAATAGATTAATAATTATATTTTTCTCCTCGTTTGCATGATGACTGGCACCGCAGCAGTATCACCAGCAGTCAATGTTCCCACAAAAAGTCGCCCTCTGGACAAATAGCATAGTACCCCCTCCTTTATCGTCGGCGTCAGTGGGTATATAACCTCCACCAGCGCTGAAGGCTAGTCACTGCTGCCTCCACCGCCTTCAGCATGGCTCGCTTGTGTTACATTGTGGCGATGATTATGTTATCGTTGGCGTCTGCGTCAGGTAGGTGTTGGGAGCCGGATGGCCAGACGCCGGGTTGCTATAGTGATCACGAAGTCAAACTGAACTTTACATTATCTTGGTGAATAGTGAAAGGTATCATGCATTCCTGCAAATATTGAGAAGGTGCAATATTACCATATTTTGTATTTAACCTTAATTACAAGAAAATTTTTAGCTCTTGGGAAAAAATAAAATTTAAAATCTACAGCTGCATTTATTTTATATTATATATTATTTACGTAATTTAGATAATTGTCCCTTAAGGACAAATAATATTTTTGGGTGCTAATTTTTTTAAAGATTATTTTAAGGCTTATTCTTGTTGATAAGAACATAAGAATTAGGGAGACGTGTCCCATGCCTGTTTTATCGTATAGGGCGGATCTCTCACTCATCAAATCTATTCCTGAAACCTGTCAAAGTGATCGTCTTAACATTTTCACATTTCCATTCATCCATAAAAATTATTCGCGGTGTAAACATCGTCGCTGTCTTTCCCCGAGTTAAGGAATTTGTATTTCTCAACGTTAACTTGATTTTACCATTTCTCCGCCCAGCACCAGTATGTGATCATGTGCCTTTTCAGTCTTCTTTGGTATTCACGACTTGGTCTATCTTTGTGTTGCATACTAAGTTCTTCATTTTCTCTAGTCACTCCAGTATCAAGGTCGTTGGTGACAGTTAGAAAAACCAGTAAGGTCAGTACAACATCATTAATGCTAACTCAGGTGTTTGTCCTTCAGTCAGGATCTGGTCCAGTTCATTATGTTCAAGGCTCCTCCAGAGCCTTGTCCATATTCCTGACTCAAATATGCTTGAATTAATAGGCAGTAAATTGGGAGATAAGAACGACCCCAATTATGTAGAGGTCGACGAGAGCTTTAAGTGAGGTCATATATCGTGTCTCATTATTAAAAGACTCCGCTAGTAAGAGAGGCCCTGAAAGTCGTCTCGAACTGAATAATATTGATGTTATCATGTTGCTTAATTTTGTGAATGTTGCAATCGAACTTTTGAGTGTATGGTCGTCTCTCTCCTTGCAGCTTGCAACAGTCCTTTCGTCCCCATCACAGGCAGCTGCTTCTACTTCCACACGACTTCTATGTCATGGTGAGTTGGTATATTATGTGTACACACACACACACACACACACACACACAAAAAAGTTGGAGCAACAGGCAGGAGTAAAAGGGAAGGTGCTCCAGTGGATAAGGGAGTACTTAAGCAACAGGAAACAGCGAGTAACGGTGAGGGGGGAGACATCAGAGTGGCGAGATGTCACCAGCGGAGTCCCACAGGGCTCAGTACTTGGACCCATCCTGTTTCTAATATATGTGAACGATCTTCCGGAGGGTATAGACTCATTCCTCTCAATGTTTGCTGATGATGCAAAAATTATGAGAAGAATCAAGACGGATGAAGATAGACAGAGACTACAGGATGACCTGGATAAACTGGAGGAATGGTCTAGAAAATGGCTGCTAAAGTTCAACTCGGGAAGTGTAAGGTGATGAAATTAGGAGAAGGGAGCAGGAGGCTGAACACAAGGTATCATTTGGGAGGGGAAATCCTACAAGAGTCAAATAGAGAGAAAGATCTGGGGGTTGATATCACACCGAACCTGTCCCCAGAAGCCCACATCAAAAGAATATCATCAGCGGCATATGCTAGACTGGCCAACATAAGAACTGCCTTTAGAAATTTGTGTAAGGAATCTTTCAGAACCCTGTATACCACTTATGTAAGACCAATCCTGGAGTATGCAGCTCCAGCCT
>WNGS01160430.1:912327-924214 GCA_020271785.1 Procambarus virginalis | reverse complement strand
CTACTTTAAATTGAGTTTTCTTGACGTTGGGGAACCTTAGGACGACTGGCTGTATAATCCGACGTGGCGGTGATAAATGAACCCACACATCGTTTCGCATTTATATATGACTGGTGAAGCTCCACTTACACTTCCCCGGCCAATTCTGGTCACCTTTATTACCGAGTGGACATAAATTAACGTAAGGTGATTAGACTGGTCCCTGGTGTTCTGGACTATCCATATCATATATGTTTTGAGAGCTGGGCATGCATTGCCTCCTCTGGAGTGGCGAGCGGGAGACATGATAATGCCCTCAAGTGTATGAGGGAAATCAATAGATTAAACATGAGTAATGATCTGAAAAGTATCAGACCAGAACAAAACACGTCACACAGTTCCCATAAGCAAGAAAAGTTCTATTAAGGACATGGGGGAGGGGGAAATATTGGTTTGGCAACAGGTTGGTTGAAGGATATGGTATAAGTGCTTCACAAATAGGCTCGATAGATTCATAGGGCGAGTGGTTGAATGACCACTGACCAAATTGGGTCAACAGCCCCGCGAGGCTGGGTTATTCGTCTTTTGTTTTTATCAAATTTTATCGAGCAGATTGGGATGGTAATGGTCATCTGGAGGTGTTCCCATCGTGTGTTTTCGAGAGCGGTCCCGTGCAGAGCCGATATCGGTGGCCTGACTGTACGAGCCGTCTTTACTGGTACTTATGTTTACACACACACACACACACACACACCCCAACATGGGTAATAGCAGCAATCCCTGAGGCACTCCACATGTGACCCTATTATTTGTCCGGTCCGTTCCCTCTTCGACACGACTTTGACTCCACTCTGTTGGGCACTCTCACTCTTATTTAATGATCCTTTATTCCCACCTGATTCTCAAGTTTGTGTAATAGTCTCTTATACAGAATTGTGCCAAAAGATTTTTGAGTCCCAAAAAATGCAATATACTCATCTTTCTCTGTTGTTTATAATTTTGTTACTTTATCATAGAACTCTATTAGGCTTATTTGGCATGATTTTACTACATTCTCCCCGGCTTGGAGCCTTGTTTGATAATACTTACTTCTCTAAAGGCGTGATGGAGTCTGTTAATATGCGTAATAATCTCTAGAGAATTTGATGTGGAAATTAATTTGTGAAGTTTCTGTATTCGATAATTTTATAATAATTAAATAGTTCATTGTGTCGGGGGACAGGTAGCCAGAGTGTATTCATACACGTTAGGCTTTTATAGAGATCCTCCCCCAAGGTCGAATTACTGACCCTGCCTAGGATGCAACCCCACAACAAGCTGAGTAACTCCTGAGTACCTACTCACTGCTAGGTGAACAGTGGCATTAGGTAAAAGGAAATATGCCCAATCAATTCTGCCCCCGCCCCGGGATTCGAATCAGCAATTGTCGATTGTTTGTCGCGAACGAACCCGACTATACTACCGGGACCCTTATAAATCCAGATTGGGTGTGACCAAGCAGCCTGTTGTTGTCTATGTAATCAGAAGATCTGTATATATTTTAGCGTAACATAACTTCCTTACCAGGTAATAACTTTGATAACCAAGGGATAACAATTCAGTACAAGATGCAGCACGATTAAGCTGCATCTATCCAACCTTCACTGATGTCTGAAAGTACTGATTTCTTTAGGTAAAATAATAGCACCTGATTTTTATTTTTTGAGATCTTGTCCATATATTTGCAGTGGGTTCTTGGGAGTTCTGATTCCCAAACCTGGCCTGGTTAGGTGACAGTTGGGATCATTTATATATAAAATGAATTATATGCCATTGAATATAGTACTGGTTCACAATCAAATTGAGAGTAAATTATATATAAAAAGTTAAAAAGGTTCATATTTCTCAATTGAGGTCCAAGGAGGCCAGAGGCAGTACCTTCTCTTCACAGATAAAGGGTCCTTGATTTCCACATCCATGGTCTCTAAAGAATCCGGAAAATCTATCCAAAGCCAAGCAGTTTACTGTATCATCGATTATAGGGCGCTCAGGATACCAGAAGGGGCGGCCTCTCTGCACAGTGGTGCCATCGACCCAGTGCCAACTGCCTTCGTCTCCTTTGTCATAACCACCAATCCAGTACCAGACATTTCCATCTGAAATGGTTAAATTATGTGTATTAATCATCAATGTAATCATTATTAGTATTCATCACTGTAATCATTATTAGTATTCATCACTGTAATCATTTCACTACACTGTCTACATCACTGTAATCAACTTGTTATGCTTGAACGCAAACGTGTCATCTAAGAAATAGACCGATTAGGGATCATTGTTATCCTGGTTGGGTTCAAGGTATAGACCGATTAGGGATCATTGTTATCCTGGTTGGGTTCAAGGTATAGACCGATTAGGGTTCAGTGGAAGGACCGGTTAAGATTCCGAGGTATGAAGTATTTAGAGTCCAAGGGTGTCGACCTGCATATGGTCCTCGAGGGATTGGGAATAAATTATCTTTATTCAGATAATTCGCTCGTAAACTAAGGGAAGAACTAGTGAATAGATACTTTTTTTTTACATTCTTTAGAAACTGACTAATGGTTTATGGAAGTGTGGCCTCACAGAGGCCCTTCCAGCCACAAATTTGTAGGTACGCTGAAGAACTAAAGCATACAATAAAAAGCAAAATGAGTATAGAATGAAACTGAAAATAAATAAATGAATGAATAATAAAGAAAACAATAAACTATAAAGCTAACGAAAAATTTATAACATTAATTACTTTTTTAAATTTAAATTATAATTGATGTAAGTGCTTACACTCTAGGAGAATATGCTGTCGTATAGCGCCCAGCTGGTCACAGGAGTGGACTATCGCCAGGTCGGAGTTGTATTCATCAGTACTCAGGCTCAAGCAGTAGTCCCTGGCGTCGTCCCTGTGAATATACTTGTGTATTATTGAGATAAAATACCTAACAAAGGTTCTTGGAACTCAGGGCATCTCATGTATATTTATAGGACATTGAAATTCTGAAGGCTGAAAATGATCCATTAATACTCCAGACTGACCTGTACAAGCTGTTGCCGTCTTAAAATATTATACAAACTTGCCTTAGCGTTTCAAAACGTGATTCCAAATTAAGTTTCAAACTATATTTAATGAACCAAACTTGAAAATTAGACAAAAACTCATAAAAATTATTTTCTTTAACAAATTTCACAAAGTTAACATTTTTTGGGTGTTCTTTTCTCGTATTTACTTTCTAAACAAATAAATGTTGACTGGCAAATTCTGGAGGAATTGACATAACATATCAACTCACCATGTCGCATAAGTTGTGGAAGTAATAGCAGCTGCCTGTGATGGGACGAAGGGACTGTTGCAAACTACAAGGAGAGAGACAACCATACACTTAAAAGTTCGATTGTAAAATTAAAAAAATTGAGCAACTTGATAACATCAAAATTTTTCAGTATGAGACGACTTTTAGGACCTATCTAACTAGCGGATCTTTTAATAATTCAACAATGCAACCCGATTTATGACCTCACTTCAAGCTCTCGTCGAACTCTACATAATTGGGGTCGTTCTTATCTCCCCAATTTACTGCCTAATAATTCCAGCATATTTGAGTCAGGAATATGGAGGAGGCACTGGAGGAAACATACTGAACTGGACCAGATCCTACTGAAAAACAAGCACCAGAGTTAGCATTAATGACGCTGTACTGGTCCCACTGGTTTTCATAACTGTGTCCATCGACCGTGATACTGGAGTGATTAGGAAAATGAACAACTTAGTGGACAACACAAGGATAGACCATGTGGTGAATACCAAAGAAGATTGTTACTTTCTGATGACTGAAAAAGGCACATGAACACACCCTGGTGCTGGGCGGAGAAATTGTAAAATCAAGTTAATGTTGAGAAATGCAAATTCCTTTACACAAGGAAAGACAGCGACGATATTTACCCCACGAATAGATGTCATGGATGAATGGAAATGTGAAGATGGAAATGTTAAGACGATCATTTTGATAGGTTTCAAGAATAGATTTGATGAGTGAGATTCGACCTGTACGAGACAACAAGCCTGGGACACGACTCCCTGATTCCCATGTTTTTATCAACAAGAATAAACTTTAAAATAAAGTTTAAAAAAATTAAGACCCAAAAATAGTGTTTGTCCTTAAGGAAAAATGATATAAATTGCATAAATAATAATATAGTATAAAATAAAATGCAGCTGTAGATTTTAAGAATACCTTTCACTATATACTAAGGTAATGTAAAATTCAGTTTGACTTCTTGGTCACTGCAGTAGCCATCCGGCTCCCAACACCTCCCTGCCGCAGACGCCAACGATAACATAATCATCGCCACAATATAACACAAGCGAGCTATGCTGAAGTGGGTGGAGGTAACAGTGACTAGCCTTCAGCGCTGGTGGAGGTTATATACCCACTGACGCCGACGACAAAGGAGGGGGAACTATGTTATTTGTCTAGAGGGCGACTTTGGTGGGAACATTGACTGCTGCTGATACTGCTGCGGTGCCAGTCCTCATGCGAACGAGGAGAAAATATAATTATTAATCTATATAATTTATAGTGACTTTAGCTAGACCTTTGTAACAGTGGCTCACAAAAATTGATTAGAAAGAATATTGGTGGTAATCCGAAGTAAGATTAGTGCAGGATAATTTTACAGGAAGCAGAGCCTTCGTATAAAGTTCGATTGGGAACTTAACAGTATAGAGCCTTAGAGCTCTGTCATGTAAGGGACCTCTGCTATTTGGTCATATATACATAAACAATTTGGGACAGAACAGCAACATTTGTAAATGTTATACAATTAAATAATAGACTGGAACATACTCAGTATTCAGAAGATGACTCAGAATTGCTACAAGGCAACTTTGAAAGGATCATAAAATAAATACAAGAGACTGGAGAGACCATTTTGTGTCGACAAATGCACGGTTTAGTACCTGAACAATAACTATAGAGTTTCCAGACATTGGATACACAAAATCTAAAAAGTGAAATCTGAATGTAAAAACGATCCAGTAATCATCATTAGTTGGAATTCTGCAAAACATATATTATTGTATATATATGCGTGGCGTAAGGTGAATAAGATTTTAGAATTTATATATTAAATTTTTTTTTAGTAATTGAACAGTTTCAGGACAAGGATTATTATACACCTAAGATATATTCTGTTCTTGGTACATATGTAACCTCTAGTGTTTACTGTATTCCTGGACATTATTCATGACTAAATCATACTTCCTTCTTGGTCAGTAAGCTATTGTGGTTGGCGTTATTAATTTCCGAAGCCTGATAGGTATTAACCTCGACACCAAATTAAAGGTGAAATTTAATACTATTGTTCAGCTATATCTTGTCCGTGTTTGGCCTATTTAGATCAAGGCAATACAATTATGGACATAAATTCCCTTAAACGTTCACAGACAAGGATGACAAAGTTAATCCCAGGGAATTTCAAAGCTCCCAAATATAGTTTAATTAAGTTTTGGTTTACATTATATAAACATATGGATGAGTTTGGTTCGTAATAAAGTGGAGCTGCCTCGCATTACTCAATGGGCATTCCCTAGTATTGTCCTTTTTCATCTTGTTCCGAGTTCATTATCAAAATTGGGGGAATAGTTGCGAAAGAAATTCAAGGATGATGACAGTTACTGGAGGCCTTGGCAACAGTGTGTCTTTGTGCGAAACAAAACAAACAAAACCCTTGAGCTTATAATCCAACCTTTACTCTTACAAAGAACGTTATGTTTCGATTGTATGCGTTACTTAAGGCCAAAAATTGTCGTACTAAAAAATGGAAGCGGCTGGCGAAAGTGACGTACTGTCTCGTTTTCTGTTTTGGGTACTCTGGTAAGTTAGGAGAGACCACTTTAAATTGGCCGTTTTCTTGACGTTGGGAAACCTTAGGATAACTGGCTGTATAATCAGACGTGTCGGTGATAAATGGATCCACACATCGTTCCCTATTTATATATGCCTGGTGAGGCTCCACTTACACTTCCCCTGCCAATTCTGGTCACCTTAATTACTGAGTGGACATAGATTAACGTAGAGTGATTAAACTGGTCCCTGATGTTCTGGACTATCCACATCATACATGTTGACCAGACCACACACAAGAAAGTGAAGGGACGACGACGTTTCGGTCCGTTTTGGACCATTCTCAACTCGATAGTGTGTGGTTTGGTCAAAATAGTTCAGCCACGTTATTGTGACTCCTCGCCTGCATATCATATATGTTTTGAGAGCTGGGCTTGCATTGCCTCCTCTGGAGAGCCGAAGAGAGACATGATCAATGCCCTCAAGTGTATGAGAGGAATCAATAGATTAAATATTTTTTAGAACGTGAAACTATCAGACAAGATCAAAACACGTCACAGTTCCCATAAGCTTGAAAAGTTCCGATTAAGGACATGGGGTAAGTATTGGTTTGGCAACAGGTTGGTTGAAGGATATGGTATAGATGCTTTGCAAATAGGCTTGATAGATTTATAGGGCGAGTAGTTGAATGGCCACTGACCAAAATGGGTCAACAGCCCCGCGACGCTGGGTTATTCGTCTTTTGTTTTCATTAAATTGTGTCGAGCAGATTGGGATGGAAACGATCATCTGGAGGTGTTCCCAACGTGTGGTGCTGAGAGCGGTCCCTGTCTGTTGCAGAGCCGATATTAGTGGCCTGTACGAGCAGTCCTTACTGGTACTTATGTTTAAAACACACACACCAAACATGGTTAATAGCAGCAATCCCTGAGGCACTCAGCTTGTTACCCTAATACTTGTCCGATTCCTTGCCTCTCGACACGACTCTGACTCCACTCTGTTGGTTACTTTCACTCTTATTTCAATGCTCCTGCCTTTATTCCCACCTGCTTATCAAGTTTGTGTAGTAATCTCTTATGCAGAATTGTGTCAAAAGTTTTTGAGAGTCCCAAAAAATGCAATCCACTTATCTTTCTCTGTTGTTTATCATTTTTTATTACTTTATCATAGAACTCTATTAGGCTCATTTGGCATGATTTTACTGCAGTTCCTCCGGCTTTTTGCCTTGTTTTGATTATCACTTACTACCCAAAAGTCGTGCTGTTGTCTGTTAATATGCGTAACAATCTCTAGATATTTCATCAATTTTATCTTAATTATATCAGTTCAATTTTTATGCAGTGGACAGAACTTAAAAATTTGTTTTGGAATTTAATTTGTGAAGTTTCTGTATTAAGCAATTTTATTATAATTAAATAATTCATTGTGTCGGGGGACAGGAAGCCAGAGTGTATTCATATACGTTAGGCTTTTATTGAGATCCTCCCCCAAGGTCGAATTACTGACCCTGCCTAGGATGCAACCCCACAACAAGCTGAGTAACTCCTGAGTACCTACTCACTGCTAGGTGAACAGACGCATTAGGTAAAAGGAAATATGCCCAACCAATTCTGTCCCGCCCCGGGATTCGAATCAGGAATTGTCGATTGTACGTCGCGAACGAACCCGATTATACTACCAGGATCCTTATAAATCTAGATTGGTGTTGACCATGCAGCCTGTTGTTGTTTTGTAATCAGAAGTTGTATATGTTTTAGAAGAACATATATCAGAACATATATTAGAAGTATATGTTTTGTCTTGAACATAACTTCCTTACCAGGTAATAACTTTGATAACCATGGGATAAAAATGTCAGGTATTTAGATAATATTCTGGTAACCAAGGGATAACAATGCTGTATAAGATGGATAGATGCAGCATGATTGAGCTGCATCTATCCAAACCTTCACTAATGTCTGAAAGTATTGATTTTTTAGGTAAAATAATAGCACTAGTTTTTTTTTTGTTTTTTTGAGATATCATGTTCAAATACTTGCTGTGGGTTCTATTTCCCTAACCCAGCCTGGTTAGGTGACAGTTTGGATAATTTGTATATAAAATAAATTATGTACAATTGATACTGAAACACAATCCAATTGAGAGTAAGTTTTATAAGCAAAAGTTAAAATGGTTCATATTTCTCAATTGAGGTCGAGGGAAGCCAGAGACGGTACCGTTTGTTCACAGATGAAGGGTTCTTTATGTTCACATTCAATATCATAAAAGAGTCCGGAAAAACTTTCCATAAACAAGCAGTTTCGCGTATCATCAATTATAGGGCGCCCAGGATACCAGAAGGGGCAGCCTCTCTGTACAGTGGTGCCATCGACCCAGTGCCAACTGCCTTCTTCTCCTTTGTCATAACCACCAACCCAGTGCCAGACATCTCCGTCTGAAATTGTTAAATTATGTAAATATATATATATATATATATATATATATATATATATATATATATTATATATATATATATATAATATATATATATATATAGGAAGGGAGTACCACCTCTAGCTGGAAGAAGGGGGACCCATAGCCTCGGAGGAAATCACACACAACGCATTGGAGAGAGTGTAGGTCCCCTCCAATACAGTTTCTGTGTGCTTTTCTCCTACCACCCCCTTCCCTTTTTTTTATTTTATGCTTTATTGTGTATTTAAAGGTTACAAAACATACAAGACAAATGCCTAAAGGTTATGGATCTCTTGAAGCTCCTCCGCTTCCAGACAGGAACCGAGGACGCAGCAAGCATTTCCCTCTGGATCGCCACACTGAGGCGCTGAAACAAAGAACTGCAAGCCCTTGGGTCTCTGGTGACGTCAATGAGCTTGGAACCCAATTCCTTGAGAAATCCCAAGACACTCTTGCCCCAGGGCCATGCGTCTCAGACGCTATGGGAACAAAGAGGTATTGACCTGCCAGTCGCCTATAATTGAGTGATTTTGCTGTTTCCCTGTGGTTGGCCGTCTCACCTGCTTGATCAGCTCCAAAGTGTACATTGGTGTCAGCCAGGGTGGATACACATGTGTAGTCCCACACCAACTGTCTACCCTCCTTCCATGAGTATATGGTGATGCAATCAGGGCGAAGTGCGGGGAAATCCGGGTTTTGGACCCCTAGGATGCGAGGTTCTCTCTCCGCTGGGCACTTAGCTGAGACGAGGCTTCTCTTGATGATGTCATTGACCTCGTTGTGTCTTGCATGCCAGCCCTTTGTGCTTCTGCAATGCAACCCATGCAGTCCGTATTGGTCTGCTTCCACCCTGTTGCAAATACACTTGTATTCAGTGTGAATTGGGGCACCAAGGCGGAGGGCCACTGCTACACGAAGGGATTCTGGATCTAGGCGCGTGCCCATTGCTGACATGGGTACTGCCAGGAGGAAGTCTCCTGCATGGGGGGCATGCACTGCTCTGAGGCGGGCTTTCTCCTTGTCTGATGTTGCGGCGCTGAGCATCGCATCAGCTACTTTTTCCACAAGAGGGTGGTCCCAGCCGGACTGTTTGTGTTGTTTTGTTGGCTCTATAATGGTTGCTGGGGCTGCCAGAACATCCCACTGATTTGAACATTCAGTGAAAGCAGGATCGTGTATTTCTGCTGAATACCACTTCTGGCTGGAAGAAGAGGGACCCATAGCCTCGGAGGAAACCACGCATAACGCATTAGAGGGAATGTTTAGATCCCCTCCAATACAGTTTCTGTGTGCTTTTCTCCTACCACCCCCTTCCTTTTTTGTGCTTTATTATGCATTTGATGGTTACAAGATATACATAGGTTGATACAAAAATGAATACAAAAAGGTGCTTAAAGGTTATGGATCTCTTGAAAAACACGACAATGGGAAACATTGATGAATATCACAGCCAGGTTCGATCATTATTACATGTCAAACACTTCTTCGAATTCCACTGAAGTTGGACTAGTGCCCAATATAGAAGCTCCAATATAGAAGCATCAAGAAATATGGGCCAATAGGCCCTCGGCAGTTACTTCTATTCTTCCCTTTAGCTTATACCCATTGTTTCGTGTTCTGTGTTGTGTTGAAAGTTTGTTTTCACCTCATCCAAAACTATTGTAACATATCACCTCACCCAAATGCAGGTATAAAAAAGTCAAAGCTGTTTAAACTCTGTTCAGTTATAGTTGTGTGTGTGTAAACTAAAGTTTTTGAAAATGTGATAAGTTTTACGAAAGGCGCTCAGGTGTCGCGTCGGACAAGAAATAAAAATGAACTTTGGAGAATTGATTTTTCAGTTACCATCAACAGTGAAAAAGAACATAAGAAACATGGAGAAAATTCGTGTTAGAATTATTAATCTTACTTTTTCGGTCATATTTAATAATATATATATATATATATATATATATATATATATATATATATATATATATACATATATATATATATATATATATATATATATATATATATATATATATATACATATAAAAAAAGTTTGTGAGGGTACCACCTCTGGTGCCAATGTGGGGACCCATAGCCTCGGAGAAGAAAATAAAACGTATTCAGAGGAGACCTTGTGGTTTCTCACTGAACACTAATATTTTCTTCTCCTACCACCCCCATTCTTTTGTATGTACACATATATATTTGCTTTATTTGAACTGTACATATATATATATATATATATATATATATATATATATATATATATATATATATATATATATATATATATATTATATATATGTCGTACCTAGTAGCCATAACGCACTTCTCAGCCTACTATGCAATGCCAGATTTGCCTAATTAGCCAAGTTTTCATGAATTAATTATTTTTCGACTACCTAACCTACCTAACCTAACTTTTTCGGCTACCTAACCTAACCTATAAAGAGAGGTTAGGTTAGGTTAGGTAGGGTTGGTTAGGTTCGGTCATATATCTACGTTAATGTTAACACAATAAAAAAAACTGACCTCATACATAATGAAATGGGTAGCTTTATCATTTCATAAGACAAAAATTAGAGAAAATATATTAATTCAGGAAAACTTGGCTTATTAGGCAAATCGGGCCTTGCATAGCAGGCCAATTACGACGTTCTGGCTACTAGGTACAACATATATATATATATATATATATATATATATATTATATATATATATATATATTTATATATATATATATATATATATTTATATATATATATATAATATATATTATATATATATATATATATATACACACACACTACATCACTGTAATCAAAAGGTTATGCCCGAACGCAAATGTGTCATCTAAGATATAGATTGATTAGGAATCATTTTGTTTTCCTGCTTGGGTCCAAGGTATAGACCTATTACGGTTCAGTGGAAGGACAGGCTAAGACTCCAAGGTTTGAAGTATTTAGAGACGAAGGGTGTCGACCTGCACATGGTCCTCGAGGGATTGGGAATAAATTATCTTTATTCAGATAATTCACTCATAAAGTAAGGCAAAAACTAGTGAGTAGAAACATTTTTTAACATTCTTTAAAAACTGACTGATGGCTTATGGAAGTGTGGCCTCACAGAGGCCCTTCCAGCCACAAATTTGTAGGTACACTGAAGAATTAAAGCATACAATAAAAGCAAATTGAGTATAGAATGAAACTGAAAATAAATAAATGAATGAATAATAAAAGAAAGAAAACAAACTATACAGCTAACAAAAAATGTATAACATTAATTACTTTCTTAAAATTAAATTATAATTGATGTAAGTGCTTACACTCTAGGATAATATGCTGTCGTATAGCGCCCAGCTGGTCACAGGAGTGGACAACCGCCAGGTCGGAGTAGTATTCGTCAGTACTCAGGCTCAAGCAGTAGTCCCTGGCGTCGTCCCTGTGAATACACTTGTGTATTATTGAGATCAAAACACTTAACAAAGGTTCTTGGAACTCAGGGGCATCTCATGCATATTTATAGGACATTGAAATTCTGAAGACTGAAAATGATCCATCAATACTCCAGACTGACCTGTACAAGCTGTTGCCGTCTTAAAATAT
>WNGS01160430.1:875481-893942 GCA_020271785.1 Procambarus virginalis | reverse complement strand
ACTTAGCCAGGGAGAGAGAGGTCTGACGATAGACTTAGCCAGGGAGAGAGAGGTCTGACGATAGACTTAGCCAGGAAGACGACAGGTATAATAACTGAAAGGATATTAAGACTTACCTGTGTTGGGATTGAACCTCCGTTTGAGAAGGAACCCAAGCATGTGTATAGCAGTCGTGGCCTCCGTAATTCAGCTCCCTGGAGAGGATCTTCAAACAGTTGTCAAACCGCAAGTCCAACAACCTGGCCGGTTGTTAGGAGGGGAGGGGGGCCAACACCTATTAGGTGTGGCCCTGTTACTATGTACTTCTGTACTATGTCAAGAAAATAACTCCTGGAAGACTTCGTGGAAATACAATAATATACAATAATATACAAAGGTCTTTAAAAAATCACCATCACTGTATTTATCTCTTTGTATACACGCATACACACACTGTAAACTTGTATGGAACGTGGCAATGTTCAAAACACTTTACTGTGGTAAGATTTTCACTGTGTCAATAGGTTACAGTATAATCGCTCTTTGTATTTCTTAATATGTTCACTATAAACAATTTCTGTATAATTACCTCGGTGTAAACGTGTAAACCCACCGTATGATTATTTACAACCGGCGAGCACAGTGTAAACCACTTAGAGCACCTCCTTACGTGTGTGAATCCAACGGGAATCGAACCTTGTTTCACGGCAAATTCCACACCAAACCATCACTTATCACTTGTAAACACGTCTATCGTCCTCCTAGAGGTAGAAATGGCTCGTCAACTCCCAACATAGGATCAGCCATATCCATTAGGTATTTATTAGCCTGTATTGAGCCACATCCCGGCAGTTCTGCCGTCCCACCTCAACTTCCTGGTGTCCCTTGCAAATATTGCAAATTAAGCATAACGTTAAATGTTGCCATGCAATCTTAATCGTAGTCAGGTCTATGGCATTATAAATTACCTCTGTTGGTGCTAGTTGCTAACATTCTGCCCTTAATAGGAACCTTAATCACCTTAATAGGAACCACTTCGAGGTCCAGCGTTGATTCGTAAATCTCGAAACTTCGATAAATTACTCCCGAGGAAATTCAAGTTCAATTTGTTTCAGAAACTGAAAATCTGTACCTAACCTTTCTCATTTTTTGTTTACATAGGAGAGTTTAGAGAAAAAACAGATCATTTCCGACTCCTGTTAGCAGGTTGAGAGCTTTCCCTTCCTATAGTTCATGGTAGGTCTCACCCACTAACTTTCCCTGGAACACGATTCGTTAATCGGTTAACAACCAGGTACCCAATTAACGCTGGTTGAACGGGTGGGATTGGGCGAAGAGTTACGGATTGGCGCCCTGTCAATCCTCTCCGGCCAGATCCTCACCCAACAGGCTGATTGACCCCTTTTCCTTCTTTTTTTTAATCCATGTCCCCCTTTTCTACCAGCTGCTTCATCGTGTCTTCTATCTACCCTCTTTATCCATCTCTCCCGTGCCCCCTTCAAGAGCTTCAACTCAAGAAATGGACACATTTGTCACCGACCGACCTTGTGTGAATTTCAAGGAGCTTCACCAGTTCCTTTATTCAAGAAAACTCGCTGGAATATAAAGTAGAAAAGGGCAGGAGGGTCGGTCGAAGAGCTGAGGGAAAGTGAAGGGAAGGGAAAGGTGAGAGAGTGGAGTGGAAAGGGAGGAAAGAAGGGAAAAGGAAGGGGGGGGGATAGTCACCTCGTAAGGAAGGTTTGAGAGGCAAGAGACAAGTATTTCAACACCAAATAGAGCTCTTCTATGCTGGTTTTGAACCAAGAATGCTGTTTTTCTTTCCTTTATGACTTGTTAAATATTGAATCAGATGAAAAGGAGAAGAGGGAGCAAAGGTGTCAGGGTCATGTTGAGGGTGAGTGAGGGAAGGGCGAGGGTAACATTAGGGTCAAACTCAGGTACTTAGATATTCTTAAGTTTGTGCTCGAGACTCTTGTGTGGAATATTATCGAAGGCTTTCTGCAAGCCAGGAAGATGCGGCTGTTCCTTTTCTTTACTGTGGGATCATTAACATTTTGTCGTAGACCCCAAGCAGGTTTGCAAGTTAAGATTCTTTCTGAAAACCTGTGTTCAAGCTTTTATGAAATTAACAAATGTTGAGGCAATTTGATCGAACCCTAATCCCTGGACTCGACACACACGCACACACGCACACACGCACGCACGCACGCACGCACGCACGCACGCACGCACGCACGCACGCACACACACACACACACACACACACACACACACACATACACACACACACACACACAGGTGGAAATTGAGTGCCCAAATGAGCCACAGATATTATAAAAGAACTTTTTTAGTGTCAGAGTGGTTGATAAATGGAATGCATTAGGAAGTGATGTGGTGGAGGCTGACTCCATAAACAGTTTCAAGTGTTGGCATGACAGCCCAGTAGGCTCAGGAATCTGTACATCAGTTGATTGACAGTTGATAGGCGGGACCAAAGAGCCAGAGCTCAACCCCCGCAAGCACAACTAGATGAATACACACACTCAATCATTTGTTTTCCGTTTTCTTCTAGTCACTAATGCATTTCTAATTTATCTACGACGTTTCAGGATAAACTTAATTAAAATGAACCAGTAGTTTAGTGCCTCCAATCACATATAGCATAAGCAGCGTTCCAGCTGTCTGGTAGTTCTCCCTCTCGAGTGAAGCATTCCACATTATTGACACGTTATACAACGGCCTCATTTGTGTTCTCTAAGGATTCATGATGAGACTGGCTTTTGAATTATGACTTTCAGAACATTTGGATCCTTAAACTGCTTATTTACCTCATCTAATGTTAATTCCATGTTGTTAATCCCCCAATCAAGGGTGAACTATTTTCTTCATTTGTAAAATGTTCAACTTATAGTTTGAATATTCTGTAGATGCTTTTGTTTAATATATTATTTATTTTTATTTATTTATTTATTTATATACAAGAAGGTACATTAGGTTTGTGAGAATACATAGCATAATATTTACAATCTTGTAGAGCCACTAGTACGCGCAGCGTTTCGGGCAGGACTTTTTCCACTTCCAAAATTTATATATTTTCCACTTGCTCTTTCTGATCTAGTCTACTTGTTCGTCCACAGTTATTATATTAGTGATGTTGCTGTGAGATAGTTTCGGTTGTTTATATTGCCCAGGATGAGAGAGACTTGCTTCTCTGTTTCTCTTAATTCTTACATATTTGCTTCTTTTCCGGTTGCAATTGTTTGTTTGTCCTCATTCCTGCTCCTATTGTAAAGTGCTTCATTTAAGTTCTCGTATTCTCCCTTGCCTCATTGCACTCTTTGTAACCATATCTTGAGGTTATCTTGAGATGATTTCGGGGCTTTAGTGTCCCCGCGGCCCGGTCCTCGACCAGGCCTCCACCCCCAGGAAGCAGCCCGTGACAGCTGACTAACACCCAGGTACCTATTTTACTGCTAGGTAACAGGGGCATAGGGGTGAAAGAAACTCTGCCCATTGTTTCTCGCCGAGCGCCTGGGATCGAACCCAGGACCACAGGATTACAAGTCCAGTGTGCTGTCCGCTCGGCCGACCGGCACCATGGGATGATTTCCAAATGCACTTTTGTGTAACTTAGTGAGGAGTAATGTATCTTCATCTTCAAAACTCTTCTGAAAGCATAACCAATCCTGCCTTGTTGAGACCTATTCCTAATTCTCTTCTTTAAAATCATTAAATAATCTGAGTGTTCCGTGTCCTCATTATTAGACTAATTTCTCCTCTACCCAATTTTCTTAAAGACAGTGTATTGTAGCTACTGGTTCTGGTGGAGTGTCGTGGTATTTCCTTTCAATTTTCTGGTAAAAACAAAATCAAATCTGATGACCAGCTCCCCGCTCTCTTATGAAGTTTGCGTCTATGGTGTCTACTCAGCTCACTCTCCATACATTAGAGCCACTGCATGAATTTCTTGTCTCTCAATCTATCTCTGTATTTATCTATCCCACAATTTGCTCTCCCATTTGTGAGTTGAGTTGTTTGTTTATTTCTTGTTTTCCGTATATATATATTTATATATAATATATATATATATAATATATATATATATATATATATATATATATTATCTATAGATATATATATAATATATATATATTCTACTATATATATATCTCTATATATATATCTATATAATTATATATATCATAGATATATTATATATATATTAACCAACGAGAAAAAAAACCACTGTGAGACGGCAGTAAACTAAGCCAAGCGACACACAAATTAAACATGCAACAGTCTTTCGGAGGGAAGAGGAGGAAGGAAAAGGAGTTTAAGCGACCACAACAACCGTTCTTGGCTCAGGATCCGGATCTCCTCGCGTCCGTTTTCTGTTATTTATTTATTTGTGTGGAGGGCGCCCCCTCTCCTGGATACTTTACACCCAAAGAGTCGTATTCCGCTTTCTCCTTTACGTAGAGAACAGAGGTGGGGATCGTAAATGGAGAATAATGCATGGGATAAAGAAATGGGCGGAGAAAAACAAATAGCCAACGAAGAACGATATATGTACAGAAGGAATTAAATTAAGACATTTAAGCTGTAAGTAAGAAAGACCATTTTTAAAAAAATAAATAAAATCCAAGTGCAGCAGAATATTTCGCATTTAAAGCAGTCACTGATATAAAAAATAAATCACAAGGACTTGGGGACCTGACAGCTGAGTGGACAGCGCTTCGGATTCGTAATCCTGAGATTCCGGGTTCGATCCCCAGTGAAGGCGGAAACAAATGGGCAGATGCACCTGTTCACCTAGCAGTAAATAGGTACCTGGGAGTTAGACAGCTGCTACGGGCTGCTTCCTGGGGGTGTGTAACAAAAAAGTCGTCCTGGTCGAGGACCGGGCCGCGGGGACGCTAAGCCCCGACATCATCTCAAGATGACCTCAAGATAACTAACCCGTTTAAGACCCAAAATCAGAGATGGGAAAAATAACCCACAAACATGAACATAAATGTAATAAAAAAGCAGCAAAGCAAAGATTCTACAAAAACAATGAATGACGTCATGCAAAGACTTAATCAAAACAACGAGGGTAAAGCAAGAAAATAGATAAGGAGTTCCTCCCTTGTTCTCCCTCCCCATGGCCTTCATCCTTGTGGGAACTGCTGTCGAGACCATCTGGAGATAACTACAGAGGCCTACTGATAAGGGCCTTGATAATTGGGTCTAGGCCTAAATAACCCGCAGACAGAGGCTGAGTAATCAGATATGGACCAAAATGTGTTGGCAACGAGGCCTAGGCTGGCGTGGTCAATGGCCTGGTTGGTCTCATGGGAACAACGCTGTTAACACCAACAATGAATGGACAGGCATCTCGCGAGGGGGACAGACAGACAGACAGACAGACAGGCAGACAGACAGACGGACGGATATCAAGGTAAACGTTTAGATTAATTAACTGTTAGCCCCATCGTGTGGGAGTGGAGGTTGAACCGTTTAATTTGGCTCAACAAACATCTGAATATATATGGTTCAACAAACATCTGAATATATATGGTTCAACAAACCTCTGCATATATAGCTCCATACACACACCTGTCAACATACGTGAGGGAGATTCTTGAGCTGATATCTGGTTCTAAACGTGACTACATCGGTGCTGCGGCACCGCCAGTCCTCGAGCGAACGAGGACAAAATATGTATACTATTCTATATGATTTCAATCAAAAACAAAATAAAATCTCAATCGTGAAGGTCGGCAACGAGCCAATCACCTGGAGGTGTTCCCAGAGTGAGTGTCGTGAAGCGAGGTCTTCACCTGTTGGGAGAAAAGCAGTCCTTACTGATAGTAATGGTTACTGCACACACACACACACTCTCACGCAAACACTCATGAGAACATCAGAATCATGGCAACTGCAGAAGGCCTGTTGGCCCATACGTGGCAGCTCCTATTTATATATCCACCCAAACTCATTCATGTACATACACACATGCAGAATAGCCCACACCACAGTGAAAAATTATAGTTTTTTATTATTATAAAACGCATTCATATACATACACACACATGCAGAATAGCCACAGTGAAAAATTATATATTTTTATTATTTTTTACTGCAGACGTGATAGATTAACAGCTGATACCCTTTCATTTTCATTGTAATTCAATGTGGTTTTGTTGACCCTTGTCAACATTTTCAGCGGCAGTGTAGAAGTGAATATCATTTAGCTGAATCAACCGAATATTTAACCGCGTGTAAGGCAAGGTGTCATATGGGCCAATAGGCACACTGCAGCTGTCTTGCTTCCTATGTTCTTATGATGGATTGGTCAGCATACTGAACGAATAAATTCACAAGGGTCTTGATGAGGGTTCGAACCTATGTGCTGGATGTTCTCAGACGCGCTCTAGACAACTGTACCACGACATGGTCAAAAGAATTGCAACCTGGTGTGCTACTGTACCCACGAGAATCCCAAGGCTTCCACTGAAGCCTATCCGGGGTTTCACACAATTTCCCGCATGCACTATTTGATATATATATATATATATATATATATATATATATATATATATATATATATATATATATATATATATATATATATATATATATCACCTTATTGGGATATCTCTCTGTAATATACTTAATGTTCTGTCTTCGTCCTGAAGATAACAGAAGGTAAATGAGTGTAATTAGGCTGTTGATAGTAGATTGAGTTTGAGTTCTAGTGGTTCGCTCATGTCTATTCTTCTATTGTCGTTGTATCTGTCGACTATTTCAGGGTTCTTTGGTGATAGTTTGGTTACGTGTAGAGATTGTGTGTTCTATAATCGCAGAAAAGAAGTTCCTGTGGAATATTGTAATCGGAGGGATAGATACTGTATTGTTGGTTGCTTCGTCCTAAATAGCGTGTCGGCCGACCTTTTTTATATATCATTTGTATGTGTTAGAGTATCCATCATTGACTAGAACCTGTCATGCTCTACTGAGTTTCTCGTCCACCTGCTTTGAACTGGAGCTGTGTGTGAGAACAAAGTTGACATTGGGACCTACAACACTTTGTACCTGTCAGGACACTCACTATTAGCATTAAGACACATTTCTCTGTTGCTTCCTTATTGTAGACTGCATCTTGAAAGTCCCCTATTCCTTTCCGAGACTGTTACATCTTGGAAAAAAAACATCTTATCTTCGATCTCCAACTCGTAGGTGAAACGCGGAACTTCTCTAGAGTGCATTTTTAAGCTGTAGCAAGTACTCTATATCAAGAACCTGCAGAAATGCCTTGAACATACCAACACTTGACGTAATGTTTCAGGTCCATGTCAACTTTCTGTTCAACAATACCTATGTAAACATGAACAAACAGGACACCAACTACTCCCTCTGTCAGAATCTCTGCTTTTAATGTATCCTTAGTCGTGACCATTCTTGGTAACGTAGTTTTAACGACACAAATGTAAAAAATTCTTTCCAGGAATGAAAATAATAATAACGATACAGTATAGATCTTTCCATTTGAGATTGATAACGTCATGATTAGATGTTTTTTTGTGATAAAAAGGCACAGGTACGAAGCTCTGCTTGAGAATGATATTAACACAATAAAAAAGATGCTCTTATGAGGATGATATTGGCACATGAATTGAACTTTATTATGAGTATTATAAGACTTAAGGTTCGAGTCCAAGCACTCGAAACTTTAAGGTCATTCAGTTCAATTTGTTATGCAGTGGAAGGAACTTAAGATTTTGTTATGAAATTTAATATGTGAAGTTTCTGTATTCGACAGTTTTATAATAATTTAATAATTTATTGTGTCGGGGGACAGGCAGCCAGAGTGTATTTATAAACGTTAGGCCTTTAAAGAGGTCCCCCCTCCCGAAGGTCAAATTACTGACCCCGCCCAGGCGGCAACCCCACCACAAGGTGACTAACTCCCGAGTACCTACTCACTGCTGGGTGAACAGAGGCAGTCGGTTAAAGGAAATGTAACCAACCAATTCTGTGCCGCCCCGGGATTCGAATCAGCAGGTGTCGATTGTATGTCGCGAACGAACCCGACTATACTACCGGGACCCTTATAAATCCAGATTGGTTGTGACCAAGCAGCCTGTTGTTGTCTATGTAATCAGAAGATCTGTATATATTTTAGCGTAACATAACTTCCTTACCAAGGAAATAACTTTGGTAACCAAGGGATAACAATGTCAGGTATTAAGGTATTATTTTGGGATAACAATGCTGTATAAGATGGATAGATGTAGCATGATTGAGCTGCATCTATCCAAACCTTCACTGATGTCTGAAAGTACTGATGTTTTTAGGTAAAATAATAGCACCAGATTTATATTTTTTGAGATCTTGTCCATATATTTGCAGTGGGTTCTTGGGGTTCTGTTTCCCAAACCTGGCCTGGTTAGGTGACAGTTGGGATCATTTATATATAAAATAAATTATGTACCGTTAAATTTAATACTGTTGCTCTCAATTTTATTGTGTACGTTATATAAACAAAAGTTCAAATGATTCACGTTTCTCAATTGAGGTCGAGGGAAGCCAGAGGCAGTACCTTCTCTTCACAGATGAAGGGTCCTTTATTTTCACATGTATAATCATAAAAGAATCCGGAATGCATTTCCAAAGCCACGCAGTTTCGCGTATCATCAATTAAAGGGTGCCCAGGATACCAGAAGGGGCAGCCTCTCTGCACAGTGGTGCCATCGACCCAGTGCCAACTGCCTTCTTCCCCTTTGTCATAACCACCAACCCAGTGCCAGAGATCTCCATCTGAAATGGTTAAATTATGTGAAAATATATATACTCTATCACTGTAACCATTTCACTATACACTACATCACTGTAATGAAAAGGTTATGCCTGAACCCAAATGTGTCATCTAAGACATAGACCGATTATGGATCATTATGTTATCCTGCTTGAGTTCAAGTTATAGACTGATTAGGGTTCGGCGGATGGACCGGTTAAGACTCCAAGGTATGACGTAGTTAGAGTCCAAGGGTGCGGACCTGTATATGGTCCTCGAGGGATTGGGAATAAATTATCTTTACTCAGATACATTACTCATAAACTCAGGGAAGAACTATTCAATGGATACGTTTTTTGACATTCTTGAAACACGACTGATGGTTTATGGAAGTGTGGCCTCACAGAGGCCACACTTCCAGCCACAAATTTCAAGGTAGGTTGAAGAACTAAAGCACACAATAAAAAGCAAAATGAGTAGAGAATGAAATTTAAAATAAATGAATAAGCGAAGAAAGAGAACAGTAAACTAAAGAGCTAACCAAAAAAAAAGTTTAACATTAATTACTTTCTTCAGTTTAAATTATAATTGATGTAAGTGCTTACACTCTAGGATAATATGCTGTCGTATAGCGCCCAGCTGGTCACAGGAGTGGACTATCGCCAGGTCGGAGTTGTATTCATCAGTACTCAGGCTCAAGCAGTAGTCCCTGGCGTCGTCCCTGTGAATATACTTGTGTATTATTGAGATAAAATACCTAACAAAGGTTCTTGGAACTCAGGGGCATCTCATATATATTTATAGGACATTGAAACTCTGAAGGCTGAAAATGATCCATCAATACTTCTGGCTGACCTGAACAAGCTGTTGCCGTCTTAAAATATTATACAAACTTGTCTTAGCCTTTCAAAACGTGATTACAAATTAAACTTCAAACCATATTCAATGACCCAAATTTGAAAATTATTAAAAAAAAATAGTAAAAATCATTTTCGATAACAAATTTCAACAAATTTAGCCTTTTTCTTGGGTGTTCTTTTTTGGTAATTACTTACTAAACAAATAAATATCAACTGCAAATTCTGGATGAATTGTAGTTAACATTTTGTTTCGGTAAACGTCACTCACCTTCTTGACCGATATGTGACCAACTTTTGACAACATCTACGCAAATTATATTGAAGACGAAATTAGAATTTAATGTAAATTGAGAAAGCCAATAAATTGCTAAAGGGATAAAAAGCATCAGATGTTAATAAGTAGAAACAAACATAAGACATTGACATATAGGACTCTACTCCTGTCGACATGTCATTTGGGGTGTCGGTCGGCCGAGCGGACAGCACGCTGGACTTGTGCTCCTGTGGTCCCGGGTTCGATCCCGGGTGCCGGCGAGAAACAATGGGCAGAGTTTCTTTCACCTTATGCCCCTGTTACCTAGCAGTAAAATAGGTACCTGAGTGTTAGTCAGCTGTCACGGGCTGCTTCCTGGGGGTGGAGGCCTGGTCGAGGACCGGGCCGCGGGGACACTAAAAAGCCCCGAAATCATCTCAAGATAACCTCTCAAGAAGATGACCTCCTCCTCCCGACGTGAGCCTATATTAGAAATATAATTGGTCCCAGCACCGATCCTTGAGGTACTCCACTCGTTACTGTTCGCCAGTCCGACTTCTCGCCCCTTACCGTTACTCTTTGGCTCCTTCCTGTTAGGTAAATTCTTACCCATGCTAGGGCCTTTCCGCTTACTCCTGCCTGCTTCTCATGTTTCAATAGCAGTATCCTGTGCGGTACTGTATCGAAGGCTTTTTGTCAGTCCAGAAATATGCAGTCTACCCATCCTTCCCTGTCTTGCCTTATTCTTGTCGCTTTATCATAGAATTCCAGAAGGTTTGTTAGGCGTGTAATCACTCAGTGGTATTCACCTAGTGGTATTCACCTAGTTGTATTCACCTAGTTGTGCTTGCGTGGGTTGAGCTCTGCTCTTTTGGCCTGCCTCTGAACTATCAATCAACTGTTACTAACTTTTTTTTTTTCACATACACACTCAGAAAGCAGCCCGTAGCAGCTGTTTAACTTCCAGGTACCTATTTACTGCTAGGAATATATACAGCCGGGATCGAACCTCAGTCCCTAGGTCCACGACTCTAGAGCGCGGTCCACTCAGCCAGCCAGCCCCCCCCTGTGTGTGTGTGTGTGTGTGTGTGTGTGTGTGTGTGTGTGTGTGTGTGTGTGTGTGTGTGTGTGTGTGTGTGTGTGTGTGTGTGTGTGTGTGTATGTGTGTACACACATCATATATCAACTCACCATGACATATAAGTCTCGTGGAAGTAGAAGCAGCTGTCTGTGATGGGGATGAAGGGACTGTTGCAAGCTGCAAGGAGAGAGACAACCATACACTCAAAAGTTCGATTGCAACATTCACAAAATTAANGAGAGAGAGAGAGGCATCCCAGGGCCCTCTGTTTTTCCCCTTACAATTAACCATTCCCCCTCAAAAAAATTCAGTTTCCCCTCAAAATGCTCACCGTTTATCTAGAAAATTACAAAGATTCACAAATTTCACCGTCTCTCCTCACAATATTTACCGTTGCGCCTCACAATACTCACTGTTTTCCCTCTGCCCTAACGTTTATTCCGGTCACAAGGCAATTCAAGACATTACAACGAAGTGTGGATATCGATTTGACCGCTTCTTGTGGGATTTTACCGTTTTCTACTCTGCTTTCTGTCTGTCTTTGTCTACCTGTCTGTCTGCCTCTGTGGTCTGGAGACTGAGGGTACTTTCGTGTGTGTGTAGACTTGGGTCGTAACATTAGTATGCCTATAGACGAGTTGTTAATTCCGGAAGTCAGTCCCGCTGGTCAGGTTGGCGTAGCCTAATCGGATTTTCAGCTCCGTACGGAATGGGAAAAATAGGGGAGACTTGGAGAAAGGTAGGGGATGCAAGGGGAGTTGGTAGAGACCTCGAGGGGCAAAATTCACGGTACCTTGAAGTTAGGTATATAATGTTTTCTTATGTGTTCCTTAGGGCGTTAAAAACGTGAATGAGCCGAGTTTCACTTTAGTAATCCATTGGTAATAAATAAAATAATAATATTAATAAAATAAAATCCTTCGGTAATAAAAGCACTTTATGATGACCATATATGCAGTTATTTAAGGGCACCATGATTACTGATCTGAGGAGTAAACAAAATTAATTCCCTTTCTAATAACGATAAGTTTGGTGTCGGAAATACCATCAAATATGGGAATTAAGTTCGGTTATTATTTTCATGATGAGGCAGAAACTATGTTCTTGTTGGTCACATATGCAGGCATACTGATGGGGCCTTGGAATGCTGCCTTACTGGGTATGACTTCTTGGGTCATACCCAAAGCTAGGTATGACTTCCTGGGTTATACCCCAAGCTGGGTATGACTTCCTGGGTCATACCCAAAGCTGGGTATGACTTCCTGGGTCATACCCAAGCTGGGTATGACTTCCTGGGTTATACCCAAAGCTGGGTATGACTTCCTGGGTTATACCCAAAGCTGGGTATGACTTCCTGGGTCATACCCAAAGGGTATGACTTCCTGGGTCATACCCAAAGCTGGGTGACGTCTTAATGGTTAAAAAGGAGTGGAAGTCACGTCTTCACTGACTAGTTAGGAAACAAACATACAGCAGATGTGGTAAGGTCATAGAAAGTCTAATTGGTCTTATCCTCTCATAGGCGTCTCCGGTTGCCTCTTGAGTACTCTCACAGCATGTTTGTAACAACTAATTCTATTTTCCACATATGGATACAGGAACAGATGACTCCTGTTAGCAGGCCGCGAGATTTCCCTCTACTTAGTTCGTGGTAAGTCATGCCCTTACTAGTTTTCCCTTGAACACGTTCCGCCAGTCGGTTTAAAACCAGGTACCCAGTTAATGTTGGGTGAACAGAGGCGAACGGTTAAGGACTGGTGCCAAGTCAATCCTCCTCCGACCAGGACTTAAACCCATTCCAATAACACGTGAAACAAATGCACAAATAAGGATAAAATAGTCACATATCACAAATATGAAAATATGAGTTAAGATATCACACTGCAAATGAAAAAAACATGATCAGACAGATGATATCCAAATGTTCAAATCCACTTTACTAACGTTGGCAGAAATACCGTGTGTACCTCATCTTTGACCAACGAAAGGAACATTCTATCGAATAGCCGAATAGCTCTAGAAGACTCGAACCGCGGACCTATTATTTTATCGAACGCCAGGAGCAACGAAGACATGCCAGTGGTGATACATATCATAACTTTGAAATGGCTGTAAACACCAATTGGCAGCCGGAGATGCAAACATGAACATTGAGAAAACAAAAAAGACGGACTCCATCAATATGGTTTTATGAAGCAACAGATCTCTTGTGTGAATTATAGGGAAGGATAAAGCATATTTAAGCATGAAGAAACGGATGGGGTCACAGTTCGAGGTCAAGTGAAGGGGTCACTGTGAGGAAGATAAAGAGATCACGGTGGCAAGAGAGGTGAAGAAATCAAGATTTTGGTAAAAGAGGTGAAAAGTGTCTAGTGAGGTGAAGGAGGGAGGAAGTGGGGGGGGGGGGGTTGATGGGGGTCACGATGTGGGGGTGAAAGGGTGGGGAGGTTAGAGGTGAAAAGGTCCAACCCTCAGGTCGAAAATCCAAGCGTAACCTATTACCATGTAAGTGGCGACTTCGAGAGAACTTTCAGAAAGTTCCCGCGAAAAACCTGATATGTATGCGCTTCTCAGTGTCATTTGCGTAAGTTTAAACTTTGTGCTGTGTTGAGGCGACGTCAGAGTGGTTGAGGCGACGTCTGAGTGGTTGAGGGACGTCAGAGTGGTTGAGGCGACGTCAGAGTGGTTGAGGCGACGTCTGAGTGGTTGAGGGGACGTCAGAGTGGTTGAGGCGACGTCAGAGGGTTGAGGCGACGTCTGAGTGGTTGAGGGGACGTCAGAGTGGTTCAGGCGACATCAGAGTGATTCAGGCGATGTCAGAGTTGTTCAGGCGACGTCAGAGAGGTTGAGACGTCGTCAAGGTTTAACTATAAGTGTTGTCTATGGTTGCAACCAATTTTCACCCAACAACTGTAATGATTGTAAAAATGATTGATAAAGCTCCAAAATGTAAATTATTAGTTTGTAATTATACCCATTACATGTGCTGTTAAGACATTCTTTTAGTTAAATAAAGTCGACACAAAATAACAATACAAACTCGATTATAAATTAATAAAATGAATGAATAATTTTTGAATTTGAATAAAAATAGAGAAAACTCTTAAAAAAAAAAAGCCTCAAAAAATGCTCTTCCCGAAATCTAAAAACATAATTAGCAAATAATAACATTAACACACAAGCTATTTTCAGACACGCAAATATACTTTCAGTAGATTATAATTACCTACAAAATTATACGAAGCAACGGTGGCAACATTTTAATTGGCCGGATGGCATCTTAATGCAATTATGTCTGCATTTGCGGCTGTGACTGCAAGCGGGCCGGCCCGTAGGTGGGCAATATTATCATTGTAACATTTATTACGTACAAGTGCCGAGGATAATTTGTGGGTTGAGAAGACCTGCGCGCGCGAACACGTCCGGTGAAATCTAATTTGCAGGGGAAACTAAGTGCATTCAGATGGTCTGTTTTAGTAGGTGTTTTAATGGGGGTGTGAGCTGCTGCTGCTGCTTCTCTCAACGAGTGTTCATTTTATGTTCATTTCACACTCTCACTCCCTCATCCCCACCAACTCTTGCAGCATTTGTTCACTCTGTTTTATCCTTACTCTTTGTCTCTCTCTCTCTCTATGTTCACACAAGATTCGTGTTCCTCTTGTGTTCATCCCTATTCCTTGGTCACTTCCACCTCGAGGTCCCTTATTCTTTCCTCTTCTTGTTCATTATTCGTTCGTTCTGTTTTTTTCTTTCTTTGTAAGCTTTATTTCGTGTTGTTTTTCAGGATTTTTTTCATTTTGTTATAATCTGGAAATTAACCAACCAAAAACAATCTACATGACAACAAGCAACTAACTCGGCTGCATTTAAGATCAGTAACACATCGGTACGCTGGCCACTCACGACCATTAGTGAATCCTAAGCTAGTTCCTGTCTTAGGTTAAATCTCACGACTGAAAGCAAAATGCTTCTTGGAACAGATTTGCATTGCAGCACGTTGCTGAAGAATTCTTGCCTAACTCTCTCTTGATCCAATGATTATCCACGAAAGACACTTCAATTGCCTGCAAATATGCAAGGCACACGCTTGTCATTCCTATCTGCAACCTATTTCAGTTATAATAAGGCATAGTGCAACTACGTGGGGGGGGGGAAATGCAGCTTAAATAGCTCGTATCAGTGAGCCTACGTGGCATTCCTTCACCCTGAAAGATGTCTTGCATGTGGCAAAGACAGTCAGCAAGCAATATCATGCCGGTTGCAGCGTTTATGTGCTGCTGTTTTCAGGTAAACAACGTATAGTTTGAGGTTGGCTTTGGCGAATCGCTCGTACTGGAACACGAGTCTCAGTCGCTAGTACTGGAACACGAGTCTCAGTCGCTCGTACTGGAACACGAGTCTCAGTCGCTCGTACTGGAATACGAGTCTCAGTCGCTCGTACTGGAACACGAGTCTCAGTCGCTAGTACTGGAACACGAGTCTCAGTCGCTCGTACTGGAACACGAGTCTCGGTCGCTCGTACTGGAACACGAGTCTCAGTCGCTCGTACTGGAACACGAGTCTCAGTCGCTCGTACTGGAACACGAGTCTCAGTCGCTAGTACTGGAACACGAGTCTCAGTCGCTAGTACTGGAACACGAGTCTCAGTCGCTAGTACTGGAACACGAGTCTCAGTCGCTCGTACTGGAACACGAGTCTCAGTCGCTAGTACTGGAACACGAGTCTCAGTCGCTAGTACTGGAACACGAGTCTCAGTCGCTCGTACTGGAACACGAGTCTCAGTCGCTCGTACTGGAACACGAGTCTCAGTCGCTTGTACTGGAACACGAGTCTCGGTCGCTCGTACTGGAACACGAGTATTAGGAAAATGGAATGTCTGTTCAATGTAAACTGTTCAATAAATGTAACCAAAGCCGTCAAAAATTGAGGAAAGATGTACAGGTTCGTAAGTACTTGCGTAACTGTTTCGTGAATCTGGCCACAGGGCAGCTGTACAAATGCAGATGTACCTAAATGTATTAAAAAAAAGAAAAAAGTTCACAAAACAATAATTGATATAATATGAATTATAAAATGAGAATACTTTTATCTATTTGATAAATATTAACATTTCTTCAAAAATACAGTTCTGTAGTAAAATATTTGTTAAATTATCTTCAAATATCCTAAATCTCATTGTGTACTAATTAAACTGGATGACGGATGAAGTGGATAATTTAGTTTCTATGATTTCAATATATAGACAACAATCATATATCTATCATATACACTATACAAGGTGAAGAGTTAACACTCGCCGGCTCCCACGTCACTAGTTGCAACACCTTGAATACCTCATGCAACATGCATAACACAATAACCCAAATGTACACAAGGGGTCGGTCCACCTCTGTAATGGGATTATAGGGCTGTCCACCGATAATCCTCCTCCCTCCCCCCCTTCACTTAATGCCTTGACAATATCAGTAATGCCCTAAACTCATTTACATCAGAGTTAAAAACATCGGTTAAAACCCTTTGCTGGATGGGAGGTTTCCGGACGGCGGTCCATTCTCTTGACAAATCCTATTTGGTTAAAAGCCTCTTGATTATTGCAGAGGCGCTTCTCCCCTACCACCGTAAATGAGATAAACTCTGTCGATGCTGAGTTGCAACATGGGCATCCTCTAACCATGTTGACCAGACCACACACTAGAAGGTGAAGGGACGACGACGTTTCGGTCCGTCCTGGACCATTCTCAAGTCGATTGAGAGAATGGTCCAGGACGGACCGAAACGTCATCGTCCCTTCTGCTTCTTAGTGTGTGGTCTGGTCAACATACTTCAGCCACGTTATTGTGTCTCATCGCCTGCATCCTCTCCCATCTCATCCCATCACCTGTCTTGATCACCTTGTCACAGTCTGATCGGGGATTTGCTAGTCTCCTGTGATAGGTTGCTTGTCTGAAGGAGATGGCTGAAGCGATTATTTGGCAGAAGACTTGTTCGATGAACCACCTGCCTGATGAACCACCTGCCTGATGGAGCACCTGCTTGGTGTTGCAGCTGTCAGAGCCAGGTGCTTCATCAAACAGGGGCTGGACGGTAGAGCGTCGGCTTTGCTTGTTACAGGATCGGCGTTCAATCTCCGACCATCCAGAGGGTTGGGGGGACCGTTCCTTTTCTCTGTCCCTGTTGTCTGCTCTCTGTCCAGACTCCCTGTCCTCAAAATCGTGGTGGCTTAGCGCGCTCTCCGGAAAATTATCTTGTACCTACTTGTAGGAGCTTCTACAATACCCTCCCTCAGCACCTACAATACCCCCCACAGCCCCTACAATATCCCCCCTCCCACAGCCCCCTACAATACCCCCCACAGCCCCTACAATATCCCCCTCCCACAGCCCCCTACAATACCCCCCACAGCACCTACATTAAGACCACTGTAAAAGCCGCTGTGTTGTCACGACCAATGAACGAGGTACATTTAAAACTGTGGAAAAAATGTAATCCAAAAGGGCTTTGATGTCAAGTCCAAGAACGCCCTCTGCTGCCCCTGATATATATAAATTATATATATTATAATATATATATATATATATATATATATATATATATATATATATATATATATATATTCTGTCGATGTTGAGTTTTATACACAGGTCAGTTTGATGGTTTAATGTACTACAATAAACTGGTTTAATCCGTTATCCTTCTCCAAAAGAAATTCTCATAGACATACTCATCACGTTATTGTGAACTTGAGCATGATACAGTAATCCTTGACTCCCCTTCTGAGAGAGACTATCCGCGAGCGTCTGACCTCCACTACTACTCGCATGTTATCTTTAAGGACGAGGGAGAGGGGGGGGGGGGTTAAGAGTCTTTTATGAGAGTCAAGTTGAAGACTCGACGTGGAGATCTTTGTCACTAACTTTAGTGTGGATCTAGAAGCCTGGGACCGCTGGGCTCTTGATGATAGCGTGGAGGCGCTGGGCACTAGATGATAGCGTCGAGGCGCTGGGCACTAGATGATAGCGTCGAGGCGCTGGGCACTAGATGGTAGCGTAGAGGCGCTGGGCACTAGATGGTAGCGTAGAGGCGCTGGGCACTTGATGATAGCGTAGAGGCGCTGGGCACTTGATGATAGCGTAGAGGCGCTGGGCACTTGATGATAGCGTAGAGGCGCTGGGCACTTGATGATAGCGTAGAGGCGCTGGGCACTTGATGATAGCGTAGAGGCAGTTGACGCCATAAGTCAACCATTCCAGTAAATTGGGACATTCCAGAATCTGTCAGGAAACGAAGACATGTTTTTTTGTTTTTTAAGATTCGCTACCTGGAACAAAAAAGTTCCAAGTAGCACGGGCTATGGTGAGCCCGTAGTGGACTTTCCCAACGAAGGCAGTAATTCCAGCTGTAGCAGCTGAAGAGAGAGACGAGGTGTACGAGACCACAGGAGCAAAAAGCCTTTAAAAGGCTTTCCCTGAACAGAGACTGAAGCCCAATACTCACAGGAATCAATGCATT
>WNGS01160430.1:858545-870567 GCA_020271785.1 Procambarus virginalis | reverse complement strand
CGTGTGAACGTTTTAATGACGTATAGTGGAAGATTTAGAAGTACAACTTGTTAGATGTTAATCCTTGTTCGAATGTGTAGAAACGTTGTAGTTTCGCTTGTGTGTGTTTACCTTGAGGTTACCTTGAGGTGCTTCCGGGGCTTAGCGTCCCCGCGGCCCGGTCGTCGACCAGGCCTCCTGGTTGCTGGACTGGTCAACTAGGCTGTTGGACGCGGCTGCTACAGCCTGACGTATGAGTCACAGCCTGGTTGGTCAAGTGTTTGGGGGGATATGTATGCACGCACACTCGCGCTCACGAATAAAAACAGGCAAACACACACACACACACACACCTCTCCCAACAGTTAAGAGGCGGGACCAAAGAGCCAGAGCTCAACCCCATCAAGCACAACTAGGTAGATGTAATTACTTTATTACAAGTTGTAACAAGTGGGAAATAGGTAGAGTTACGTTGTGGGTTTGCAGGGATATAATTCTGAATGGATTCCAGTTTTTTTTCTCCCTCAGAGTTAGTTACACTTCCTTGCTAGCCGAACACTGGAGGCGTCCTCACATCCCTGTAACTCGGCCCAGTGCCTAGCTTCCACGTATGTTCTGTTGCTGTTTAGCTGAATTAACCTAAACATGTCTCTTTTATTTCAGCGATTTCCCTGAGTATTTTATATGTCTGGACCATGTCTCTATTTTTTCTTCCAATGTCGTTATAACTTTAGCTGCTTTAATCTATCCTAGCAAGTTATTTCCTCAATTCTGGTGTGGCGTGCGGTAGTATCTGGGGTTGATGTGTTGCCAATGTTCTCCTGCCGAGTTTTTTTTTTTTTAGCCCAGAGTCACGACTCGCGACAAGGGTAAGATTCACGAAGCATTTACGCAAGCACTTACGAACCTGTCCATCTTTTCTCAATCTTTGGCGGCTTTGTTTACATTAAATAAACAGTTAATTAGCTCCGAAGCACCAGGAGGCTGTTTATAACAATAACAATAGTTGATTGGCAAGTTTTCGGACTTGTAAACTGTTTTAGTAAATGTAACCAAAGCCGTCAAAGATTGAGGAAAGATGTACACGTTCGTAAGTACTTGTGTAACTGCTTCGTGAATCTGGGCCAAGACCTCTCGCCCGGGTCTGTTCGACCACTCACCCAAGGCCAAAATGAACCCAGTCAAAAAGGTGCTGCAACCGACGGATTGCAAGGAAGAACAGACATCAGTGCAGAAATACTGCATCCTGACACGCATGGAGAGTGTAAAAGGTGTCACCCTTGAAGGCTATGTACCCTTGGGAAGCTGGGAATTGGTGTTGGTGCGACGCAAAGCAAATTTTTTCGGGCATGAGCAAAAACGCAACGCATCCAAGCCGCAGTTCTCTGTTCTGCTGGAGGAAACTCTTAAGTTAGGATCGAGCATATGTACGGCTCGGAAGCATCTCAACAAATCCAAGATTGAAGAAATCTTAGTTGCTGGCGATTCTCAGGTGAGATAGGTAAACATGGCTCTTTTGTTCCATAGAATGAAGATAAGAGGATGCTGGAGTCATCTCCTATACAAGCGGCAGTACCCATATCTGGCTTAGGTTACACACAAGCAGCTTCAACAAAGCTTGCAAGTTCTTCGGCTGCAACAAGGCTTGCAAGCTGTATAACAGCAACACCAGCTCCCCTCTCTATCTCATGTCGTAACAGTGGCATCTTAATGGCTCTAAACCCTTCCCTCAGCCCCCCTTTTCCCATATAACCTGCCCCCCACTCTCCTCTTTAACCCCCCACCCTCTATCCCCCCTCCCAAACACCCGAGAGAGCCTTACCCTAACGTAATAACGGCAAATCCTCGCGATATTCTCCATAACTTTTCAGTAACTGCCGTTGAATATAAGTGAAAATCTCCATTAGCACGAGCTTGGAGTGATGCGAGGTCCATATAATTGCGGTGTGAGACTCCTCTGAGTTTACATAATTGTGTTGGGGCGTTCCTAATCGCATTACGCGCGATGCTCGTCTTGCGGGACGAGACCCCGAGCGCGGGGGAGACTGTTCTAGCGCCACACTCCTTCTTTGTTTACCTTTTGAAGGATCAAACCCCGTGGAGGTTCTCCAGTGGGGTATCTGGTTGCTTTTATATGAGCTTTGTTTTGTTTTGGGTCGTTGGGGCAGCTTTTGGGTCACCTATTGTCTGGGGAATCGTCACATTGCGATGGCATTCGATAACTTGAAGTGGCGGGAACGCGACGATCCCTGTGACGATGGCGCCTTGGCTTGTCTTGTCTCTGTTCGACTCTCCTCTTTCTTGCGATCGCCCCCGTCTACAGCAACACGCAGGAAGGCACGGTAGCTGCTATCGTGCCTCTGTTTGACTGGTTAGCTAGGACGCAGGCTGCGTGGTTGGCTGCAGGGATCATGGGTTCAATGCTTGGCTGGCTGACTGCAGACTAATGGCATTTTAAGAGTGGGGGGAAACAAAGCCCTGAGGATAGACTATAAGGGCGCGCGGTACCGATGGAAATTACCTTCATTGGGAATATCTCCGGACGTTTATGCTAGGCCTGTCTACTCCCTCCCTCCCTCTCTCCAACCTCTCCCACCCCCTTTCCCCTCCCTCTTCCACCCCCTTTCCCCTCCCTCTTCCACCCCATACCCCTTTCCCCCTCTCCTACCCCCCCTCCCGCTCTTCCTTAACACACTAAATCAAACTGAAAGCGCAAAATAAATCTCAATAATGTCTCCTAGATTTTATGTGAATGAAATCTTCATTCATCCCAGTCGTATATTTGATGATATTGATGATAACGATAATATTGATATCAAACGAATACTGTCAATAATAATACAAAAAAATACACATACTTAAATTGTGTACTATATTTAGAAGTATGTATTCTCGTAGTAAGGCTCAACAGGGAAGCTTAGACTGATTAAGTATATAAGTAAATGTTTCAGTATACCATTACTGATATCAGTATAAACATATATGAATATATAACATAGGAAACATTTAACAGATTATGAAAAACACTAAACTGAAATAATACAAATAATAATAATAATACAATTATCATAACTTATTCTAATTGTTAATAATAACAATACACATATAAATTGTAAAAGTTAAAAAAAAAAAGTTGAGCATGTTCCACTTATTTAAATTTACTTTTACAAGTGACGGAAGTGCACATCTATGTACTATTATGTGTAATAATGTCGGATTTTCATATTTTTACCGAGTGTTATTGCTTGGTGTTAGCCATTTGCTTAAATAAAAACCGAATTATCTGTGGTTGCCAGTCTGAGACTAAAATTAATTCAACAATTTTTTCGAATCGTGGGTGAATAATAATAATAATAATAATAATAATAATAATAATAATAATAATAATTAATATTATTACTTAGTGACGTTCGAATGACTGACTTTTCTCTATTTGGTAATTATTTGACCCTGAATTTTTAACGTTTCGTAGTCTATAAATACGTCAGAATTACCTGCAACACCAGAAATACGTCAAAGTTAGCGTCAGTGTGTGTGTGTGTTATCGTGAGATGCACCAGCGTTGAGCACAGCCTCTTCCCAAGTTGAAAGCATGTTGTTGTTATCTAAATTGCGTCAAGGATACCTTGTTTTCATGAATAACAATCATGTCGCCCCATTTCTCCTCCTCCTCCACATTGTTGGAGTCTAAATTGCGTCCAATTTCTGGACATCATCTACCCCTTTTCTTCAAAGGTCAGCCCTCCTGTTGCCGTTAAAACTCTATTCCATTTCCCCCTCTAAATTACCTCCTTCCATCTCCTTCCCCCATCTCCCTGCTCTCCGCTTCCTCTCTCTCTCCCTTGGAAGCGAAATATTACAAATACAAATGAGAGAGAGAGGCATCCCAGGGCCCTCTGTTTTCCCCTTACAATACTAAACCATTCCCCCTCAAAAAATTTCAGTTTCCCCTCAAAATGCTCACCGTTTATCTAGAAAATTACAAAGATTCACAAATTTCACCGTCTCTCCTCACAATATTTACCGTTGCGCCTCACAATACTCACTGTTTTCCCTCTGCCCTAACGTTTATTCCGGTCACAAGGCAATTCAAGACATTACAACGAAGTGTGGATATCGATTTGACCGCTTCTTGTGGGATTTTACCGTTTTCTACTCTGCTTTCTGTCTGTCTTTGTCTACCTGTCTGTCTGCCTCTGTCTGTCTGGAGACTGAGGGTACTTTCGTGTGTGTGTAGACTTGGGTCGTAACATTAGTATGCCTATAGACGAGTTGTTAATTCCGGAAGTCAGTCCCGCTGGTCAGGTTGGCGTAGCCTAATCGGATTTTCAGCTCCGTACGGAATGGGAAAAATAGGGGAGACTTGGAGAAAGGTAGGGGATGCAAGGGGAGTTAGTAGAGACCTCGAGGGGCAAAATTTCACGGTACCTTGAAGTTAGGTATATAATGTTTTCTTATGTGTTCCTTAGGGCGTTAAAAACGTGAATGAGCCGAGTTTCACTTTAGTAATCCATTGGTAATAAATAAAATAATAATATTAATAAAATAAAATCCTTCGGTAATAAAAGCACTTTATGATGACCATATATGCAGTTATTTAAGGGCACCATGATTACTGATCTGAGGAGTAAACAAAATTAATTCCCTTTCTAATAACGATAAGTTTTGGTGTCGGAAATACCATCAAATATTGGGAATTAAGTTCGGTTATTATTTTCATGATGAGGCAGAAACTATGTTCTTGTTGGTCACATATGCAGGCATACTGATGGGCCTTGCAATGCTGCCTTACTGGGTATGACTTCTTGGGTCATACCCAAAGCTAGGTATGACTTCCTGGGTTATACCCCAAGCTAGGTATGACTTCCTGGGTTATACCCCAAGCTGGGTATGACTTCCTGGGTCATACCCAAAGCTGGGTATGACTTTCTGGGTTATACCCAAAGCTGGGTATGACTTCCTGGGTCATACCCAAAGCTGGGTATGACTTCCTGGGTTATACCCAAAGCTGGGTATGACTTCCTGGGTATACCCAAAGCTGGGTATGACTTCCTGGGTCATACCCAAAGCTGGGTATGACTTCCTGGGTTATACCCAAAGCTGGGTATGGCCGTCTTACTGGTTAAAAAGGAGTGGAAGTCACGTCTTCACTGACTAGTTAGGAAACCAAACATACAGCAGATGTGGTAAGGTCATAGAAAGTCTAATTGGTCTTATCCTCTCATAGGCGTCTCCGGTTGCCTCTTGAGTACTCTCACAGCATGTTTGTAACAACTAATTCTATTTTCCACATATGGATACAGGAACAGATGACTCCTGTTAGCAGGCCGCGAGATTTCCCTCTACTTAGTTCGTGGTAAGTCATGCCCTTACTAGTTTTCCCTTGAACACGTTCCGCCAGTCGGTTTAAAACCAGGTACCCAGTTAATGTTGGGTGAACAGAGGCGAACGGTTCAGGACTGGTGCCAAGTCAATCCTCCTCCGACCAGGACTTAAACCCATTCCAATAACACGTGAAACAAATGCACAAATAAGGATAAAATAGTCACATATCACAAATATGAAAATATGAGTTAAGATATCACACTGCAAATGAAAAAAAACATGATCAGACAGATGATATCCAAATGTTCAAATCCACTTTACTAACGTTGGCAGAAATACCGTGTGTACCTCATCTTTGACCAACGAAAGGAACATTCTATCGAATAGCCGAATAGCTCTAGAAGACTCGAACCGCGGACCTATTATTTTATCGAACGCCAGGAGCAACGAAGACATGCCAGTGGTGATACATATCATAACTTTGAAATGGCTGTAAACACCAATTTGGCAGCCGGAGATGCAAACATGAACATTGAGAAAACAAAAAAGACGGACTCCATCAATATGGTTTTATGAAGGCAACAGATCTCTGTGTGTGAATTATAGGGAAGGATAAAGCATATTTAAGCATGAAGAAACGGATGGGGTCACAGTTCGAGGTCAAGTGAAGGGGTCACTGTGAGGAAGATAAAGAGATCACGGTGGCAAGAGAGGTGAAGAAATCAAGATTTTGGTAAAAGAGGTGAAAAGTGTCTTAGTGAGGTGAAGGAGGGAGGAAGGGGGGGGGGGTTGATGGGGGTCACGATGTGGGGTGAAAGGGTGGGGAGGTTAGAGGTGAAAAGGTCACAACCCTCAGGTCGAAAATCCAAGCGTAACCTATTACCATGTAAGTGGCGACTTCGAGAGAACTTTTCAGAAAGTTCCCGCGACAAAAACCTGATATGTATGCGCTTCTCAGTGTCATTTGCGTAAGTTTAAACTTTGTGCTGTGTTGAGGCGACGTCAGAGTGGTTGAGGCGACGTCAGAGTGGTTGAGGCGACGTCAGAGTGGTTGAGGCGACGTCTGAGTCTTTGAGGGGACGTCAGAGTGGTTCAGGCGACATCAGAGCGGTTCAGGCGACGTCAGAGTTGTTCAGGCGACGTCAGAGAGGTTGAGACGTCGTCAAGGTTTAACTATAAGTGTTGTCTATGGTTGCAACCAATTTTCACTCCAACAACTGTAATGATTTGTAAAAATGATTGATAAAGCTCCAAAATGTAAATTATTTAGTTTGTAATTATACCCATTACATGTGCTGTTAAGACATT
The DNA here is from genome assembly GCA_020271785.1 of Procambarus virginalis. Classification (NCBI taxonomy): domain Eukaryota; kingdom Metazoa; phylum Arthropoda; class Malacostraca; order Decapoda; family Cambaridae; genus Procambarus; species Procambarus virginalis. The sequence goes on along the minus strand of WNGS01160430.1, from coordinate 863,955 downwards.
CTTCTAGTTAAATAAAGTCGACACAAAATAACAATACAAACTCGATTATAAATTAATAAAATGAATGAATAATTTTTTAATTTGAATAAAAAATAGAGAAAACTCTTCAAAAAAAAGCCTCAAAAAATGCTCTTCCCGAAATCTAAAAACATAATTAACAAATAATAACATTAACACACAAGCTATTTTCAGACACGCAAATATACTTTCAGTAGATTATAATTTACCTACAAAATTATACGAAGCAACGGTGGCAACATTTTAATTGGCCGGATGGCATCTTAATGCAATTATGTCTGCATTTGCGGCTGTGACTGCAAGCGGGCCGGCCCGTAGGTGGGTAATATTATCATTGTAACATTTATTACGTACAAGTGCCGAGGATAATTTGTGGGTTGAGAAGACCTGCGCGCGCGAACACGTCCGGTGAAATCTAATTTGCAGGGGAAACTAAGTGCATTTCAGATGGTCTGTTTTTAGTAGGTGTTTTAATGGGGTGTGAGCTGCTGCTGCTGCTTCTCTCAACGAGTGTTCATTTTATGTTCATTTCACACTCTCACTCCCCCATCCCCCACCAACTCTTGCAGCATTTGTTCACTCTGGTTTTATCCTTACTCTTTGTTCTCTCTCTCTCTATGTTCACACAGGATTCGTGTTCCTCTTGTGTTCATCCCTATTCCTTGGTCACTTCCACCTCGAGGTCCCTTATTCTTTCCTCTTCTTGTTCATTATTCCTTCGTTCTGTTTTTTTCTTTATTTGTAAGCTTTATTTCGTGTTGTTTTTCAGGATTTTTTTTTCATTTTGTTATAATCTGGAAATTAACCAACCAAAAACAATCTACATGACAACAAGCAACTAAATCAGCTGCATTTAAGATCAGTAACACATCGGTACGCTGGCCACTCACGACCATTAGTGAATCCTAAGCTAGTTCCTGTCTTAGGTTAAATCTCACGACTGAAAGCAAAATGCTTCTTGGAACAGATTTGCATTGCAGCACGTTGCTGAAGAATTCTTTGCCTAACTCTCTCTTGATCCAATGAATTATCCACGAAAGACACTTCAATTGCCTGCAAATAAGAACATAAGAACATAAGAACAAAGGCAACTGCAGAAGGCCTATTGGCCCATACGAGGCAGCTCCTATTTATAACCACCCAATCCCACTCATATACATGTCCAACCCATGCTTGAAACAATCGAGGGACCCCACCTCCACAATGTTACATAAGAACATAAGAACATAAGAACATAAGAACAAAGGTAACTGCAGAAGGCCTATTGGCCCATACGAGGCAGCTCCTATTTATAACCACCCAATCCCACTCATATATATGTCCAACCCATGCTTAAAACAATCGAGGGACCCCACCTCCACAATGTTACGCGGCAATTGGTTCCACAAATCAACAACCCTGTTACTGAACCAGTATTTACCCAAGTCTTTCCTAAATCTAAACTTATCCAATTTATACCCATTGTTTCGCGTTCTGTCCTGTGTTGATACTTTCAATACCCTATTAATATCCCCTTTGTTGTGTCCATTCATCCACTTGTAAACCTCTATCATGTCACCCCTAACTCTTCGCCTTTCCAGTGAATGCAAATTAAGCTTTGTTAATCTTTCTTCATATGAAAGATTTCTAATTTGGGGAATTAACTTAGTCATCCTACGCTGGACACGTTCAAGTGAATTTATATCCATTCTATAATATGGCGACCAAAACTGAACTGCATAATCTAAATGGGGCCTAACCAGAGCAAGATATAGCTTGAGAACCACACCAGGTGTCTTGTTACTTACGCTGCGATTAATAAATCCGAGTGTCCGATTTGCCTTATTACGAACATTTATGCATTGATCCTTTTGTTTTAAATTCTTACTAATTATAACTCCCAGATCCCTTTCGCAATCCGACTTCGCGATCTCAACACCATCTAGCTTGTATCTTGTAACTCTATCATCATTACCTAGCCTCAGAACTTTACATTTATCTGCATTAAACTGCATCTGCCAGTCCTTTGACCATTTCAAAACCCTATCTAGATCAACTTGAAGTGATAGTGAGTCCTCCTCCGAATTAATTTCCCTACCGATTTTCGTATCATCGGCAAATTTGCAAATGTTGCTACTCAAACCTGAATCTAAATCATTTATATATATTATAAACAACAGAGGTCCCAGGACAGAGCCTTGAGGCACTCCACTTACAACATTTTCCCACTCTGACTTGACTCCATTTATACTAACTCTCTGTTTCCTTTGGTATAGCCATGCCCTAATCCAGCTTAATATAGCACCCCCAATACCATGAGCCTCTATCTTTTTAATCATGAGCCTCTATCTTTTGCCTTGCATATTTTAAAATATGCAAGGCACACGCTTGTCATTCCTATTTGCAACCTATTTCAGTTATAATAAGGCACAGTGCAACTACGTGGGGGGGGGGGGAAATGCAGCTTAAATAGCTAGTATCAGTGAGCCTACGTGGCATTCCTTCACCCTGAAAGATGTGTTGCATGTGGCAAAGACAGTCAGGCAAGCAATATCATGCCGGTTGCACCGTTTATGTGCTGCTGTTTTCAGGTAAACAACGTATAGTTTGAGGTTGGCTTTGGCGAGTCGCTCGTACTGGAACACGAGTCTCAGTCGCTAGTACTGGAACACGAGTCTCAGTCGCTAGTACTGGAACACGAGTCTCAGTCGCTAGTACTGGAACACGAGTCTCAGTCGCTCGTACTGGAACACGAGTCTCAGTCGCTCGTACTGGAATACGAGTCTCAGTCGCTAGTACTGGAACACGAGTCTCAGTCGCTCGTACTGGAACACGAGTCTCAGTCGCTCGTACTGGAATACGAGTCTCGGTCGCTCGTACTGGAACACGAGTCTCAGTCGCTCGTACTGGAATACGAGTCTCGGTCGCTCGTACTGGAACACGAGTCTCGGTCGCTCGTACTGGAACACTAGTATTAGGAAAATGGAATGTCTGTTCAATGTAAACTGTTCAATAAATGTAACCAAAGCCGTCAAAAATTGAGGAAAGATGTACAGGTTCGTAAGTACTTGCGTAACTGCTTCGTGAATCTGGCCACAGGGCAGCTGTACAAATGCAGATGTACCTAAATGTATTAAAAAAAAAGAAAAAAGTTCACAAAACAATAATTGATATAATATGAATTATAAAATGAGAGTGCTTTTATCTATTTGATAAATATTAACATTTCTTCAAAAATACAGTTCTGTAGTAAAATATTTGTTAAATTATCTTCAAATATCCTAAATCTCATTGTGTACTAATTAAACTGGATGACGGATGAAGTGGATAATTTAGTTTCTATGATTTCAATAGATAACAATCATACATCTATCATATACACTATACAAGGTGAAGAGTTAACACCCGCCGGCTCCCACGTCACTAGTTGCAACACCTTGAATACCTCATGCAACATGCATAACACAATAACCCAAATGTACACAAGGGGTCGGTCCACCTCTGTAATGGGATTATAGGGCTGTCCACCGATAATCCTCCTCCCTCCCCCCCTTCACTTAATGCCTTGACAATATCAGTAATGCCCTAAACTCATTTACATCAGAGTTAAAAACATCTGTTAAAACCTTTGCTGGATGGGAGGTTTCCGGACGGCGGTCCATTCTCTTGACAAATCCTATTTGGTTAAAAGCCTCTTGATTATTGCAGAGGCGCTTCTCCCCTACCACCGTAAATGAGATAAACTCTGTCGATGCTGAGTTGCAACATGGGCATCCTCTAACCATGTTGACCAGACCACACACTAGAAGGTGAAGGGACGACGACGTTTCGGTCCGTCCTGGACCATTCTCAAGTCGATTGAGAGAATGGTCCAGGACGGACCGAAACGTCGTCGTCCCTTCACCTTCTTAGTTTGTGGTCTGGTCAACATACTTCAGCCACGTTATTGTCTCATCGCCTGCATCCTCTCCCATCTCATCCCATCACCTGTCTTGATCACCTTGTCACAGTCTGATCGGGGATTTGCTAGTCTCCTGTGATAGGTTGCTTGTCTGAAGGAGATGGCTGAAGCGATTATTTGGCAGAAGACTTGTTCGATGAACCACCTGCCTGATGAACCACCTGCCTGATGAACAACCTGCCTGATGAACCACCTGCCTGATGGAGCACCTGCTTGGTGCTGCACCTGTCAGAGCCAGGTGCTTCATCAAACAGGGGCTGGACGGTAGAGCGTCGGCCTTGCTTGTTACAGGATCGGCGTTCAATCTCCGACCATCCAGAGGGTTGGGGGGACCGTTCCTTTTCTCTGTCCCTGTTGTCTGCTCTCTGTCCAGACTCCCTGTCCTCAAAATCGTGGTGGCTTAGCGCGCTCTCCGGAAAATTATCTTGTACCTACTTGTAGGAGCTTCTACAATACCCTCCCTCAGCACCTACAATACCTCCCACAGCCCCTACAATATCCCCCCCTCCCACAGCCCCCTACAATACCCCCACAGCCCCATACCCCCACAGCCCCTACAATACCCCCCACAGCCCGTACAATATCCCCCCTCCCACAGCCCCTACAATACCCCCCCAGCACCTACATTAAGACCACTGTAAAAGCCGCTGTGTTGTCACCACCAATGAACGAGGTACATTTAAAACTGTGGAAAAAATTAATCCAAAAGGGCTTTGATGTCAAGTCCAAGAACGCCCTCTGCTGCCCCTGATATATATATTATATATATATATATATATATATATATATATATATATATATATATATATATATACATATATATATATATATATATATTCTGTCGATGTTGAGTTTTATACACAGGTCAGTTTGATGGTTTAATGTACTACAATAAACTGGTTTAATCCGTTATCCTTCTCCAAAAGAAATTCTCATAGACATACTCATCACGTTATTGTGAACTTGAGCATGATACAGTAATCCTTGACTCCCCTTCTGAGAGAGACTATCCGCGAGCGTCTGACCTCCACTACTACTCGCATGTTATCTTTAAGGACGAGGGAGAGGGGGGGGGGGGGTTAAGAGTCTTTTATGAGAGTCAAGTTGAAGACTCGACGTGGAGATTCTTGTCACTAACTTTAGTGTGGATCTAGAAGCCTGGGACCGCTGGGCTCTTGATGATAGCGTGGAGGCGCTGGGCACTAGATGATAGCGTCGAGGCGCTGGGCACTAGATGATAGCGTCGAGGCGCTGGGCACTAGATGGTAGCGTAGAGGCGCTGGGCACTAGATGATAGCGTAGAGGCGCTGGGCACTAGATGATAGCGTAGAGGCGCTGGGCACTTGATGATAGCGTAGAGGCGCTGGGCACATGATGATAGCGTAGAGGCGCTGGGCACTTGATGATAGCGTAGAGGCGCTGGGCACTTGATGATAGCGTAGAGGCAGTTGG
>WNGS01160430.1:798810-842864 GCA_020271785.1 Procambarus virginalis | reverse complement strand
ATATACCTTACACTGACAGAGCATAATATACCTTACACTGTACAGAGCATAATATACCTTACACGGTACAGAGCATAATATACCTTACACGGTACAGAGCATAATATACCTTACACTGTACAGAGCATAATATACCTTACACTGTACAGAGCATAATATACCTTACACGGTACAGAGCATAATATACCTTACACTGTACAGAGCATAATATACCTTACACTGTACAGAGCATAATATACCTTACACGGTACAGAGCTCGTACTTCATACTGCAAGTTAATGGCAGTTATGGAGGGCAAAAGGGCTTTTAAAAGTAATAACTTCTGGACGTTATTTCTATCGATTTATTAAAAAAGACCCGCCATGACAGTGGTGGAAAATGTACCTGGGAGGGAGGGTGAGACAGACAACGAGTAAAGCTAATAATAAAAATCAAAGAGAAATGAGGTAGAAAAATACTGTGCTGAAAAATAATAGTAAAAAAGAGGGAGGCTGGCTTTGACCACGTGGAGGTGGGGGGCTGGCTTTGAGGACGTGGGGGTTGGGGGGCTGGCTTTGACCACGTGGGCTTGGGGGGCTGGCTTTGACCACGTGGGTTTGGGGGGCTGGCTTTGACCACGTGGGTTTGGGGGGATGGCTTTGACCACGTGGAGGTTGGGGGGGCTGGCTTTGAGGACGTGGGGTTGGGGGGGGGCTGGCTTTGAGGACGTGGGGGTTGGGGGGGCTGGCTTTGAGGACGTGAGGATTTAGTAGAATCTGTTGATTGGCGCACAACATATTCTTGATACTGTGTTGTCCTCCTTGTACTAAATGTACTCCACCTGGGTGTACTGGGTGTCACAGGTGTACTCGAGGTCGACGGAGGTGTGGATACCGCCCTCGTGGGAGTACCTGACGGAGGTGTCAGAGAGGCTGCAGCTCCAGGTCGCCGAGCTCCGCGCCAGGTTCAGGAAGGTCATCATTCACAAGGGTCCCGTCACTTGGCCAGGTCAGTACTGATCATGACCCTAACTTCCTTTCTATCTCAACCACTTGGACTGGACGGTAGAGCGACGGTCTCGCTTCGTGCAGGTCGGCGTTCAATCTCCGACCGTCCCAGTGGTTTGGCACCATTCGTTCCCTGTCCCATCCCAAATCCTTATCCTGATCCCTTCCAAGTGCTATATAGTCGTAATGACTTGGCGCTTTGCCCTAATAGTTCCCTTCCTACCTACATACCGTTCACCATTCCATTTTGCATTAAAAAAAAGTATTCTCGATTTCCACTCACTTTTCTACATAACTTCGTTTACCTCTCTAATTTCCACTCAATTTCCTCTACATGACACTTCATGAACATATTCTATAGTTAGTCACAACCAGGACAATCAACTTGATTAATCCAGCAGTCTATCCCAAGCACTATACGAATGAGTTTAAGAATTGATCAGCGAGAGAGTTCCTTTAGGTTTTCTAATCTTTCTCGTCGTCAGCTGGGCTGCACTTGACAAGAGTGGAGGGAAGTCAGGTGTCAGCGGAGTCCTCTGTCAGCAGCCTCCAGTCAGCCTGGGTCAACGGGCAATCTGTGATATACGACCACCTAGTTAGACTGAACATGAGAAGCAGCATCAACCGGGAGATGTTTAGTTTTGAGCATGTTCTGTCACAGGTAAGGTCTTGTTCTTGTTGATCCACTGATAACGATTCTAGCGTATACTAGATTGATCCCCTGAGGCCAGCGTGGTCCCTAGTTCAGGGTCCCTGAAGCCAGCTTGGCCCCCTAGTTCAGGGCCCTGCCTTTGGCTTCGTGAGGCCTCGTAAATTGACTTGTGCAAACCTATTGGACGATCTACAGTTGACAATTATATATTACCCATTTTATCAATGGACGATTTTTTTAATGGAACCATTAAGCAGATATTTTAACACCTTGTTAAAAAAAATTTCAGTAACTTCGTGTTTAATTAGAACTCAACATAAAAATGGTTTTTTAATGCTTGCGATAATCACCTGGAAAAACTAAACCCGCCACAGCAGCTGAATTTTTTCTACAGCGGCAGGAAAATATGCGGAAAATAACAAATCTCGTATAGGATGTAGCTTATGGTAGCTGTGGCTTTTTGTGCTCCAGCGCGGCTGGAACACTTAGAAGTAGAGACGGCCACGTAGCTTGATACATTGTGTTCCTACCACAGGGTGCGACTTGGGTGGAGAAGCTGATGATGGGTCGAGCCATGTCTACTTACGTGACGCTTTCGGGTCGTCACGCCGTCTCTGGGGACGTGACCTTCACGGGGAGATTGGCGGCGTCTTTCCTGGTGTCCTTGGCGACTGTGGACGGCGTGAGGGTCGCTAGGGACGTTCTCTTCACCACCAACATTCACAGCTACGCAGGTGCCGTATCGGGGACTAGTAAAGTTTGTTGACCAGACCCCACACTAGAAGGTGAAGGGACGACGTAGTTTCGGTCCGTCCTGGACCATTCTCAAGTCGATTGTGACTTGAGAATGGTCCAGGACGGACCGAAATGACGTCGTCCCTTCAGCTTCTAGTGTGTGGTCTGGTCAACATACTTTAGCCACGTTGACTCATCGCCTGCACTAGTAAAGTTTGAAAATATTGCAGGAAAGTTTACAAATAGTTTGGGCTGGCTAGCTGGCTGGCCTGCCAAATTATACTATTTCAGTCTATTAAAATTTTCATTATCTATCAGGGGGGGGGGGGAGGGTTTTAGAAATAACAGTACTATACATGGCAAGTCGATGACTCTTGGAAACTTTATCCAGGGACAGTGACGTGTGGAGACGTGACCGCCAAGGATGTACGCGTCACCACCATCAATACCATCAACATTGACCAGCTCTTCCGCTCTCTGCTCCGGCGTGATGCCTCGCACACCTCGGCTGGTAGGCTCGATGCGTTAACCTTCTCTATTTCTTCTAAATAGCTGTACTTATATAGGCGCAATGACTTGACGCTTTCCAACCACTTGGACTGGACGGTAGAACGACGGTCTACCTTCATGTAGGTCGGCGTTCAATCCCCGACCGTCCATAAGTGGTTGGGCACCATTCCGTCTCTGCCCCGTCGCATCCCAAATCCTTATTCTGACCCCTTCAAAGTGCTAAATAGTCGTAATGGCTTGGTGCTTTCCCCTGATAGTTCCCTTCCCTCCTAAATAGCTTTACCGACAAAATACTAATAGATGAAGCCTCGGGTTCTTTTTGAAATTATTTCCAAATCATTTTCCCCCTCAATACCCATTCGACAAAATTTTATGATGTATTAAAAATTTCCAATTTGCTTATTAAATTTATTATTTTCATGAAGTGCTAATGTAAGCTTTTGGTTTTCTAATGCGGTTACAACCGAAATTGAGAACGTATGATATCAAACAGATGAGTTTGCAATGATTTAGTCCTAGACAACAATTGTATACTTGATATCTTTCGTAGATTGTTGATAAATCTAGTGTGAGCCGAATGACCGCTTGTTATTCGTGCCGGACTCTTGACCCCGAACAATCAACAACTCTTTAGTGTGGTGTAGTTGCAGGTCACGTGGTTGTTGAAGGCGACCTCGTCTACCACAGGGACCTGGAAGCAAACATTACTGCCAGTATCATCTTGGACAACCTCCTCCGTCTGGACAGATTTGAGAACCAGGTCGTTACCGGTAAGTATTGAATCTTGGTGGTCTTATGGAATTTAAGTGATTGACTACAAATCAGGGCTTATGCGAGGTCTCCTTTACAGCGAGTTACAATATAGAAATGTTAAAACCCCCCATGACATTTGGAAGGAACGTTTGAAAATGTTCATTGATCAGATGCTGACATGAACGTAGACTCTTACCACTTTCTAACGGTAGAAATGTCACATTTACTTAGTATCAAAACTTTTTTGGCTCTACTAACTGTTGCTTTCAAAATATAAAATCTTTGCAAGGCGTCTTTACCTTGATCATCAGCTCGTGGTGTCCAAATATTCAGAGAAGGAAACTTTAAAGACGAATTTATCTTGATCTGTGTCCTGTCAACTACCCCCCCTCCCCCTTGAGGTTATCTTGAGATGATTTCGGGGCTTTAGTGTCCCCGCGGCCCGGTCCTCGACCAGGCCTCCACCCCCAGGAAGCAGCCCGTGACAGCTGACTAACACCCAGGTACCTATTTTACTGCTAGGTAACAGGGGCATAGGGTGAACTCTGCCCATTGTTTCTCTCCGGCGCCCGGGATCGAACCCGGGACCACAGGATCACAAGCCCAGCGTGCTGTCCGCTCGGCCGACCGGCTCCCCTCGGGACAAGTTTAACATGCATTGATTGGTTGAACGGCTAAAGATCTGTTGAATATCACTTGGACAAAGACGGAAAACTCGGACGTCACAATTCAGTTTTCTTAAATCTGGAAAAGTTAAGATCGTTTTCCGACTTCGGGAATGTACGGTTCCCAGTGATGAGAGACCAGTCCTCTCGTAAAGCTAACGGCTTTAACCGCGTTCATTTTCACTAAAGACGGTTCGTATCACCAGGACTTATTTCACTAGTGTGTGCTCTTGAGGAAGCTCTTTTGGCGAAACATGGTGCACTTGTGGAAAGAATTTTACACAAAAAGGAACTAGAAATTGAAGCACGAGGATAAACACGAACTTTTCTCAGAGTGCATTGAAAAATTGGAATAAAAGGTTATTAAAGCTAACGGCATACAGCTTCAAAAGCAGGTGGGATATAAAGCAATTGGGCCAAGAGCCTTGACTTCAGCCGACCGGTAAATGAAAGGAGGAGCCCAGGAGCTAAACCTCTCCTTACAAGCACAGCTTACATACCTACCTAGACACAACCCTTGACAAAAAACCCACTGTTGGCAGCCTCGACAGACTCAGTCAAGGGTAAAAACTACAAAGATTTTATTACAAGTGCAATTATTCCAGTGCTTGGAGGAACATCTCTCACGTGCTTCTTAAATTATAAATATCTTTGAGGCCAAGACAAGAAAGTAATATTTATCTGGGCCTGGGAAGAGGCCGCTGCGAGCGGTGCCTGTCAAAGCCCTCTCCTCCCCCAGGAAACACGCCAGCAATAATGACTTTTCTTAAAATAATTTCATGGCGTATTTTTTTTAATTACTTAAAAAAATTAAAAGGCAGACAGGGCGCTTTATAGTCTTGTCAGCGTGGCTAATCTTCCAGTGACACAAAATACTGGGAAGACGCGTTAATTACCCAGGCAATAACGATTTACATTTTAGGTTTAGCGAATTTGCATTAAAAATTCCAGTATGAAGACCGGCATAAAATTAGTATATTTCGTATTTTATATTTTACTAAATCTAAATCATGTTGTAAATTAAATGTAGACTCTCAGAAGGTTAGTTTTAGTGTTTAAAATCTACTAAACTGGAAATGCTGAGATAATGCCTAGTTACAGTAAGCTTAAGTATAAAGCTTTAATGAGACAATTTAATTAATACACAATGACCTACAGTACAGTATGTTTATAATTCCTGGCACAAGAAGCGAAGACTGGAAGTTGGGCTCGAACATCCGTCAATGATCTTCAGAGCAATGAATCGGGGTCGATACCCGCTGCATGTCACTGAACAGGTCCTCTGATGGCGTCATGCAGTGTTCTGTATTGGTTTATAGGTAACCGGTAGCAGTATTTTAAGTAACCCGGTTAGTGTTAGTGGGTTAATAGGACGTTCTGTGCCTGTTGTCGGTTAGTGCTTGTATATCGGCTAGGACTCTTGCAAGGGTGTCAACAATGCAGGTCCAGGTTGGTCGGCTAATGGCCTTATAGTGGTCGGGTGTAATAACTTTATCCACACTGCAGGTGATCACCGTGTGGGCGGCATGAGGTGCCTGTCAGCCAGGGTGACTGGGAGGGTCAACGGTGTGAGGGTGCCAGGTGAGGTCTTCCAGAGACACTCTCACCTTTCCTACAGTGTGTCGTCGGCAGCCTTCACACGCCTCCTCGCCGCCTCCCTCACCATCAACACCGCTCTACACACCATCACGGTCAGTACTGATGTCATTATTCTCGCTCACTGCTGAGGAGGATCCCTGGTTGGGATCGAAATATTCAGTGTACACAGTACTGGGTCCCTGCTGTGTCCAGGAGTGATGTCATTGCTACCTTTAACTGAATACTGTTTGACTTAAAATTTGAATACATTTTTAATACCATAAAGTTATTGAAAAGGATACTTCAATACGAAGCAAAGGAGCGGGATAAGATGAAGGGAAAATCCTCAGCGATGAAATAGAAATCCCAATTTCTACCCATTGGGCAAATGTAGAAATGTAAATTACAATATTGTAAAATAACACAATATAGCACATTGGGAGTCAGGGTAGAATTTCATTGTTAATTTCCCAACAGTAGGGAATACCGACTGCGTGAGCGGGTTGGACAAGGAAGAGTAGTGGAAGTAGATGGTTGAGTCTACCATCTTGTGTAGGAAATTTATTCTCGTACCTCTGTAATTTTGGCTTAAAATTACCTTGTCAGCGTTTAATTATTTTGGTGTTTACGGGGAGTTTGTGACCTTAAATTCAAGAGTTGTGGTGTGCACTCTTGCACGTTTTTCAGTATCATTGTTGCAAATACATAATTAAATATTTGCAATGCAGTCGGTTAGTTTCACCGAAGTTTGTTTTGAAGTTTGCAGCCTGCAAATAAAGTTTTCGTCAACCATGTTGAGAGTAATTGGGTTTTTAGTTTAATAATAGATACTAATTTGTTCTTGGAGCATACGAGGCATATTCTATAGTGTTGTTGGGGCAAGTGACATTTCTAAAGATTTCATTGACTAGCACTAAAGTGATGTCTATATTCCTGATAGTGGAATAAAGACATCACTTTATGGTATTCATCCTCTCTATTTGTGAGGCCCTTCTAGTTATTTTATTGCGAATTATGCTATTTGGATTCGTCTTCAACGTTTTGCGAGAGTTCTCGCTCGTTTCGTCCAGGTGATTTAGAGAAAAATCACATGGGGGGGGGGGGGGAGGGGAATCGCCTGTCATCTAGAGTTGTTACAACGGACATAAAAGGATGTGCTAAATTGCCTGAACCTAATAGATGGGCACGCGTTGAAAGCGTGGATATTCGAGTCGCTATGATTTATAGTACATCATATTTTGTCCGTTGGGGGACTGAGATGACAATGCGTTATTATTCGAGAGAACAGGTTGGTCACCCATCCACACAGGGCATTTATACCCACGTGTTCAGAACGGGTAACAACATAATGGGTAAACATTGGCCTTTTTCTCTATTGTAAATATTGGACCTTATAATACTAGATGGTATTGCCCAACCCCTTTAGCTGGACGGTAGAGCGACAGTCTCGCTTCATGCAGGTCGGCGGTCAATCCCCGACAGTCTAAGTGGTTAGGCACCATTCCTTCCCTCCCCCGGTCCAATCCCAATCCTGATCCCTGCAAGTGCTATATAGTCGTAATGGCTTGTCTCTTTCCCCTCTGATAACTCCCTCCCTCTTTTCATTTCGAGGACAGGTGAGCAATAAGAATCTGGACCTTCTGCGTGTGTTTGGGGCCCTCCAAGTAGTAACGTCCCAGAAGAGTTTCTCCTCCATGCGGCTGCTTCAGGAGGTCTCCTCGGAGGGCTCCTACACATACAAGCGACAACGTCGTGAGGCGGACTCCACACTCCAGGCTTGCACGACCCTGCACGACCGGGAACTGACGGAGGGAGAAGGCGTCTACAGGTGCTGCTGGGGGCGCTCCGGATTTTGACCGCTTCCCAGGATCTAGTGAACTCTGATGACCTCCACTCTGCTGGGGGAGGAGCTTTCATTCGGAAGAACATTGCTTTTTATACCAGACTGGCCCAGAAGACCAGTTATGCCTCGCTCTACACAGCCGCTGCTGAGCTCTTGCTCTGCGATGTCCTGCTTGATAACATGTTACAGGGGGAAAGGCAAAATGACGAGCTGTTTTACCGCGCAAATATCACACAATACCGAGCAGACATTGAGAAAGTCATAACTGATGCTAAGACACTCCTTGCTGAACTAGATGTGAACATGCACGATGTTTTCTTAATGTTCATCAGTTCACGAAGACTCGCAGAACGGCGAGATCTCGAGACTCTTGACCTGCTTATTTATGCACTCGATGACAGCAGGACTAGAGCCTCTAACAGTGACTACATCATCTGCCGCTGTCTATGTCCACAAAGGCTTTCCATAAATAAAACTGATCGTCGTGGAATTAGCACGTGCGACCCTTCCATTTATGTAATATATTACACGCTGAAGAGGATCATCCGGTATCGTTCGGTACTGGAGACGACGATGACGCGGCTCTCAGACCAGCAGGTGGTGCTGCTGCAGAAGGCTGCGGTGGATCACGAACTGGGGAAACTGTTGGAGATCATCCAGGAGAGGAGAGAGTTGTGGGAGGGCCTTCAGGTGGCTGCGCTATGCAGCGCCTCGCCTGGGCACAGAGAAGAAAGACTTCAACTGGTGCAGATGCTTGCGTCCTACCGCCAGCAGCTGGCCAAGACTACTGCAGCCTCCCTTAAGAGGACCAGAAGAGACGTGCTTCTTACAGGTAGGAGTCGACAGTTTCTTGACATCCTTGGAATGTAGTTTTAAAAATAATTTGTAGTAATAGACTAATAACCATTAAACTTGACGTTAACAAAATTAACAATTGTTATTTTTTGTTTTTTAATGACTTGAATATATTTACACTATCATTTGATTTAAATATCACACAAGCACCCTACTAGTACCAAAATCACCGCCACTCCCAGGCACTGCCACTCCCGGGCACTGCCACTCCCGGGCACTGCCACTCCCACCAACAAACCACACTAGTGCTGGCAAGATAAGTAACCTTGAGAGCAACAGGTGTAACTACTAGCTAAGATGACTGCAGATGTGGATGCTTTTTCAAACCTTATTATATCATTTCAGACTCTGATGCTGCATCAGGAACGAATTCCCCTTCAAGTTCGGCATCTGTTAATGACTCGTATTTAGCCATTAACAATACACTAAGGGAGGCACCTACTTCACTGAAGACTGTCTCCTTACCTTTGAATATCACTCCTCAAGCGGGTGTGGCGCTTGGAGCGGGTATGAATGTCATCTCTCTGAAGACTGTTAAATTCGGAGAGAATAATACAGTTAACACAAATTTATCTTCAGAGGCGAGGACCTTTATTTCACCCCCTTCACTTCTCAATATCGACCCGGCTGATCTTGGCGACGAAGGTCACCGTCTACGGTTGATTGATAACTCCAGCGTAGGGATCTTAGGACCTCGAGGTTCGTGTCCAGGATGTCCATCAGAAGCCGCCTCCAATTCGACTCGAAGTAGTCTCAACCCATCAAAGGATCTGCCTATTGCAAGGCCTCGGGTCGCCAGTGAGGCTCTTGATGATGTCTTGCACATTCCGCTACGTACTTCTCCATCAACAGACGTTTCTTCTAGAGGCATCTTGGCCACGGAGGCGCCCTCCGACATCAACACATCTGTAAAGATCGGACTTCCGGCCACTTCTACGGTCGCTCCCGTGTTTAATCCTTCAAGACCTTCTGACGTTGTCAAGATCCCGTACCAGGGGAATTCCACATCTCTTTCACTCGGGGATTACTGCCGTAATATATCTTCACATAACCATGAAGATTTTGACTCGGCTATTAAGATAATCGACGAAGTAAAGATATTTCGGCAGTACCTTCACATCGTCGCTTCCACTCACCCTTGGGACCTCTCTGGTCCCTCGGTCGACCAGCGGTTAGATGCAGAGATTTTTTCCATTTTTGGCATCGTTGCAGAGACCGTAGAACATTTTGTGCATGACCCTCTTCAGCCTCTGGGTTCCAGGAACGCGACGAGCTTGATTAAGGAGGCGCTTCTTTTTGATGCTGCGATGGACTTCGCATCATTATCTCAATACAAGTTCTCTAATGCGGTCACGTCCATAATTGAACATCTTGAAAATCTTATATTAAATGCCACGGAGTTGATTGAGAATATCTTGGCATGTTATGACTCTTCAAACTTCCGTAACAAGTCGACAGTTGCTTCAGAGATCTTGCTTAGGAGCTTACCAGCGGCGTTGCCGTATCCTAAAGTAACTTCACTCAATATAGACAAGTTTATAGCTGTGCTGACCGGAAATAAAGCATTATTATTACGAGTGGACTTTCTGTTGACTTTCGTGAACGAAATACTGTCCGTCAACCCGTGGAAGCAGCCCATTGATCAGCCTGTTTTCTCGGTCAATCATTCCTTCGTTGTCGCCACTGCCAAGAAAGTAAGAAACGTCCTTTATTTGATTTTGGCGGACGACTCTAAATATTTCTCTGAATTCGATAGTCTGGTTTTAAGTCTTCTTTTAGCAGACTATAAAGTGGCTATGGGGATGGCACAGGGGCTGCTTCCTGACCACTTGCCAGCAGACGCAGAGAAAGTCGTACGGCAAATCTATGGCCCGAATGAGTTGAACACGGCTGACCAAGCCCGAAATATCCTTTACGACCGAAGAAGGTTCCTCGAAAAAGCTAATGATGACATTTCCAAACTGATTGCCTCTTTCACTCTTCGACACGCGGATGGTTCTTCCTCGGGCGTTGATGAATCCCTTTCGGGCGCTGAAGGCACTAACTTGGGCCGCTCGGAGAAGTTGTCCAAGTCTTGGAGATTGTTCGTGTCTGGAACATGGGTGTCTGGGCGAGTGGCAGGCTACAGGCTGGAGAACATTGCACAACAACACGACGTTGTTCACGACAAACGGCGAGTTATGGATCTAATCGGTGAGTATCGGTAGTTAATCTTCACGAAATGTAGTCTAAAGGGCACATTATTAACTCTGATCTTAGGGGTGAATTGGAGATAAATTATGTACTTTTATGAACACATTCTAACAATGGAACTGAATTTGGATGGGAGATACACTGAACCTTTTAAAATATGCTAGATATTTCATAAGTGATTCTTTGCACCCCATTTCGGAAGTGAAATAAGCATGTATAAGCAAGATGGTTGATCAGATTAATTGTTGCATGGCATTCCTTGCATCATTTTATGCACCTGGTGGCTAACTTTTGAGACTTGAACGAAGATGCCTTTGAAGTGACCAAATTGATAAATTGTTATTCATTATACCTTGTGCAGATACAATATTAAAAAAATAATCATAAGTTCCATAACACTGCAATACATATATTTTGGCCTAAATAAAAATGGGAGTCACTTTAGGTGTAATATTCTTGATATTATAATATATAATTTATTCTTAATAATTACTGCAAAGCCATGAGACCAATATCATATCAAATAAACTGCGACAAGAGGTTCGGAGTCAGGAAGGCGCACTGGTGTATGGCTCATGAGTTAGGTGTCGGGTTTAAGGCCTACCAACCTCTGCAGGTTAGGCTACATTTGCGTATTAAGGCTACGCTCCAAGCATATTTTAATCCTGAAATTAGTTAATCTGCATAATTTGGATTCCCTTATTGTCTCCTTGCTTGCATATCCTATCCACTAGTTCTTGTATTCTCATAGTAATCCAGTAATATGATGACCAAATCAGACACTAGAAAGTGAAGAGACGACGTAGATTCGGTCCGTCCTGGACCATTCTAAAGTAGATTGTGTCAAGTCCATTCTTACAATCGACTTGAGAATGGTCCAGGACGGACCGAAACGTCGTCGTCGTCCTTCACTTTCTAGTGTGTGGTCTGGTAAACATATTTCAGCCACGTTATTGTGACTCCTCGTCTCCAATAATATATCATAAGCATGTGTAAAGTTAATTTTAAGAATAGGAAATGATTAAAATTTATTAATACAGAACTTTAACATTTACCCCCTTAAAAAGTATTGGTTTGACATTGCAAAAACAAAAGTATTGTAGAAAAGATACAATGCAACACAAGGCTCAAATGATATGCTCGAAGGTTATTCGTTACTGCTACACGTAAATATGGCTCCCGGCAGGGTCCAGCACGAGGGTGAGGAACCTGGTGCTGAGGGCCAGGCTTAGTGTCTCTGTTGTGAACGGTGTGGAGACGAGTCGTGTGGTTCAACATGGCCTTACCCTGAGTGCCACTGTCCTCACCATCCCTCTCACCTTCTCTGCCGCTACGGTGAGTCACCATCTTCCTGAGTGTCACCCCTCACCATCTTGTCATGGTGTCATCTGGCTCGTCAGTGCCGGATAATCCCTTGCACCCGGCAGAGCGTTGCAAAGCTTCAACTGGTCAAATTAGATGTTTGATAGTGTATCGTGTAAACACCATTATCATGCCAATCTGCATTTCACTTGGTACCTTGAAACACTGATAGGGATGTAAACTGGTTAACTATTCACTCCTGACGGTGTGAGGTACTAGCTGTTCGATTTAATAGCACCTTTCAGTAGTTAGGCGTCCAAATTTGACTGATTTGCTCATTTATTAATGATACTTTTGACTGAAATTTTCCTTTAAGATTCCAGCCTTTCTGAACACCATAGGGGATATACAATAGTGTTTAGGGCACCGTTCCTCATCCTACAAGGTGGAACCTTCAGTTTAAGGTAGTAAGAGTCCTTAATGTTGTCAACCGAAGGCTTGGTGTTACAGGTGGTTGGGGAGCTGAAAGCTGGTTACATAAACAACATGCCAGCTGGGAGCTACCTCACACTAGGGGGTGACCACCACCTGCCTCGCCCCCTCATATTTACGGTGAGTGCTGTGACAACCCATTGTTGTATCCTAACTGCTATATGGCTATACCCTGGCCCCCATATTTCCTCCGCTTTCTGAAAGAGTACTGCCCTCTGGCGGAGCTAAATCAACCATCTTCCTCCAGGAGAGCGTGGTGGTTCGTGGCCAGGTGGTCGTGTCGTCCACGGTTAATAACCATGACCTGGTTGACCTCAGCAAGAGTGTGGTGCTGACCTCTGGCCCATCGCAGGTCATCCTCACCTCCGTCACCTTTCTCAACCTTTCCGCCGTCAGGTGATTTACTAAAAGATCACCTCGTCCTATTGTCCTGTATATACAAAATTACCTTTTAGCTTGTAGCGTTTTTTTTAATAATTTGGAGAAATGCCTTTCAAAGAATATATGTTAAATTATTTCAACAGTGTGGGGTGCGAGGTGGCCCGGCTGACAGGTGTGCTCCTGAGACACCTGTTGACACGTGATGAAACAGCTGTGATTACAGGTAAGACGGCTATCTTGGAGAACCTGTGCGATAGGTCTGGCTAATGTTAGAGACATGCATTTAAAAGTAGTCCAATGCCTGTGCAGTGAATTCAGTCTCTAGTGTGATCTTTAACATGCCATAAAGGGGTTTACGTGTCTTCAATCCTTCTCCTTCAGGAAGGAAGAGGTTCCTGGAGGAGGTGATAGTGAGGAAGGGCGACGTTAAGACAGCCAGCCTCAAGGTAGACCTCGTTACCAGCGTCAACATCACTGACCTAGTCACAGATTCCCTCAGGAGAAATCCAGGTAGAAAAGCAGTTGTCATAACTTATTGAAGACTGTGTGAAATATTTGCCGGAATGAACTGGTAAAAAAAATATCGCAAGTGTTGTAATCTTTGACCTGCACTGTTGGGTATCTACAGGCGGCGTGCAGGTCGTGTCCAGCAGCCTGCAGGGGACGTTCCTGGTGGTGCAGCAGCAACTGGTCTCCAGAGGCTTCACCGTCAGCTCCAAAGGTGTAGATGGGTACCTCGATCTCCACAGGTAAGGAACTATCAGAAGGCGCCAAGCCATTACGACTATTGCCCTTGGAGAAGTGGTCAGGATAAGGATTTGGGATGAGACGGGGGAAGAAGGAATGGTGCCCAACCACTTGGACGTTCGGGGATCGAACACCGACCGCTGCAAGAAGAGACCGTCGCTCTATCCACCTCTCAGTGGTTGGACAATTATAGATTGGTAATCGCGTATTTAAAACTGCCAAAAGTAGGAATTTATAATACAAAACGGCAGTCTGAAACTCTCTACCTAAATACCTCTTGAAACTTTTATCAGGATTTGGAAGAGTTCCAGCAGTTGATTAGCCGAAACTTTGTTGTTGGGAATTAGAAACAAGGCGCTATTAACAGAGTGGGACATCCTAAGGTAGTGGAGGAGACTCGCCCTTTCAGTGGTTCTGGCTCGACAGCCCAATATCCAGTAAAAATCTCCCAATATTCATTAAATCGTCAATTTGCAGCATTTAGATTTGACTTTTGATTTGATGTAAAAGATGCCTCGTAGCCCAACTTTGAGGGGTCACTGGTGATGAACCGGTGACATATTGGGCCACAAACTTGACTCAACGGTGATGGGGTAATTCCGTATGTCGTAATTCATCCCAGTTGACAATTTGTCATAAACTGTGTTGATCTTCTGCTTTCGGCCAAATGGTCCCTTGGCCTCCGGTCTGTTCCTCGGCCGCCTCTGGTGCTGAAGTACATGAAAATTCTACAGAAGTCACTACGAAGTCACGTATTGTGTTCATAGTAACGCCTCGTGAGTAAGGCGAGGAAATTTTCATGGATGATCAAAGGCGCGTTACTTCGTAAATTTAGCATTAAGAGAAGTGGTAGACGTATCGTCGCCTGCCTTGACTGGCGTATGTAAATTAAACTTAAATATGTAAAATGCGTTTGTAGAAAGTTTTAAATTGAAGGCGAAAAAAGCAATCTCTCTGCCACCAACTCGAATGATGGTAACAGGCTCCTTGTTTGGACAGGTTGGCGAGCCAGGTGGTATTCAGGAACCAGGACACCACCATTAACGCCAGACTTAAGTTCGTCGGACACTCCTCTATCTCTACCTTGTACTTCCAAGGTAAGCATCCCCATCCCTACTGCGCATCCTATTTGTCACTTGTCCTTCTCCATCCTCCTGTGAGAGGACGGAGAAGTCCCTCACTTGAGAACTTCTCAAGTGGTGAAGTCTACCCCATCCCCACTTGAAAGCAGAATAGTGTTGACAAATAGATATTGTCTACGGGATTGAGTCGCCATATTTTACTATTTGAAGGACAAGTAGCATAACCCTGCTTGATACGTGCTTGGAGTTATGAGAGTTCTTCTCCTCAAGCCCGGCCCGAGCCCAGGCTTGACTTGAGAACTCGCTCCAACAGGCTGTTGCTTGCAGCCCATTATCTTAATTTGCTTCTCGTGTCATTTGTGACTCAAATTCCGACGCATTGTAATCCAAACCCTCTCCTGGCAGACACGTTTGACCTGGTGTCTGCAGAGCACTACAGTGCTGCCTGGCTGCTCAAAACTACAGACCAGAGCCTCGAGGGTCACGTGACGGTGGCCTCCATGACCTCTAGCCGGGTTACAACTGCCTTGGGGGTCAAGATCCAAGAGGTCGACTTCACTCGCTTCCACAAGTTCGCTGCGCTCATTAATCAATCGGTTACATTGTCGTCCGTCAGGTTTAGTAAGATCATCTTAAAATATTACACATTTTCTGTGATTTATATTTAAAGAACCGATGATTCGTTATTCTTGATTATGAGCTCAAATGAAACTCTTAAGGTTTAAGACAGTCTTGTGAGAGTACAAGCAGCTGACGAGCAGAAACATCATGGGGTTAAAGTCCGTATTTATTATGCAGGGGAAGTGAGGTCAATGCGGTGGGTGGATTTAACTGGTCACATACAAGGTTGGGACCTTTCGGAAGACGCCATCCTCACCACCACCACCTCCAACCTCGTCTTCACCACCTCGATGACCTTCCTCGGCCCCGTCAACGTCACCGGCGACTTCGTAGCTACCAAGAGCATCAATGAGGGCAGCCTGGCTACCCTCTGTGGCCCCGTCTCCCTGGATACCCTCACAATTACTGGTAAATATCTTTGAAAAACCTATTTCGTTGTCGACAGAGCTGTACTGTGGTAGCTGGCTGCGATCATTATTATTACACAACACTGAATGAGCTAAACAAGAACATGAGTGTTTCAGAGTAAGCAACAAGGCTGAAACAGATCAGGGGCCAGATTCACGAAACAGTTACGCATGCACTTACGAACCTGTACATCTTTTCTCACTCTTTGGCGGCTTTGTTTACAATTATTAAACAGTTAATGAGCTCCGAAGCACCAGGAGGCTGTTTATAACGATAACAGTTGATTGGGGAAGTTTTCATACTTGTAAACTGTTTAATAAATGTAACCAAAGCCGTCAAAGATTGAGGAAAGATGTACACGTTCGTAAGTACTTGCGCAACTGCTTCGTGAATCTGGCCCTTGGTATTTCCACAAGTGTCGGCAATGTGTCTTAATAAAGTCTTAACTTACCTCAGACACGATGCCTCTACTAGAACGGTAAACCATGAATTTGTTTGGCTAATTTGTCAACTCAAATTTGTTGCAATAATTTTGATTTCTAATTATATCGGAAAATATAATGAAGTACATTATGTGGTTATCGTTCCCTTATGCTGTAGAAAAGTTATATTATTATAAGTTATTAATGAAAACTGTAATCTAACAGCATATAATGATGCTGTAAGTAACTGGTTCATTACACAATTTATCAGTTAAAACAAATGGTTTGAGTTGCATATAGAGAAAAGGGTTTCCTGCTAAGAGTTTCATGGTAGAATGCATAGGTTCAAGAAGCAACGTCAGTTTGTTCATAAACATAACTTGAGCCAGAGCGGGATGGCACTAACCCTAACTTGGTTAGTGGCACTTGGCCTTTGTTTGTTTATCTTCACACACACAAATCACAATAGTGTGATGAATGAAATGAACAAATTTACAAGGGTTGCAATTCTTTTTACCATGTCGTAGCTCAGTCGATTAAGGCAGCGTCTGGGATCCTCTTGGACGTAGGTTCGAACCCTCGTCACGGCCCATGTGGATTTGTTCATTTGTTTATCTTAATTGTCACTACAGCAGTCCGTCCGTCCTGGACCGTTCTCAAGTCACAATCGACTTGAGAATGGTCCAGGACGGACCGAAACGTCGTCGTCCCTTCACTTTCTAGTGTGTGGTCTGGTCAATATTCTTTAGCCACGTTATTGCGACTCATCGCCTACAAGGGAGTCGAAGTTGTGTTAAGGTATTACTATAGTACAATTGATTCGTAATGCTAGGGGACGACTTCGGCTCAGAGGGAGTTCGTAGTCTACTTGAGGAAGGTTCACCAACCTTCCTGGCCTTTGGAAGACGAGTAACACCGTACTGTTGAAGGAATAAATCTTTCCATTTGCATCCAGCTAGTTGGTGCTTTGGTCGGAGAGCCCCTCTCCAAATTTTGGTTATTAATCATAACTAAACTTGTTTTTAAGCCTTTCCAGTTAGTAGGTTTTAGTAGGCACTCGTCGGCTTGAGAAGCTGCACCATTCTGCGATGGTAGGTAGATAATTATCGGGGGAAAACGCCAAACCATTACGACTATACAACACTTGGAATTTATTAGAATTTGGGATGGGACGGGGGGAAAGAATGGTGCCCAACCACTTAAGGATTGAACGCCGACCTGAAAGATGCGAAAACCGTCGCTCTACCATCCAGTCAAAGAGGCTGTGAAGGTGTAATAGACTTCAGTAGCCAATTCGACTTCCAAACTAGACCTAACTAGCAGAACGATCCCATATGCCGCTTGGAAGAATAATAGTTTTTATAAAGACTGTGAAACTCTTCTCTGCATTAGTATCATAGTCGTTTCTTGTTAATTAAGTTGATGGGAAACTACGGATTTCGGAGGAAAAATTGTTGTAGAGGTAATTATGATTAACGTACATTATAAATCCGCTCAGTGATGGTGGAAATGCGACCAATCTCTCGCGACATGTAATCTTCGACGAGGTGTTCCAAACGGTGCCCTTCGTGACAGGTACAGTGACGTACTTGACGAGGTTGAACGTCAACGTCGTCGTCTGGGCATCCACGAGATCACCGACGAGACGGTGCCAGACTTCTGGATGAACGACAGAGATGTTATCCTGGAGAAGCCGCTGACGCTGAAGAGGTTAACAACTCGACACGTAACCACAGTCAAGGTGAGACTTGATTCGTTTTATCGGACAGAAAGCCTATGTATGTATGTATATGTATGTATTAGGCCTGCATTACGGTCCTCCTAAAGTCGAACGAATGAAGTTCCCCATGATGCAATACCACAACAGTGGGCCAACTTCAGGGTACCTATTCACTGCTAGGTGAACAGTGCATTAGGTGAAGAGAAACATGCCCAACAATTTATGTCCAGCCTGGGAATCTAATCCGGGATTCTTCGCTATAAGTAGAGAACCAAACCAACTGTACTTAATCACTAAGAATAAAAAAAAACTATCTTGCTAACAAATTGCAAAACACTTAAAATCGAAAGTTTCCTATTTTATCGGTACCAAGGTCGGTAATCCCAGGGTCGTCTGAGATAGGAGTAGTGGTGGACGTTGAGGAAATTGGCGACCACATTATCATCTCTCTTCACCAATTAACTTTCCTAATCAAGAAATGTAATTTTAGTCTGCACTGTGAAGTCACTTGGTTAAAATCTCGTTGATGCGAATATATATCAAATGTTCAAAAGATAGATCATGATTATAATTATGCAAGTTTCATAATGAGGCCTATGGGAGTATACTACCATAGTTTAAGATAAAAAAAAGTGTAAGCCTCTGCACCTGAAGTTTTTGTCAAATTATCAGCTTCTTGGATCCTATCATTTAATTGGCGGTCACCTATTGGCAGTGTTATTCAGTAACTTTAAGTTTGTCATGCCGTCTCTTGTCACTTGTTAGTCTTGGCTGCCTTCCCTACGACCCTGTTGCGTTATTATTGGCTGCCTTACCTCTTGCCTTGTCTCTCCCTTCCCAAGTCTCATCTTGCATTTGAGTTAAAGTCGAGTAACATTTCTCAGTCGATCTCCAGCTTGTGGAAGTCTACCTGTAGCGTTGTATGTTCAGATCAGTTTCATCAGTTTTGCATCGTTAGCAAGCATTAAGGAGTGTATACCATTCCGTCAGGTATGTCAAGATATTTTTCAGAAAAATGTAATTGGCTAATCATCCATGATTGACAACTGATCTAAGACCTCCAGCAAGTTTGTCAAACACGATATTTCTTCTGTCAAACCACGTCAAAGCTCTCCGTCAGTATTTGTCTATCTAAAATGAACCATTAGTCTCCTGCTTTTCTCTAGGATCCTGCAAGGTATGCATGGCAAAGGTTCATGCTTGAAATTAAAGATCTTTTTGTGTCTCTTGTATAGGTACGATACGAATCATTGCAATTTAAGCGTCGGCTGCATTATTTAGGAACCAGAGGGAGATTTATCTTGTCAAGAGTATGTATTTCTGAAAATTTTAGGTCCTAACATTGTCCCATTATCTGCTGTAACCTCATTGCTGTTAAGTCATTCTCGTGAGGGGATCCTTGTGTAAAATCAACCTCTCGGTCTTAATGTAAAAAAAAATACATTTGTTATAAATTTTTAGGAATTTGAGAATGAAAATTTCAGTTGTCGTAATGGTTTATCCAACCTCTTGTCTGACATGTCCTTGTGGCCAGTCCAATGCGGCACAACTGGTTACGGTGAAGGAGCGGATGTTACCGAGGCTCTGCAGCAGTGGGACGCCGACGGAGACGGTGGTGCTGAGGGAGACCTTCACCTTCATCCACCTCACCGTAGTCTCCCTCCACACCCACGCACTCCAGGTACTTCTATCGCAAATAGTTTGTTTTACGGGCTCACCATAGCCCGTGCTACATGGACATTTCCTTCAGAGTAGCTAAATCAAAAATATTATTATTTACGCGAGTGATGAACATCTCTGTATCGGTGCTAGTCGAAGTAGTGCAAGTTTCTTTATAAATTGGCTTGTTACTCAAATTATTCCTCCAGCTCCTTCATCAGTGTTTGGATTCGATTCTGTCAATCGTGTATAGCACACGAAGGTCAACAAGGGGACCCCTTTAGCACATATTTTGTAATCAACTCGTGTTGTGGCCACTCCTAGTGTTTCATAATCGGTTAAGCTGATAACTTTTATATACAATAAATTGATGTTAGAGTGGCTTTTGAATAAAGCTGCTAGGGAGGGGATGGCATGTTGTCATACGTGATTACTCTGTAAATAATTTAGAGTAATATAAAAATCCTTTATTCATTATATTATACTAGATCGGGATGCATTGTATTCTGTAGTGTGTACATACTGTGGTATGTGTGTACACGTACATAGTACAATGTGTGCGGGTAGGTAGGCGTATCTCTTGATGTCTGAAAGGGGATGGGATGTGGTTAGAAGGTGGGTTGGTGACGGGGATGTGGTTAGGTGGGGCGGGATAGTTGCCTGACGAGTGTTTGGTTGCAGGTGGAAAGGTGGTCTGGGATGAAATTATAGTTTAAACGAGTAAAGGCAGGAAGTACTCTGCGCTAGCGAGGAGCTTTGGGGGAGGAGGGGAAGGAAGTGAACCTGGGAGAGTGTGTGGGGGGAAGGGAGGGGGATGAGAATACTGGAGAATGTGTGGGTACTTGATCAAATGCTATGTAACCCAATTAACATGGACTTTAAGATCCATATAATAAAAATCGATCAATTTGTTAACATTTTAATTGCAATTGCGCATACTTACCAACTTGATGGATTATGCCTCTCAAACATTGTATTCTTTTACTGAATGCACTGTTTTTTTTACGCAATTGACCCTTGCGTAAAAATTCTCTTGCTTGGAGAAATTTAAAACGTTGTAATCTTGAGGCTAAATAGGGCTAATGATTATCCTTCCAGAAAGTTAGGTGCCTAGCGTAGGTTCTAAAGCTTTTGCCAAGCTAAATCACTATTATATAGAAGGGGAATAGAACGGGTTCTATCAAAAAGGGGTCTTGCTCTGTCCAAAATTACACTACTCATGGGAACCAGTACGTTTTCTCGTGCGGAAAACGTAAATACAGTAATTTAACATGTTTACTGCGTGTTAATATTGCCAGAACTTTTGATCCAGTTGTAGAACTAACTGATTTGCTCAAATCTTAGTTGATAAAATCACAATGTATGACTGCCCCGATCTTAGGGACATCATCAAAATGAACAAATCCACGAGGGCTCGAACCTACATCCGAGAGGATCCGAGACCCTTGTGGATTTGTTCAATTGGTGCATCACGCTATTGTGACTTCTGTGTGTAATCATCAAAGTGATTTGTAAAAACTACTCACAGTAAAATATTAGTCGTAATTCAGTTGTCATTTATTCATATTACTTTTTCTGCTGTTTTATTTAAATATTAATAAAGTTGAGTAAGCATGATGTGCCCCCAGATCCTGACGATGAATGACGTGCCATTGACCGAGCTGCAGCAGGTGCTGACGACGGAGGGGAACCAGGTCATTACTGGTCACTACACACTAAACAACGTCCTCTTTATGGGTAGGTTTATTGCTGGTCAGTGTACTTGGAAATGCGGAAAACTGATTAGGGTTCCAATATTGTTTTTCCTCCATAAAAGTTCAACTGGTTATCGAGAAGTTTCGAGCTTTTAACTTTAGTGAGGTTTAATAAAGAAATAAAGGTTGGTCAGTGTTAACTACCATTGATAGTAGTGGAAAAGGGGACAAATACGACCACCAAAACCCATAAAGACGACCCCACTACCACTCCAAGGCATATATAACCATACATATATCAAGCCACCACTCGGTCACCCAAGACCTTACAACCCCAATGTCCCTGTAGGTAGCCACTGTTAGGGGAACACCACCCTGCCGGCGCCCGTTCACCTACCCAAGCCTTCATCCTGAACCTGTCGGGCTGGCTTAGAAAGTTGATTTTTCCCTCGGGCTCGACGTGGACAGGTAATTTAAAGTTAAGATGTGGCTGATTTTGGTAACACGTTGGATTCGACCCCCTGGCCCGTCACCGCCTGCTGGTGCTGGAGAACGCGTCTCTGCCTCCTCCTTCCTCTCTCGAGGAGCTCGTAAAAGACGTTTTGCATTTCTTTGCATCACTCTTCGTTGCTTTGTCCACTCGCCTGTCCTGGGGCTAGATTCACGAACGTGTACATTTTTCCTCAATCTTTGACGGCTTTGGTTACATTTATTAAACAGTTTACAAGCATGAAAACTTTCCAATCAACTGTTATCGTTATAAACAGCCTCCTGGTGCTTCGAAGTTCATTAACTATTCAATAATTGCAAACAAAGCCGCCAAAGATTGACATGTACAGGTTCGTAAGTGTTTACATAACTGCTTTATGAATCTGGCCCCTCTGGTCTTTCCCGCCACAGAGAACCTGATCACGACGGACACTGTCAACGGGAAGATGATGACTCGCTTCTGCCAGCAGAGGGCGCCGTGTCTGGTCCGTGCTGCCAAGACCTTCATCAAGAACGTCACCGTTAGTAAGGCACTCAGCGTCCTAGACAACAGGTGTGGTTTCTGAGTTTTCAGTGGTGTCCTATTTCAACAGAGATGTGTGTTGACCGAACCACACACTAGAAGGTGAAGGGACGACGACGTTTCATTCCGTCCTGGACCATTCTAAAGTAGATTCACAATCGACTTGAGAATGGTCCAGGACGGACCGAAACGTCGTCGTCGTCCCTTCACTTTCTAGTGTGTGGTTTGGTCTACATATTTCAGCCATGTTATTGTGAGTCCTCGTCTGCATACGGAGAGATGTTACACCCCGTTTCTCGGTGCACAGTTTACATTAGTCCTGGGACTAAAGTAAACTTGCTGATTGGTGTGCAAGATATTGTGGTGGCCTTAATAACCCTCCAGAGACTGATAGGTCCAGACCCAAACCAAACATTATTTTGTCTTTTATTTAAAAACCAAGAGTAATTTTGTTGCTCCAGAAACTGATTTAAATGGGAAATATTTGAACGTAAATATTAATGAAGTTTGTTTATAGAATGTTAGTCTGTGATCGCTGTTAAAATATTGCTTTACCAGAGCACAGGTTGGTAATTGTTGGATCTTTGGTAGCCTCGTTCAGAAGGAAAGCAGTTTGCCCAATTTTTCTTGATTAATAAAATTAGCAAAATATATAACATTTTTGAGGTACTCTGATTTAATTGGACGGGTTTGAGACCACCAATACTTTACAAAATGTTTTAAATTGTGATTTTTTACAGCAAATGTTTAGTTCAAATGTTTTAATGGTACTTGACCCTATTTGGTAATATCATGAGGTTATGCTTTGTCACGCCCACACAAGGCTATCTGGAAGGTCAATCTTGGAAGATTAGTGGATCATCCTCATTCCTGGAAGGTCAGTCTTCGAACGATAGTGTAGCAACCTCATTCTTAGAAGGTCAGTCTTCGAACGATAGTGTAGCAACCTCATTCCTGGAAGGTCAGTCTTGGAACGATAGTGGAAGCGCGGGAAGATCGTAGCCTCTACCCACCTGCACTACTGACATCTCTCGTCTCCTGCAGGACGGTGCAGGGGGTGGACGTCTCCGTCGCCTTCAGCTCCTGGGTCAACAGGTTCTCGTGTGGGCACATTCCTGGCCTCACCACCTTCTCCACCATCCACACCCTTCACCTCCCTACTATCGTGTAAGTCTCCAGAGGGAACGGAAAGGCTTCTTCCGTGACTCCATTTTCAAGAAACTAGTTGCAGAAGAGCAAGCAAGTCGTTGTTTTGGGTACATGTGGGGTCCAATCCGAACCCAATTTCTTATTTTCTCTCCTCAAATAATGTTTTTCTACGTACTCTAGATAGAATACGCTCTTGTACATATGTTTGCTAGGTTAGCTCACTGTCCAATCTGTTCTAATATTATTTTGATGTTAAAATCCGTAAACAGACAAAATATTATGTACTGTAATCATAGCGGCTCGGACACTTTTTCTGTCCAACTACAGAGAACGCCGCTTTTCGCTCGTATGCGTTATACAAGGCCAAAAATTCTTACTAGCTATGCCAGTGTTGTGGTCAATTCTATGAAGGTCTTAATTGCAAGTCTAACCTCGTGCATAAAGATTAGACTTCCTTACTAAGGCATTATTTTGCTTTTTTTGGTACCCCAGTTTTTTAATGTCTACCCCTCCGTGGTGCCTCCTTGCCGTGGTGAGGGGCTCACGTACACCTCCCTGGGACCGGTGTGGGTTGCCTGTGCCCCCTCACCTGCCCCCTCTTTGGGTGGTGTACGTGCTGAAGGGCACCATGTAGGGGCCTTGTGAGCCATCGGACCACCCGCTGGAGGGTCGCCTGTGAGAGGCCGCCCTGAGTGGATGGTTGGGTGTCCAGGCTAGGGCGATAGGGGGACTGGGGTCTTAGCACCTGTGTGGGAGAATGCACGAAGTAGTAGGACTCCCCTGTTGAAAAGGGGGAGCACCGCTGGGGACGACACACCCTTCCTGCACTGGCCCGCGCTCGGCCTCCCTGGCTGCCCTGGTAGGTGGTATCCCTTGGTTCCGGGTCCCATCCCTTTTATTCGTTTGCTTTATGGATGACGACTTGACTACTTCTAACCAGGCTCATGGGGTGGGCGACCAGGCCCCTGAGTCGGACCGTCCTGGAAGACCGGGATCTGTAGCCTCCACTGCAGAGCCCGGTTTAGGCCCAGACCGGACTCTTCCTCCCTGCTCCCCTCCCTCCTCTGTGGTTGGGTCGAGCTCCAAGCCTGCTGTGGTGACCGTCTCGTCCCCTTGCACGGCTCCATCTCTTCTTGCGACTACTGCGCCTTTCGACCCGTCTCTCTCTACGGGTTCTCATCGCCGTCCCCGCCGCGGCCGCTCTCGTATGCTTCCTTCCCATCCTACTTCGTTCCATGCTTTGTTTGGTCCTGCTACATGGACTAAGTATTTTGACCTCCAACCCTTGGACTCGACTCCTCCTGACGATTTTTCCCTTCATAGGCATCTTGTCGATTCCGTGGACGCCTCTGTCACCTTTAACCCCACTCGTCTTGGTACCCGTGTCGTTGCTGCTCCTTCTCAGGATGCGGCCACTCGCTTGGCCGCCTTATCCTGCCTTGGTGAGACCCCTGTTCGGGTCTCGAAGAACGCCCGGTTGAATGCCAGTGTGGGCACTGTTCTCCTCCCGCACCATGTTGCGACCGGTGTTAGGGATCTTAGGGACTGCCACGAGGATATCAAACATGTCCTCGAGGCCCAGGGTCATTCTGTCCTCCAAGTGGATACATTTATTCGTCCCCCTCGTGGTCATCGCCGTCTGCCTCTCCGGGTTGTGAAGGTTACCTTTGATGGTAGGACCCTTCCATCCTCTGTTATTCTCGCTGGTGCCAGGTGCTCCGTCCAGGAGTATATTCCATCTCCTCGGCTCTGCGGTAAGTGCTGGAAGTTTGGGCATGGTACCCTCAGGTGCTCTAGTCCTGTCTCTCTCTGTCCCCTGTGTGGAAGCGAGGGTCACTCTAAGTTAGAGTGCACTTCCCCCCAGGCCCGCTGCCTCAATTGCGGTGAGGCCCACCCTACCTTCTCCCGTGCGTGTATTCGTTACAAACTTGAGGCGGCTGTCCTCAACTTGCAGCACCGGGACCGTTTGTCTTTTCCTGAGGCCCGACGCCAAGTTCATCGTCTCCCCTCTTTCGCTGGTGTCTCCTATGCTCGAGTGGTGCGCTCTTCCTCTCCTCGTCCTTCCCGCCTTCCTCAGTCTCACAACCGTTTCCGAGGCTTAGACCCAGACACGCCCACCACCGCCTCCCCTGTTTCCCTCAGTTCTGTCCCGAAGGGTCCCCCTCCTGGTTCTCTGTCTAGGGCTCCCCTTCATTCTACCCAGTCTGTCGCATCTCCTGTGTCTTCTATTTCCTCTCCTACTAGTCCTTCTCCTCCGTCTCTTGGCTCTCCACGCCGCCTGACTGTGCGGGCCGACGTCCATCGCTCTCCTGATGGTTGTGTTGTTCGCTCTCGCTCTTCTTCTCCTATCGAGACTCTGGAGTCTGTTGCCCAGTACGTTGCTGCTGGGACGCCTGTTTCTTTGAGTCAGAAACGGAAACCTGGGTCCTCTCCTTCCTCCTCCCCTGTCGGTAAGAAAGCTTCGCTTTCTTCTTCGCCCCCTATCTCTGCTTCTATCGTTCCTTCCCCTCCCGCTTCGGTGGTGGTGCCCCCTGTTCCTACTGTGGGGGTTTCTTTAGCCCCCAGTTCCATCTCGGTTACTGCCCTTGCTGAGGTGCGCTCCCCTCTTTCTGCTCCCCCTCCTCCCCTTCCTTCTCCTCCAGGCCCTGCTCGTCCACCTCTGGTCCGTCCTTCCGCTTCTTGCCCTCCTTCTTTACTCAGTTTACCCATGCCCCCTAACCCTGACTTTGCTGACCCTGATCCTGACTCTGTGCTTTTTTAGCGTGCTGTGTTCCTTCTTCACCTTTGTTTCTTTGCTCTCTGTTACTCTCCTCTCTCTCTTTCGTGATGTCTTTTCTTCAGTGGAACATCCGTGGATTTTACGCCAATTTCCTTGACCTTCAACTTCTCATCTCACAGTTTTCGCCCCTTTGTGTCTGTCTCCAGGAGCCGATGCTTGGTTCTCGTTCTGGTCGCTTCCGTGGCTATTCTTTTCTCTCCCCTCCCCCAGCTGTCGCTGGGGTCCATAATTCTTCTGCTCTCTTGATTCGTTCCGATGTTCCCTTTGTCCCCTTACTTTTTTCCTCGCCTCTCCACTGTTCTGCCGCCCGTGTCTTTGTGCGTAGATGGTACACGGTTTGTTCCATTTATCTTCCCCCCACTGTCCCACTTTCTCTTCCCGATCTTAAACACCTCCTAGACTCCTTGCCGGAGCCTGTGCTCCTGCTGGGTGATTTCAATTGTCGTCATGCCCTTTGGGGTGATGTGCTGACAAACACCCGGGGTCGCCTACTTGAACCTTTCATCCTCTCTTCTTCCCTATCCCTTCTTAATTCTGGTGAGCCCACTCATTTGGACTCTCGGACTCGCTCCCTTTCTTGTCTCGATCTTTCTCTGTGCTCGTCATCCCTTTCCTTAGATTTCGGGTGGCGAGTCCTTGACGACCTCCATGGCAGTGACCATTTTCCTATCCTTGTCACTTTTTTCTCCTTTCGCCCTCCTCTCTCCTTCCCTCGGTGGCGGTTTGCCGAGGCTGACTGGCGCCTTTTTACTCTCCGTGCTACTATTTCCGAGCTCTCCGTTTTACCTCTCCCTCGCGCCCTCCTTCTTTTTCATGACACTATCTTTGACGCTGCCCTGCACTCTATTCCTCGCTCTTCCTCTCGGGGAACGCGAAAGTGCGTTCCCTGGTGGAATTTGGACTGTGCTCGGGCTGTCCGCTGTAAGCGTGCAGCCTGGAAGAGACATCGCCGCCGGCAGACGGTTGAGTCTTTTCTTTTGTTTCGGAAGGCGAGTGCGGTGGCCCGTAGGACCATCCGTGCGGCTAAACGTGCTTGCTGGGCGACTTATGTCTCTACCGTTACTTCCGAAACTCCTCTTCCGCTGGTCTGGAAGCGTATCCGCAAGATTGCGGGCAAGTTCATTCCCGATGTCTCCCCAGTCCTTCGCCTCCATGGTGCTCTTGTGGCGGACCCGTTGCAGGTTGCGACCGAACTGGGTTCCCATTTCTCCTCTGTTAGTTCTGGTTCTCATCTCCCCCAATCCTTCCTTCTTCGTAAGCCTCTCCTTGAGTCTCGTCCTTTAAATTTCTGTACTTTTCTCCACCTTCCCTATAATGATCCCTTCTCTCTCTCTGAACTTCAATCTGCCCTAGCCCTTTGTGGTTCTACGGCAGCGGGCTCTGATGGCATTCATTATGAAATGCTCCGCCATCTCCCTCCGTGCACGTCTCAGTATTTACTGAGTCTGTACAATCGGGTCTGGGAGTCGTCGTCAGTCCCTGAAGACTGGCTCGATGCTGTTGTCCTCCCTGTTCGGAAACCAGGGTCTCTCGGGTCATCCCCCAAGGACTTCCGCCCTATTGCCCTCACGAGTTGTGTCTGCAAGCTCTTTGAACGTATGGTTAACGTTCGTTTGATGTGGTTCTTAGAACACTATAACCACCTCTCTCCTTCTCAATTTGGTTTTCGCAAGTGCCGCAGCACAACGGATGTCCTGGTAAACTTGGAGGTCTATATTCGTACTGCTTTTGCTGCGAAGACTTCCGTTGTTGCCGTCCTTTTTGACCTAGAAAAGGCTTACGACACTACCTGGCGGTATCACATTCTGTCTCAACTTCATTCTTTTGGCCTTCGTGGGAACCTCCCTCTCTTCCTCCAGAGCTTCCTCTCTCGTCGTTCCTTTCGTGTGCGGCTTGGTACTGCTCTCTCTGCCCCTTTTCGGCAGTATGAGGGTGTACCCCAGGGTAGTGTTCTGAGCACTACTCTTTTTCTAGTTGCCCTCAACGGTCTTCTTTCTTCTCTTCCTTCTGGTGTCTTCTCTGCTCTGTATGTTGATGATCTTACCCTTTGCTGTCAGGGTGATGATTCGCCTCTCCTTCAACGGCGGCTTCAACTTGCGATTGATGCCGTGTCGTCGTGGGCCACCAATCATGGCTTCAAGTTCTCTGCATCTAAGACTTGTGCTAGTACCTTTTACTCGGAAGCATGTTGTTNTTAATAATTGTAAACAAAGCCGCCAAAGATTGATAAACGAGGACAGGTTCGTAAGTGCTTGCGTAACTTCGTAATGAATCTGGCCCCAGATTCGTAAATGCTTGCGTAACTGCTTCGTGAATCTGACCCCAGGAGCGCTTGATCCCATCAACCCACGTAGCCTGGTCTTTCGATGTATAGAAAACATGGATATATGTATGTATATATGAGCTGCTAGTCTTCATAGTACTTTGGACGTGGCGGAGTCTTATTCTAGACGTTTCAAACGTCTAGAAAAAGACTTACTAATTGATGGGTTGAATAATATGGAGGGACCATCAACTGGGCTATACCCTCCCTTCCCCCCCTCCCTCTTGGCGTTGGCCTGCACGCGCATGCGGTTGATGAACGCCGCATGTGCTTGATGAACGCATGCTTCAGCTGCCAACTTTTCCAATATTACCGACGGGAGAAAAACACAAATATCTCGCCGAAACAAAATTTCTTGATCTAATGAAGCAGAAATTTGTGCATGCTGGCGGTGCATTCCTGGCGGTGCTTGCCTGGCGGTGCATTCCTGGCGGTGCTTGCCTGGCGGTGCTTGCCAGTGGTGGTCGGGGAATTGTGGGTTGGCTCTTTATGCACTACCTACTTGTCTCGTGTTTTTTTGTATCTTTCCTGACGTTAGTTCCTTGTCGTATCTTGTCTTTAATTTGATGGAGGTGGCTTCCACGACTTCTCGTTCATTTAGCCTTGTTACCCGTTCAGGGATGTGGATTACTTGAAAGTTCGTAATTAGGTTGCTTTTCCCTACATCCCTGTGTTCGGTTTACTATTTTCTTTAAATTTAAAGTGGGGGCTTTATCCACAATGTTTATTCCTATCGGTAATTGTATGTTGGGATCATATCTCGTTTCTCTATAGTTACGAGCTTAATTCTCTTAATATAGGCACTATAGTCTTGCTGCAAATTGTTTTTATTTTTAAAGTTTTCACGAGATGCGGATTTCATGGTAGTACTGCATATTCTTGTATTATATTCTTTAAATGACTACACAGACTGCTACATAATCTTTTCCACGACTAGTGTAGCGATGCCTTCTGTTGATAACTACTTAGCACGTGTAGCGTTCGGGCACGTCCTTAATCCTATGTTCCCTCGGAATACGACCCGCCAAATCGTTTAACAATCAGGTTCTCATTTTACTGTTGGGTAAACAGAGGCGTCCAGTAAATCTTCCCGGCCAGGATACGAATCCAGGACTGTGTTCGCGGCGAGTGTGCGCGCACTACGCCATGGGAACTTAACATTTCTATCATCAGTTGACCTCTGCGTACTCCATCAGTGATAGAAACAGCTGTTAGTTACATGTGACTAAAATAAAAATAAAACTCGGTAGAAAATATATATATATATATATATATATATATATATATATATATATATATATATATATATATATATATTATATATAATATATATATATATATATATATATATATATATATATATTGAATATTGAATGTCTTTTGCATATCAAATATGATGTCAATAAGGAGCTTATAAAATTCTAGTTTTTTTTCAGATTCTGTAATTATTGAAATATAAGCCCGCTATATGAAAGTCCTGAACCGAATGATTGTTAGACCTGAAGCTGATGTTAACCCAACAATCTGACGTATTGTTCACAATCCCAAAACATCTCGTGACATCCCGGTGGGGACTGAGGCGCGCACACACATCAGGTGAAGCTGACATCCCAATCCCTGGATAACGATGATGGGATCACGACTATGGTCGGTTTCTCCTCGCTCTATCCTGGATAACCTTCGCTTCAACCAAGAGGTAGGTAAAGGTTAATATACAATTATTAAAAACGTATCTGCACCACCAAATTGGTATACGGAACTTCTTTGCGTTACATCCGGAAATACTTAAATACTTCTTGGGGCTTCTCAGTCTCACGATGACGATAATGACATAGTTCTATTGACAGAATTAATGTGGGGGGTAATGGACGAATGTGAGGTCTTTGAGATGAGGAATGAGACGTCGGGTTTTGCAATGAGGACGATCAAAGCCCTCGCAAAGTCCCTGGTCACGATGATGGATTAGTATCTCAAATTATGTTAAGTGGTCCTCATATAGACTTAATGTTAACTAGAACAGCATCACTTTCCACTGTAAGTGTGTGTGGTGAGAGAGAGAGAAAGGTGCCTTTCTGTGGATAATTTGCCACTATGTATGCATTGGGCGTACAACGACAGCTTAGCGAATCGTGACTTGATGTTTTCGAGCAATATTTCACTCGAAACTTCTAATTATACATTTTTACCTTTGTATGGATTTAGGCTTGTACGTCAAACTGGACTAAATGGATTGTGTTGAGATTTAGGCCTAGTCCAGGTGTTATAACCAGTTAAACTGCTTTGTATGTGTAATAGGGTAATGGGTATACAATAGGTATGATGTACCTAGGCTGGACTCATACGTCAGGCTGCGAGCAGCCGCGTCCAACAGCTGGTTGATCAGTCCAGCAACCAGGAGGCCTGGTCGATGACCGGGCCGCGGGGACGCTAAGCCCGGAAGCACCTCAAGTAACCTCAAGGTTACCTGTGTATAACCTCGATAATTATGATAAACTGGCTTGGACGGTTTGTTTCAGTACTATAAAGAACAATGCAGCTTGCGAGCTGCATTTGGGGTGTCACAAATATCATTTGTTTGAAAACGGCGCTGTTAAGGCCCTAATGGATAGGTTCACCAAACCTCACACTGGAAAGTGAAGGGACGAAGACGTTTCAGTCCGTCCTGGACCATTCTCAAGTCGACTGTGGACGTGGACTAAACTTATCCATTACCCTAATGAATAGGTTTCTTTGTGGCCTATGTAGCCTAGGGGTCTGTATTCGGTCATAAACAACGAAATAATTCAGCTTCGCCGGTCGGAAAGCGCGTAGCCAACCACCAGATTTTACACGTCACGGAAAAGGTTAGCTTAGGTAGTGTAAATAGTAATTAAAATATATATTAATTCACACATGACAGGAGTGACATACATGACCTTGGAGATAGGTGGACAGATATACAACAGGTCAGTGTGTACACCTGGCCATCACTTCCACGTGAACTTGTCTTAGTACGTCATCTGCAAATGCTTAATTATAACCCATTATTCCAGTGTTGACTAAAGCATAGGGTGCAGAGAAACCTGACTATTTTGTAATAGTCTATTTCTTTTGTCAATTTTAAATAAATCTCGAAGCATTGGATATTCATTGAACAAGTTTAGATTCAAGAGACCTGTCTTAATACAGGTTGTAAATGGGGTTTGTTGATTTGTGAAAAAATGATTAGGTAACCTTATTTTCGTGAAATCGTTGGGTTGGTTCAAGCGTAGGTTAGACATATAAGAGTTTCGGTGGATATAAATAGCCTCATGAGCCAATAGACCTTCCGTAGTTAATTTTTTTTAACAGCACAAAAAAAGGGCCATTCAAAGCATTTTTTTTATTCCTACCACAAACGTGGCCACACATTTATAATGCTAACCAGCATATATTAAATCATTGCTTGGGTAGGTCTGGGCGCCCAGGAGCTGAAGTCTCTCCGGATGTGGCTGATCTGGGAAGCAGTACGGTGCGGCCGGCTGAAAACATAGGCCTAAACGACGTAGGCTTACTGAGCTCCATGTGGCGAGCAGTTCAACCGTATGTCCTCAGGAAGGAGACGCCTGATCTGGGTGAGGGATTTTCTTGGACTTTTAATATGCTGTTCAATTGAAGTTGGCATTCATTGCATTCACTTTGGTTGCAATATAATTCTGAAGTTTTGTTTCAGATATTCAGAAATATAATGTATGAAGATCATATAATGTATGAAGATCATATAATGTATGAAGATCATATAATGTATGAAGATCATATAATGTATGAAGATCAGATAATGTATGAAGATCAGATAATGTATGAAGATCAGATAATGTATGAAGATCAGATAATGTATGAAGATCATATAATGTATGAAGATCAGATAATGAGTATAACTAAACTTTAGTTCCCAGTGATGTGCTATTAGAAAAGATTAATTGCTGTTATATACAAAAAAATATAAAGCACACCTTAGAAATGTCTGTTCTGGAATATAATTATATTTTTTTGTGCTTTAAAAGGCTTAGATTATCTTTTCAAAACTTGATATGGGATTAAGTTAAATGTGTGTACATGCAAATGTCAATATTTTTCTTTACTAAATCCCTTACTGGACATAAAAGTAGGAGTTTGTTTTATTGGGACTAGTTTATTTAAACGGTTTAGCTTTGTGTGTCAACAGAGGCGCGGCTGACAGCTTTCAAGAGGCAGCTGCTGACGAAGGCTGACGACCTGGTTAACCTCCACACTCGAATTCCTGATTCGCGTCTGCTGGGTGCGTAAGTGCTGGAACCAGAGTGGAGGGGCTGGCCAGCCTTCTAAGCCACATATATGTATTTTTATATTGAATATTCAGCAAGTGTATAAATAAATCCACAAGGGCCGTGATAAGGGTTCGAATCTACGTCCGGGATGATCCCAGACGACCAAGGCGCGTCTGGGATCATCTCGGACTTGGGTTCGAATCCTTATCACGCCCTTATGGATTTATTCATTTCGTATATCACGCTATTGTGATTTGTGTGTGTAGTCAGTAAGTATATCTTATATCTCATGAGCAGCAGTCGTGCACAAGTCTCTCAAAGTCAATTCTCAAGCGACAGGGTTAATCCATTAAGATTATATATTCTCAGTTGGTTTCCAGCTGTCTACCGTCCCCCACAAATTACCGCAGACACCAACCAGCGTTCCCTAATGTAACTACAAATTCTTGTCTCAATCGACTCGATTCCCTCGAATTACTAGACCAAATTTGTCAAAGCATTACATTTCTTCTGCCCACGATGCCTTGCTCTTATAGTTGTTAGGCAGCGCCAATGGGTGACGTCTTGCCAGGATGATGCTCTTGGCAGCCCCCAAGTCTGGTCCTGGGTTGGACTTGGGGCACGTCTGGGACTTGGCTTCCATCGACGTCTCAATAAACGCTGCTGTGATTGGATATGTATATAATATACAGACGTCCTTGTAATGGCTTGTCTCTGGCCTCCAAGACGCTTCCACCTTGTTTATACATCACACACATTCCTCTTCCACTAGCCTGTGTTTTATTTTGTGAATAATAGTATACGTCTGTATTACTATTCACTTGCTACAGCAGTGGATTGATGAGGAGGAGGTGGATGGATGCGATGGGGTGAAATGTTTGATCCATGTTTTATGTTTTTGTCTAAGTTTGTTTGATTTAAGAAATGCACAAATTATGACTATCTAAAACAAGCTAAATCTAGAAAATTGCAACGTGTAATTGATCATCTTGAGATGTAATAAAGATGTATCAAGATTGATAAAGGGTGTAGTTGATGGGAGACGGGTAATCTGTCCTTCAGCTGGAGGAAGATGGTCAAGGAGACGGAAGGTCGCAGATTGGAAGGTCGAGGAGGAGGTCAAGGTCAGCGCTAGAGTCGAAAGTGTCGAGGACAAGGTCATCACACCTACCGGAAGTAGTTCAGAGCATCAGAGAAGCAAGCGGGATCATCTTGAGGGCTTCACGAGCCTCCGGGACACAGAAGGTAGGTTAGTTGCTCCTCTGGCAAATATCTTTTATATTTTTCATAATTTCAAAACCTACTTCCTAAAGTGTTGAACCATAACTATTTTTTCCTCAGGTGGAAAAAATAGTAACCGCTTCCCTCGTCTCCTTTACAGAATTATTTGATTGGTGATCTGTAATTGTTTAATTCTGTCGTTACTAGTTTATATAAACTGTTCCTTTTCTGCTTGATCTCGGATACATGTAATATGAATGGTGAAAATTCAGTACAACATGGATAGGAATATGGTACTTAAATAGTTGCATTAAATAGGTTTGGTTTAGTCGAGTTTGTAAATCCATTGTTGTATAGTGTGTGTGGTGGGGGGGGGGGGGATTTAGATTGTGTATCTGGTACCTTCAGCCCAGTCTATACCAAACTGTTGGCAGAAAAGGCTGACGAAA
The DNA here is from genome assembly GCA_020271785.1 of Procambarus virginalis. NCBI lineage: Eukaryota > Metazoa > Arthropoda > Malacostraca > Decapoda > Cambaridae > Procambarus > Procambarus virginalis. Next base: position 808,368 of record WNGS01160430.1, on the reverse strand, counting down.
CGTAACAAACATGACTGTCAAGCTTTTGGATTATGTTAGCCAGTGTATGATAGGGAGTCTGACTGTTGAAGGTAAGCTGTAGGGGCGTTCTGTCTTAGGGTGTTGTGGTATACTACCTCGATAGTGATGCACGTCATGCATTCAGCTATCATTTATCCGCTGTGTGTGTATATACACTCTCAGGGTACTGGGGGAGAGTGCTCATTGCTCGAGTGCTCACACCTGGATGTACTCTAAGCCTCGTGGTGTCAAAGGGGCGTCCGGGGCGCCTCTCCACATACACATACATACACCATCTCGGTGATAATTTGAGTTGGATAATTTGAGATCCGAGATGGCCTAGAGTGCCAATTCAGATCCTCAAAACTCAGCAGGGTCGTCTGCTTCACTCCTGGACCCAAGAAGGTAATCTGTAACCTTTTACCCGAACGCGGGGGGAAGGGGCCCTAGCTGTCAGCACGGCCAGCTGTCAGGAATGCACACTGCTTGCTGACATAATCCAGTAGACCACAGCCTCCAGTGCAACATCCTCCGCTCAATTTACTACCGTCAGTTCCTCATTAATTTATAATAAACTTGGCTGGAATCAGGAGCAAAGCCATGTAGTTAGAACCGTTAGACGCTTGACCACCCGAATCCGTTAAACAGGGTTTGACAGTGGATTTCAGAACCAACACCTACCTTGATCAACCAAACAATGTGTCCTAATCTAACGAGTATTAACTGTTTTGACGATCTGAGAAGCTCTGATGAATCGCCTTGTGTGTGTGTATCAGGTGTCCCAGTGCTGGCTGCGGTTGAGGGCGCTGTGAGACTAGGAGCGCCAGGCGCTGGGGCCGTCCACATGACACTATGGCGAGGTAAACTCATCGTCGCTATCATCGATAACGCCATGAACGTCTCCCTCTACACAGTAGACCGGCGCACTTGGCAGGTTAGTTGTGACCCTACTTACACTATATAGGTTGATGGTGGTCGTCCCTATACCTTATTGATTACTGGTTTACCCCTATGTAACTGTAGGATAATGATCTCAAAACCCCACCATGAGCGATAGTGACCCCCTCCGCCCCCCCCCACCTAAACTGCCACAGCCAGAGTAGGTGGGTGCTCCCACTGCTCACCATCATGAGTGAGCTATGGTTCCCCACCACATCAACTATCACCAGAGTTTGTAGGATATGGCTGAGTTCCTCCTAAACATCTTGGGGCCCCAATCTGCAGACTGTTGCCCCTTCTACGTTCCGGCACTAAGCGAAGTGGCGACCCTGTTGCAACCCGCACACCCTGACACTTTGACCTCTCCTGCAGGCGACGTACGCGTTGACCATCCCTGGCAAGAGCAGCTGCGGTTTCACGGTGGTTCCTGGCGACGTGTTGCTCCTCGCCTGCATCGTCCCCTTCGCCCCATCGAAACGCACTGCCTTCAGGGAGGACATCCACGAGGCGGTGATGATTTACGAGGTGACGGACGGGATCTCTGGTAATCTTGCCCTGAAATTCTGGCAAAAGATTCAGGCTGAGCATTCTCTCGACCTGATCATGTGGTAGGTAATGATTACGTGGAACCTTCAGGTGTTTTATATGATTTCAGGTGTTTTTAATATAATTTAAAGTCTTTTATATATAATTTCAGAGGTTTTATGTATTTATAAATATAGAGTATTTAGAGAAAAAATATGCCCACTGATACCGATGACACACACCAGCCCGTTTATTTTGCATTTATCACAACGTACAAAATATATAGTACTAATCTAACCGAAAACGTGTACACCAAAGCAACCCCCCAAACCTAACCTACATATGCAGACGATGATGCTAATGCATAGAAACGTATATTTGTGATCCTCTACTTTTCCATAGTACTTTGTAATTTGTACTTTGGGTGACCACAATGTATAGAAATGAGCTGTACTAATTGAGAGGACAGAGTACCTTATGATCGTGTGACGGTACTATCAAGAGGAGGGGGCAAGAGGGGGTTCAGACTGTAAAAGTTTTATCCTAGCAAAAGCTGAAATCAAAGTTCTCACACTGATTGGTTCAAGCTTTTGAACTGCATGACAACATCATAAAGTTTCGATTTCAGCCTTTTTATTTTTTGGTACGTTACTTTGACTCGCTATAGTTGGACTGGGTTGAAAGTCATGTTTTGTATTTCTATATAGTCTACTACCCCTATATAAACTGTCGGGTGTAGATGGTGCAGTAGGTGACACATTCTGTCGATGCACACAATATTCTGGAAGATCTTGTTTACATAAACATTATAGGACCTTGTCTAGTGTGAATGTTTTCGATAGATGTTGATTGTTTATTGCAGTTTGTGTACCCCTTGGTGGATGATGGTTTTATTGCATCTTCTGAAAGTGAGAGGTGGGTGGGTTGTAAGGTAAATATTACTCTCCCTTAGTGATGAGAGCAAGCCTTCATCTCCAATTTACCCTTTCAATTCCCTTTTCCTCCCTTTCAGCATCTTTCCCCTTCTCTTTCACACTGTTCTTACCACACCATTCCACCTGTGTTTCACCACCACTTTATCAACCATCGTAACGACCCCCCCCCCTTTCACCCCTTAACAGGATCCAAGGTGGCAAGAACTACCTTCTGGTCGCCGACTCGAAGGAGGTGATAGAGAGCTTAATCTTCACTCCGACGGGTACCAAGCGGGTGAACAAGACCAACTACCATACAGTCTCCCGCCTCTACCACTGGACCGGCCAGTACTTTGACGTCTTGCAAGAGCTGCCAGGCACTAACCCAAGGGGCCTCCGGCACTTTCTCGTCGGCAACACCCATTTTATAGCTGTTGCCAACTTCAGGAACAATAAAGGTAAGTTGAATGGGATTGTTTGTATGGAGATTTTACAGATAAAAAGCCGCGACCACACCAATCAAGTTGTGAAAACAATCACGAAAGTTCTTGAAGGTAGGCAAGATATTTCTTAGGAGAAAGCACTAAACCATTAAGACTATATAGCACTTGGGAGGGATCAGGATAAGGATTTGAGATGGGGAGGAGGGGAGAAGCAATTGTTCCCAACCACTTGGACGGTCGGGGATTGAACGCAGACCTGCAAGAAGCGAGACCGTCGTTCTACCGTCCACTCAGTGATTAGGCGCCCATGGGAAATTAAGAGGAAATTAGATTAGGCAGTGTAATTGGATTCAACTCGCGTCTCTGGCCTTTAGCTCAATCATAGGGCATTAGCCAAGGTCAGTGACTATATAATAACTTTGTAATGCCTGAGTTAGTCTTTTCAATCTGGCAAGAGCCATTGCCTGGTGCAGTTATACAAATTAAAGTGCACACACAAACCAATCGCAGCAATATACAAGTGACTTGGTTGAGAATCCAACTAGGCAGCTTGAATCAACTTGGCATCATAGTTTATAGGCACAAAACATTGGTGGTGGCAGTCATTAGTGTATTGTGTGGGTGGGGGGGGGGAGGTTGAATTGCAGAGCTTCCTGGCACTCATTATCGATCGTCCTTTTGAAAGATTTAAGGCCTAGATGAGACCACTGGAAGGGGTGGCGCCGTGCGTCAATGTACAATCGTGAGGGAATTCATGAGGTAGCCTCGAACGCGCTTACAAATGAGGGGAAAAACAGAGTTCGTCTGGATTGTGTTGCCTGACGTGTGAGTGCATCTGCACCTGGGTAATTGACAGCATCTTTTGGGTGAAGTGGTGTCTGGACTGTGCAGAATTGCCTTTATCAAAACAATTGTGATTCTCTGTCCTCCATCCTACTGCACCAAGAGCTCACCAGCTTCTTCGTTACTCCCACAGGTCACCACAACTGCTACAGCATGATCTACCGCTACTCTCCGGACGCGGGTCACTATGTACTCTTTCAGGAGGTGTTCACCAAGGGCGCCTTCCACTTCGAAAGCTTTACCCTAGGCACGACCCGCCACAACGACACCTTCCTCGCCGTGGCCAACTACTGCCAAGACGACCAAAGTGGTGGGTGCTGCTCTGTTTACATGCACTTAAATAGGAAGTTTCTGCAGCGGGCAGGATTAACTATACCGCCATGCCGTTGTTTGTAATAGTCCTGTACTACTCTAGATTAGCATTTTAAAAGCACCGACTCGCCTTCAGTGGTTGATTGTTCAATAAACCCTTGAACAATATGTTTAACACATCTCTAACCCTGTCCATGGAGGACAGAAGAAAATGTATATATGCTGGTTAGCATTGTAAATGTGTGGCCACGTCTGTGGTAGAAAATAATAATAATAATAATAAAAAAAAAACTATAGAGCAGATTAAATAATTTCCCTTCCTTGGACGTCTCAGAATTGCAGACGAGGAGTCACAATAACGTGGCTGAAACATATTGACCAAACCACACACTAGAAAGTGAAGGGACGACGACGTTTCGGTCCGTCCTGGACCATTCTCAAGTCGATTGTCTCAATTTTAACCGGATATTTATCTGACGATAGAGAGTAATATTACTGCTCGTGAATTCAAAAGATGATCCACCAGAAAGGCTTTACGAACTAATAATCGCTCTCGACTCCCAGGTCGCTGCAACCCAGACACCAGCTCGACAATCTACCGTTACCACTACGGCAAGTTTGTCGCCTTCCAGGAAATCCGTACCTCGAACGCCGTCCAGTGGCTTGCCATCCAGGTCTGTAGGTCCACGGCGAGCCTCTGCTGGTTCAACATGTAAATATTTGCTTTACTCTTGCCTTTGGAAAACTTACCATTCTGCCATTGTCACTTCTCATAATTTAATGCTTTGTGGATTAATTTTGGACCACAGTTATTTAAAAACACTAACATTACACGCAGGTAATATAGATTTATTGCTTTATTAATGCTTAGATTTTTTTATTGCCTATTGGCAACAACTTCCAGATTAGTTTGTGAGAATAATCCCCATGTATAGACCTACTTCCATGTATACTATGTAGACGTCTCCCTCACATGCATCTTCTTCCCTGCATTTGACGTACCTGATGGAGCAGGTAGAGGACACGGTGCTGCTGGCCGTGGCCAACGCCGTGGCGGGCGTCAAATTCTTTCAGTACAATGGCTGGAGGTTCGAACCCACCGCGGTACAGTATTTCGCAGGACCTTTTGGTCCTGGAGTCACCCGAATGGCCACCATCACATGGAATAATGCAGTCCTTATAGGTAGGTATGGCTGCCTTGTCGGAGTGGTGACTGTGTGTATGACGGGCATGTGTGGGAGCTAGTAAGTGGGGAATGGGTTTAGAGGTTCTAAAGGTAGGTGGGGAGGGGGGGGGGATAGGTATTGACCCATACACAATTATCCATGACTTAAGTGTTTGCGAGAGTAAAGTTCTCTTTGCAGACAAGCTCGGCCATCTGTAAACATCATGAACAACAAAGTTTCGTAATATATTTTCAGTTGTTAAAGATGTTTGGCTGAACGTGAGGTTTCACTCGTATATTTAATTACAGCATAATATTCATGCCAAATTGGGTTGGTTAGACCAAATTAAACGAAAGATGTAGTTTTCCGTCACCCATCATGTCTAGAACTGGGTAAATGAATTATCATGGCCGACAAAAGATTGTAACCCTGGCTAGGGTAATATAAGCGACGACCGGGCCGCAGGGTCGCCGAGCCCCAGAATCACCAAGGTAAGGGTTAACCTGTACTGTGTTATGATAACGAACTCGTCAGTAGTGATAGTGTTGATAGTGGACATCATCTGAAGGTTGAGACATTTCTGTTCGATCACGCCTCGCCAACGTACCCAGTTTCTATTATTGTTCCGTTCCGTCCAAATTCTACCTACTCACAGTGGGGCCTATTGTAATGCGTGTGACATCTCTGGGATCAGTCGTGTTAGATGAGGTTGGTTTACCTGTTGATGACCATTGGTAACCGTGAAGCGTTTCTGGCATTGGATCATTTGATAACTCTTAAGGAATTTTCAACCCTATTAATAGTATTAGATTATAAATTAAAGGCTCCATATATCTATTGGTCTCGTGTGGGTGGACACCGTGCTTGAGTTCGTGTTAAATATTTTGATACGAATGAAGATCTGTTTTACGTGTTTGTTTAAATTTGTTTTTATGGTTGGAATAAAATAACAATGTTGATTGTTATGTGCTTGCTGTTGCTGGGAGCAGTCGGTTGTTTACTGTGTCCTGTGCATGAATTGTAATTTTATGTACAAATCCACAAGTCATGATGAGGGTTCGAACCCACGCGGTGGGTGTTCCAGGCACGCTCCTGTAGATTTGTTCATTGATATCACGATAATGTTGATTTCTGTGAGATTTTATGCAATTCGCAGAGGTGGGAATATGTTGTTAATGTGATTTTATTGTGCATCATGTGATGTATCGATAAGAAAATTAGGAGCCATGAGGAAGATTTCGAACCCGCACTCTCGCTGCTCCGAAGCTCACGCTTTAAACCACTCCACCACGACATGGTAAAAGCAATTCATTCTGGGATTCGACTGTATCCTCAAGCTGTCCTGAAGCCCAATCAGGGTTTCACACATTAAAACGCCCTCTGGCTTACGGGTGTTCTCCTCTAGCCCAGGTTGCATTGCTTTTACCATGTCCTGGTGCAGTGGTCCTGGACATGTGCTCGATAGTGTCAAGTATGCGACTTCGATTTCTCATCAAAGCTCTTACTGATTTTTTCATGATCGTATCGCCCTGTACATATATCACTAATATTTGTTTAATTTACCTATCTTTAGAGCTATTAAGTGTAATTAATAAACTAGAATACTCGCCTATTTGCAGACGAGGAGTCGCAATAACGTGGCTGAAATATGTTTACCAAACCACACACTAGAAAGTGAAGGGACGACGACTTTTCGGTCGAGAATGGTCCAGGACGGACCGAAACGTCGTCGTCCCATCACTATCTAGTTGTGGCTTGGTCAACTCGCCTATTTATGCCTGCAGGATCGAGCATTGCTTCTTGGATACCGCCTTTCTAGCCACCGGTTGTTTAAAGCAACTCCTGTCTCATTTCCCTAACATATATAAGTTTTAAAATAATGAAAAGGAGCAGGCTGTGGAAGCAAACTAAAGTTAATTCAGTTTTCCCACTACTCATGCTAAAAGAAAACTTCCTGACTGACTCGATTGAGTTTCCAGCTTCCACCCATGTCCCTTCGTTATGTTAGTATTCAGTGTGAACAGTGTCTATTTCTACTGTCAATTCCCCCAGGGGCGATTGCAGGGGTGGGTAGGGGTTTGGGAAATTGCCGAGAGTCGTATTGTCATTGCTGGGGATTGGTAGTAATTGCAGAGGGGCGTTTTACCGTAGGACCGAGGCTAGGTAAGAGTAGTTGCTTGCAACATTGCATATACTCTAACACTTTGGTTAATTTGACAGCCGTGACGAACAGAGGTGCAGAAGGCTGGTGGAGAGGAACCAACACTCTACGCCGTCACCTTCAGTAGAGACAAGTCCCTGCAGGTATGTCGTGTGTGTGTACAGGACCCTTGTGTGTGTACAGGACCCTTGTGTGTGTACAGGACCCTTGTGTGTGTACAGGACCCTTGTGTGGTACAGGACCCTTGTGTGTGTACAGGTCCCTTGTGTGTGTACAGGACCCTTGTGTGTGTACAGGTCCCTAGTGTGTGTACAGGTCCCTAGTGTGATGTGAAGGTGCCTGTGGAACGACCCCCTGGTTATGCATGTAATGGGCGTGTGGGACGCTTGCGTTCTCTTGATAAGTGAAATTGCATAAAATGAATTCGTTGGCGTAGGAGACTCGCGCTACGTCCAAAATGTCGAACGAACAGTTTGATAACGCTTGCGACAATATCCTTGCCTCCACGACCCCTCTTACACCCAATTTTCCCGCCTCTTCGTGGCAATCACGACTCGTCCTTTTTCTCCTCAAGAGTACCTCTTTTCATCCTGCTATAGTTCCCCCCATCCTGTATCTGCTGACCGCTCGCGGCTTCTCCTCCTCTCAGGAGTCTTCGTGAAGAACTCGCACGAAGTGGTGTAGGCGCAGCGTCTCGCGCGCGAGCTGACTCCGGCAGCGTCGTGACCAGCCTATCTGAGCGGGTTAAGCGGCGCCAAGACCACCTATGGTACACCTTCACCCAGCCATTCAGTATCCAATGGTCAACCTGAGGTACTCTTGGCCAAGCCCACGCCTACTAAGGTAGGCGCGTAGGGCGCACTAAGGTAGGCGGGAGGCCACTTAACGTGGCGGGAAGATGTCTAATTAGCTGCAGTGTCTTACAGCTGTTTAATGTGATTATTCGTGCAATAGTTAATTAATCCGTGTCATGCAGTGCATTTGTTGTTAAAGGACTTCGGTGTTGCAATTTACAGTCCATTTTTATGTATTGCTTGGAGAATGACGGGCCTGGAATTTACCATGAAACTAATTGTGTTGTAAGCGTGTAAAAAGGGCAAAAAAGATTGGGTTATCTCTAATCATGTTAGATCAGATTTTTCCAACATTGTAGACGTAATGTGATGAATGCTAAAATGATTTTAAGTACTGTTTGTTATTCCGTTTAGTTCGGAGCACTGGTAGAGAGCACGGGTTGGTCTTCTTTGACCACGTGGGTTTGGGGGGCTGGCTGTTGAGACCACGTGGCGCGTAGGGGCTTGGCTTGACCACGGTGGGTGTGGGGGGCTGCGCTTTGACCACGTGGTTTGGGGACTGGCCTATTAGTACCACGTGGGTTTATGGGAGCGACTGGCTTTGACCTGACGTGGAGTTTGGGGACGGTGTACTGGTGGCTGGCTTGACCACCGTGGAGGGTGTGGGGGGCTGGCCCCTTTGAGGACGTGGGGGGTGGGGGGATGGCTTTGACCACGTGGAGGTTGGGGGGGCTTGGCTTTGACCACGTGGGTTTGGGGGGCTGGCTTCTGACCACGTGGGTTTGGGGGGATGGCTTTTGACCACGTGAGGTTGGGGGGGCTGGCTTTGAGGACGGTGGGGGTTGGGGGAGGGGGCTTGGCATTTGAGGACGTGGGGTGGTTGGGGGGGCTGGCTTTGAGGACGTGAGGAATTAGTAGAGAATCTTGTTTGAATTGGCCGCACAACATATTCTTTGACTACACTGTGTTGTCCTCCTTGTACTAAATGTACTCCACCTGGGTGTACTGGGTGTCACAGGTGTACTCGAGGTCGACGGAGGTGTGGGCTACCGCCCTCAGTGGGGAGTACCTTACGGAGGTGTCAGAGAGGCTGCGGCTCCCAGGTTCCGCCGAGCTCCGACGCCAGGTTCTAGAAGTTCATCATTCACAACGGGGGTCCCGTCACTGGGCCCAGGGTCCAGTACTAGTTACATGACCCTAACTCTCCTTTCTCTCTCCAACCACTTGGACTGGACGGTAGAGGCGACGGTCTTCGCTTCGTGCAGGTCGGCGTTCAATCTCCGACCGTCCCAGTGGTTTGGCACCATTTCGTTCCCCGTCCCATCCGAAATCCTTATCCTGACCCCTTCCAAGTGCTATATAGTCCGTAATGGCTTGGCGCCCTTTTTTGGCCCCTAATAGTTCCCTTCCTTCCTACCTACATACCGTTCACCATTCCATTTTGCATTAAAAAAAAATATT
>WNGS01160430.1:762029-783869 GCA_020271785.1 Procambarus virginalis | reverse complement strand
AATTGATGAATTCGTCTGGGGAGAGGCGGCCGCTGCTTTAAACACCCTAGTGTGAGAACGGGTTTGAAATCCCATCCTCCAAAACAAAAGACCCAAAGAATTCCACACCCGCGGATGGGACGGGAGGGAAAGGAATGGTACCACTTGTACGGTGTGGGATTAACGCGACTTGCATGAAGCGAGACAGTCCCTCCACGTCCATCCTAAATGGAACGATTACAGGATTAGAAATCTGGTTTAGTAAAGCCCTACGATACTGTACTTGATTAGTGGCCCGTACGATACTGTACCAGATTGGGGCCCGTACGATACTGTACCAGATTGGGGCCCGTACGATACTGTACCAGATTGGGGCCCGTACGATACTGTACCAGATTGGGGCCCGTACGATACTGTATCCAGATTGGGGCCCGTACGATACTGTATCCAGATTGGGGCCCGTACGATACTGTATCCAGATTGGGGCCCGTACGATACTGTATCCAGATTGGGGCCCGTACGATACTGTACCAGATTGGGGCCCGTACGATACTGTACCAGATTGGGGCCCGTACGATACTGTATCCAGATTGGGGCCCGTACGATACTGTACCAGATTGGGGAAGTAGCATCATGGGTGCGAATGACTAGTCACAATAACGTGAAGATATGACTACCAAACCACACATCAGAAAATGACGAAACGACAAAGTTTCAGTCCATCCCAGACCATAATAAAGTTGTGTAATAGACTTGATAATGGTTCGGGGAATGCCCGAAACATCGGAGTTTTTACATTTTCTGATGTGTGATTTGGTCATCAATCTCGGGGTACTGGAGGGAATGTCTTAGATCGGGACATTATTATATAACAGTAAATAGTATTAGGATAAATAAGTTAGTGAATAACTATTTGAGGTGGATTGTTTTGGAGAGTCTTGGAAACGCTGGCTATTTACAGCATCTGTTAACGACTCGTACATAACATGAACAAAACTGCTTGATGACGCTAGTTTAAAATGAACAAAAAAGGAAGAGTACAAACTAGCAAGATGATGAGACTTAAACGAAAGATTTGCAGCTGCAAATTAATGCTGACAAGTGTAGGATTGTCTCCTATGATTGGTGTAATTAGTGTCCGCCGTATCCCCCTATCAAAGCAATATTTATAGACAACACCTTGACTCCTTAGCACTGAAAGGCAGTTTCTGATTGTGCTTCACATCAGCACACAATCATAACTACATTTCTTATGAGCTTATAACGAGTTTGTTGTTTATTTGCAGACACAGTTCACGAGTTGTGGGGCTGGAGAAGTGTGCAGAGATTTGCTGGAACGACAAAACGTATCGTTCCTTTGAGGATGGATTGGGAGAAGGGTATGGCCTCGTGCCCCCGGTACCTGGTCGTCATACCCAGATCAGGTGATGCCAGGATTGTGACGTATAGTCCTGCCGACGACGTCTACCACGACACAGGTGCGACGTTGAACTTTATTTGGGGAGGAAGTCTTGGTGGATAACTTGATATTTTCTACAATGTTGGTAGTTATCTTATTCTGTAGCTTGGGGTGATCTGAGGCCTGTTAATCACAAACTGGTTATAACCCGTATGCAGGCGATGAGTCACAATAACGTGGCTAATGTTGACCAGACCACACACTAGAAGGTGAAGGGACGACGACGTTTCGGTCAGTCCTGGGCCATTCTCAAGTCGATTGTGGGTTATCATCCCTTCCGTCCCCCGTTAGCAGCTTCCAGTTCACTTTCTCCGGTCATATTCAAGTTTACATTTGTTATATGTAGTAATTAAAGTATAATTTGAACTTGTTCAGTATATAGGCTTAAAATCGCAATGAAATGCCCAAGTTTTGCGAGTCCGGAGATAAATCTACCATTCCCATAATATTTTCTCAGAAACCTGTGTTTTTATTGAGCAACACGTTAAACATTATGAAGTACGTAACTTCTGGCAGAAGTAGAGTGAATGATTTTGTATGGCAGACACTGGATAGTCCCGGTAATGATTTAAAAAATGACGGTATTGGCGAGATGTATTTCTTTCTTGTCTCAATAAACATACTTGAACTTGGTATTGGCGATAGCCGTGGTGGATGGTAGCTGTGGATAGGCTGAAGATCTAGCCTCGACCCTCTTCCTTCCTCAGGTATAGTGCTGGCCGGAGTGTGCTTCAGGAAAGTAGTTGGGTACAGTGCCCGAGGGAGGACTATGTTGCTTCCGCCCACGCTTGCTACCACGACGCCGCCCACGCCAACCACGACGCCGCCCACACCAACCAGTCCACATCTTACACGCCTCAGGTGAAGAATCTCGTCATTGAATCGAACATTTACCGAGGAATGTCATTGTGAAAGTTTGTATTTGTTATAATGTGTAGTGATAAGACCTGGGTCTTCATAGGTGTCAGAGGAGAGCCAGTGGGTGAAGGTGTGGAGGCTTGGTCCCAGGGGCGCTCGTCTGGTTCATCAAATCCCTTCTCCTGGAGCTGTTGATATACAGGTGAGACGCGACGGGCGCAACGTTGATTGTTGCTGCCGGAGGCGACTATAGTTGATTGTGCGCGTTATGTTCATCCTGTGAGCGGTAGCGCAAAAACGATATGGCGAGCAAAAAAAGTTTTAATCACACTTTTGTAACCTCTGTAATAATTTTTTTCTTCTTTAAAAGCTGCGGGTATTTTTTTTTTACATCTACAATTTCACATAAAATAATAACGTAAAGTAACAAGTATTGCAACACGTTGTCAAGTTTCCGGAACTTGTTCCTTCAAATACTTGTAGCGGCGTGGATTGACCGTTTGTTAGTAAACCTTAAAGCTTGTTTACTTAAGCTCTTAAGAATATAGAATTGGTGTCAATGTTGCAGACAATTGTTATAGTTTTTAATTTGGGGAACTACATAGTTGCATAGTTAGGGATGCAAGTCTTGAGACGCTGCACGAATGTCCGAGACAATCTCGAGTTTCTTAAGTTATCAAATATCTTTTTTTCTTGGCGGTTCTCGAAGTAAAGTGATGTTACATTGTTCCTATTAATTTTTTTTTAAATTTTAATTTTGTTTTGTACAAATTCAAGAGGCTATTGTTCATAGGGTCGCAGAAGAAAAATCAAACTCTTAATGTTAATTGATGTAAATGTTAAGTTTCTTTTATCAACTGTTCTTCCCATGGTAGATTTAGCGATGGTAGATTTAATCTACCATCACGGTTGGGTGATGGTAGATTGACACTAATACACATGTTAGTCAACACCTGTAGGATACAAGTGTGGTGGATGTGAATTAGCAAATAAATACTTGCCCATTAACTATTTTTTAGCTATTAAATCGGTCGACCCCATGTCCGCAAGGACTCCTAACATTGGCATTCGTGGTAGATAATCTACCAGTGTCTAGTAAATGCCGATAGATAGAATATCGTGCACTGTACATTACCCGCGATAATGTGTTATCTGGGAGCATTCTGGGGTGTTATCTTTCGTCAGGTGGTTCAATTGTCCCTCGATAGAATTCTTGGCGAATCGGATAATTTTGATATCATTTGCCTTACGCGTTTCTGTTTTTATATTTTCAATGGTGGTAATATTTAGCGCCTTCTGATTTTTCCGCACATTTGATGGTGCTGCATAGCCTTCCCGGCCTGGTGCCTTCTTTTGATAATTACTTCGTCAGGTGGTTCGTCTACGGAGCGAGATCTGCCTGGTGGTGGTTGAGGCCAAGGGCGTGGACACAGTAGTGGTGTGTGAACACCGCCCCAACACCTTCCACCTACTCCAGCGCTTGCCCTCGGCTGACCCACAGAAGGTAAAGTCTTAGAACATGCAGGAGGCGATACTGTGTTTGTGTGAGTGAAACAATGGGTATAAATTGGATAAGTTTAGATTTAGGAAAGACTTGGGTAAATACTGGTTCGGTAACAGGGGTGTTGATTTGTAGAACCAATTACCGCGTACGTTGATAGAAGTAGGATCTGTTGATTGTTTTCAGCGTAGGTTAGACGTCTATATGAATGAGATTGGGTGGATATAAATAGCTTATATGAGTGAATATAAATAGCTTACTTGGATATAAATAGCATATTTGGATATAAATAGGAGCCTATGGGCCAATAGGCCTTCTGCAGCTACCTTCATTCTTAAGTTCATTTATCACTACTGGACGTTGTGCCTTCTGCAGGCGTCAGTGGTGCAGCAGTACGACTCCAGTGGGAGACGCGGGACCTTCCTGGTGGTGGCTGCCAGAGGAATCTCTCCTCAACACACAAGTTCCTTCTTCGTCTGGCGTTATGACGCCGAAGAAGTCGCCTTCTCTCTCCTACAGGTAAAGGTTATATGTAGACGAGGAGTCACAATAACGTGGCTGAAATATGATGACCAGACCACACACTAGAAAGTGAAGGGACGACGACGTTTCGCTCCGTCCTGGACCATTCAAGTCACAATCGACTTGAGAATGATCCAAGACGGACCGAAACGTCGTCGTCCCTTCACTTTCTAGTGTGTAATTTGGTCAACAAAGGTTATATTCTCAGTGACTAAATTAGGAGCCTATGGGCCAGTAATTAAGCTGACCCATCTGAATATGTATTGTTAGATACGAAAGTACTTACGGAAATTCCTGTTTCAATTCTTCTTTCGTGCTCTGACACTCACATTTTTCATCACGTTAATTTTCGTGATTTACACATATTGACTTAATTATATATTAGGTACGTGCATGACGTGATAAGAACATAAGAACAAAGGTAACTGCAGAAGGCCTATTGGCCCATGCGAGGCAGCTCCTATCTATAAGCACCCAATCCCACTCATAAACATGTCCAACCCACGCTTGAAACAATCGAGGGACCCCTCCTCCACCACGTTACGCGGTAATGGATTTCACAAGTCGTCAACCCTGTTACCGAACCAGCATTTACCCAAGTCTTTCCTAAATCTCAACTTATCTAATTTATACCCATAGTTTCGTGTTCTGTTGATACTTTACGAAGTAAAGTATCAACACAATTTACTCTACGAAGGCAGCTCCTATTTAAAACCACTCATATACATGTCCAACCAACGCTTGAAACACTAAAGAACTAAAGTAACTTCCTCTATATCATCTCATAATTTTAATCTTCGAAGCAGAGCGCCCTATGTTTGCTGACATTTTTTTTCAGATTTCTAATTCATATCAAATTTAGTTCTTACATTTTTTCTTAAGCGATGTATCCATTTTTTTACATTCCTTTTTTTTTTGTTTTAAAGACAACCTGACATTGGAAAGGCTTAACCCGCCAAACACACACCGAAACTACGACGTTCGTACAACGTTCGAACAAGTTTTAACACCTAACCAATTATAACAACCAATATAGCAAGTTGTAACAACGTTCTAATACGTCATAAACACGTTAAGCCAAGATGTAACAACTTTATTACTAGTTATAATAAGCGGAAAATAGACAGTTTCGGTTTGTGTTGCCAGGGAAGTGTCAGGTTTGACTTTTTTACTAGAAGCGCATCCTTTGATATAATTATTAGTTCTGTGAGGAATTCAATTTACGATGTTGCTTCTTTAGAGGGTGTCCTTCGACAACGTGGAGTGGGTAGACTTAACTACCCACGAAGGCGATCTCTATTTGGCGGTGGTGTCAAAGGGCTTCAGGGGAGAAAAATACGGAGAAGTGGATATCTACAGGTGAGTCTTGGCTGCGTCAGGCACAGCATCTTGACGCAAATTGCCAAATTGTATAATTATTCCCATTTCACTTGATGGAAGTAGTATGCAAAATTGTCTATTAAGACTGGTAGGGATATTGCTATTATTGTGCAATAGTAGTTAACTATGCCTAGACACAAAGTGTGCAAGTACTAGATTTCATTTAAAATTGTTGGCACTGGAAAGATCTGTTAGCAAGTAACTGTACCTTTTCATTAACCGTCTGTAGGATGGACTGGCACAGTAAAGAAGGTGCCAGGTCCCAGAGCCATCATAGCGCCACCTCTGACAAGATGGAAGCTGACGCAGACGACTCCAGCTTCCTCCTGCAGCAACGGTTTGTGGTCAAGGGGCCTCTGGAGGCTCACTTCGTCAGTATTCCTGCAGGCAACCTGTACCTGCACGTCATCAGTCGGGAGGGACGAGTCTCCCGGTTCATAAGAAAGGAATACACAGGCGAGTATTTGTTTCCGCAGATGCGTGGCAGCAGGTTAAATGTATAGATAACTATTCATGTGTAGATATATAGTTATGTGTAGATAACTCAAGCCTGGCCTCTGTAGAGGAGAGTAGAACCCCATCAAGCAGGTAACTCCCTTCCAGAACCCCATCAAGCAGGTAACTCCCTTCCAGAACCCCATCAAGCAGGTAACTCCCTTCCAGAACCCCATCAAGCAGGTAACTCCCTTCCAGAACCCCATCAAGCAGGTAACTATTTGTGTAAATTCTTTTTCTTTTATTCCGAAAAGTCAGTATGTTTGACCTTCACTTTAAGACAGATTTGCCTGGCTGTCTTTGATAAGATGGACTTGCGGTAAATTTTCCTGCATGCAAACTGCTGACACATGCAATGCTTGTTCAGTTTCTCAAAAGTTATCAAAGATATTCATGCCAGAATTATTGTCCAAAATAGATAACAATTTGAGTATTTTCGTATTACTCTTGAGAGTTTTCAACGACTCACTCCCCCCCCCCAGTTCCTGTCCCCACTTACCCAGATAACATTCACAGTTCCTTTACGAGTTTCTAAAACTTTTTTTCTCTCGTCCTTATTCCAAAAGTTCCTCTTCCTGACGTTTGTGTTCAAGAAGAAAGATGTTCTTTCCAGTATAAAGTCTAACCACTTGGGCTGGCCGGTACAGCGACGGTCTCGCTTCATGCAGGTCGACGTTCAATCCCCGACCGTCGAAGTGGTTGGCTCACCATTCCTTCCCGTCTCATCCCAAATCCTTATCCCTTCCCAGTGCTATATAGTCATAATGGCTTGGGGCTTTACCCCCCTGATAGTTCACTTCCAGTATATAAAGTATCTTGGTTTCCATCCCTTGCACGGGAGACATCTCCCGTCACGCAGGGTGCAGTCGCACCTCCACAGATCTCCAGTATCATCTATTGATACTGGTAATGGCTCAAAAGGGCCACCACTTACGGGCTATTCATGCCCGTGCCACCTTTTGGGTGGCTTAATCTTCATCTTCCATCCCTTGCTTACTGTGGCCTTGGGTACCGTTGACCAGTAAATAATAACGTTCACCTTGGTAACCCTCCAGAGGCTGATAGTACTTAACACCCCCATCCCATCCCCTAACAACATGCCAAACCCGTCAGTACACCTGTAGTAACCGGGGGGCTGACTCCCTGCTGCAGGTTCCAGATGGAAGGGGAGTTACACTTCCCTGGTAAGCAGACTATGGAGGCGTGGGTGTGTGGAGCCCGCGGGAGGTTCACCTACAGGATCTCCCTCGCTGGGGACCTGTGTAGTGAACAGGACGAGACCAACGAGGAACATGCAGAGGTCCTCGAAGTGAACTTCAGACCGTAATTCTCTAGTGTGTGTGTTGATGTTCTTGAGGCCGTGTGTGGTAGGCACTCTTCAAGCCAGACCTTCATAGCTCATTGAAAATTTAGATAAGTTAACAATTAGCCTCTCTGAGAGAGAGATTTTGATAAATTGGATACATTTAAAGTCTTGAATATTGTAAAGTAATTGAACAGTAGTTGTTTTACAGACATGAAGAGAATGATGTTAGTATTTTGCAAATGCAGAGTTTTTGACGTGTTGGCTGCCATCCAGTATAAACAGGAGCCATGTTCTACTGGGTGCTTTCACCAGTGTTAAATACGTGTTAATAAGTACACCATTGGTGTTATTGTAAGTCGTGTATTGTACTGTTGCTAATCGTGATAATTCTTCTATAACATTGATGGACCATTTTATTACTAAATTATATTTACTCCTATATAATGATTTACACGAGATTAATATATTTATATAAGCATTTATATGATTTTTATTAAATCCTGTAATGGTTTTGATTCATATAGGTTAAGCAGATGTTCTAGAGTTAAATAAAATTGATTTAAAATTGTTAAAAATGACTTATTTACCCATCTAGACTTCAAGAAATCTATTCCTTCCCCCAGGAGATAAAAAAAAAGTATAATAAATTCCCATCTAGACTATTTAATAGACTTTAATCCAAAACATAAGTGTAGATGGGAACTGATTATACTTTATTTCTCGGGGGTGGAATATATAGATATTTTTCACAGCACTTACTGCAAAGAATTTTCTGAATATTTACCTGTGCATTACTATGAATAGGTATATAAAGATTGTTTCGGGTACAAAAAAAATACAGCATCGGTGTGGGTCATTCCCTTCAAAGCGGCCTAGATCAGCGAGTTTGGGTAAATGGGGAGGGGGGGGGTGTGTGATTGGCACTGTCCCCCGCAACAGAAGGCACAGAGGCTGTTAGCGTGTACTGTTGGTAGTGCCAGAGGCCAGTGCCAGAGGCCAGTGCCAGACTAGAGCACCAAATATCATTTTAGGGACAATCCTCTGGCAGAACTTGGCTTTTCCAGGAAATCATTCGGCAGTAATAGTGATCAGAGAAGACCATCTGGACAGTTGTCCCAGTATGTAGTCAACAGCCATGGTCCTCCAATCAAGGTCCTCAGCCAGGGTGTGTGTGTGTGTGTATGTGGGTGTGGGTGTGTGGGTGTGTGTGTACACACTCTAGAAAACCAACCACCGCCAGTAGAACACCCCCATAAAAGGTGTATTAAACATGCATAATACCCAGACTACATAAATGTACCCGGTGTTAATAATCTGCTGGCACATGAAATTCCTCATTGAAAATTGTCATAAATATATACTGTTCATACAGGCGACACTTAATAGCTAATTGACAAATAAATGGGGATAACATTATTGGGTCTTGACTGATTTTGTCAGTCCCATTCCTGGGCAAGGAGAGACGTTTGGCCAAGCTAACTTAAACCTTGCAAATAAAGGGATATTCATCCTGAAGTTTAGTTAACTGTTGTGGGTCGCATTTTAGATGGACCTCGATCAGCTAAACGAGCTTTCGGTCCCTGACAGGGGAATCAAAGTCCACTCTACATGTGGGTCAAGGAGCAGCTCAACGAGTCAGTGCATTTAAGATGGAGCAGACATTGCATCCAGATTAACATTGACCTCACTGGTAACAAGAAACATGTCTGTTCCTATTCTCAACACATTGGTTGCAAGTTCCTGCAGCATATCACTATATTTAATGTGTTATATAAGAGCTTAAAAAGTTCCTAATTGTATCTTAAGACTTACTGCCCCGCTCCTGTGACGGGTAAGTCCACTACCGGTTCATCATAGCCCGTGCTGCTTGAAACTTTTTGTTCCCAGTAGCTGAATCTATAACATTTTTTGTATCTTAAGGTTCTCCTCTCAAGACCAAGTAATTATCAAAGGAACAGACATGACTGTAGCACCGTCTCTTGCAAGATATTCAACAGGCGCTATCACTAAAGATGTCAATACGAGAGAACAGGACCCAAAGCGAAGGATATCAAAAGTATCCGATTCACCAAGGATTCTAACGAGACAAATGAGTCCCCGCGACAGTAGGAAAATGAGAGAATTAATCATTCGTTAAAACTGGGGTAATAAAGGTGTTCAACTGTAATTAGGACAACACTGTTTTGCACTAGGGAGCAGGAGGGCGTGTCATTAACCATGAGTCGCCAATCCGTCTTCATATTAGAACGTCGTATTTTGACGTATACTCTACTTAAGGCCGAATATTGTCGTACTAGAAAATGGAAGCGGTTGGCGAAACTGACGTACTGTTCCGTTTTCTGTTTTGGGTCCTCTGGTAGGTTAGGATAAGGGCACTTTAGCACGACAGTTTCTTGACGTTTCTTCATTATCTTCATATTACGTTGTGAGATCTGTACTTACCTAGTTGTGCTTGCGGGGATTGAGCTCTGGCTCTTTGGTCCCGCCTCTCGACCGTCAATCTACTGGTGTACAGATTCCTGAGGTTCTCGAGCTCCATCATATCTGCATTTGAAACTGTGTTTTTTTTTTATTATTTTCTACCACAGACGTGGCCAGACATTTACAATGCTAACCAGCATATATACATTTTCTTCTGTCCTCCATGGACAGGGTGAGAGATGTGTTAAACATATAGTTCAAGGGTTTATTGAACAATCAACCACAGAAGGTGATTCGGTGCTTTTAAAATGCTAAGCTAACCTACATACGTAAATACATAGATACACAGATTTACGTCTGCCCTACATAAAGTGTTCGATGTGTCTTTTACATAGTGTCATTAATGTGCATTTACAAAGGTGAAATGTAATTCTGATCAGCTTCCATATATACTTTATACACAAACACACACATTTGTCTCTCTTACTCTGACAGGGTGAGATAGCTGATAGAGAAATTAGTGTGCAATTAAGCACTTAATTACTGAAGGTGACTAAGTTGCTTTTACAAGCTCAGGTTATATAGTTACATCACATACATACATTGTATAATTTATACATTACATGGTTAAACTTGGGTACAAGTCCAATATATCATATCAAGTATGTATGTGTATGGTCTCTTGTGTATGACCCTGTGTCCTGTGTGACGGTGAATACAAGCATTATCCTCACTCTAATAAGACCTAATTGAATTACTCGGATTAGGAAAATTTGTAATTAATTATCAATATAGGTGTAATTAATAATCAGTAATTGGAAGAGAGACGTCTCACTATTTTCACTCCCCCCCCACCCTTTTTTACCCTCTCCAACGTGTTACATTTTTTTACACAGTTACATAAAACTTTATGTTCAGAAAACATTTCTTCAGCTGTTACAAATACACAAGCTGATGCCAACCCGTAAATTTACAGGCCAAGTGCGTGCTATTACCCTAATGAAAAATTTAATTAAAATTTTAATTTAATGAAAAATTTGATATTCATATTTATGCTGCTGTGTGTCATCAGGCTAGTGGAGTTTGCAATATGCTTAGTCTTGAATTATTAGTGCAGCTATTTTTTTCATTGCATAGAGCAAAGTGTTGCATGTTGAAATGTGATGTGGAGTGGTTCTTTGAAATACAATGTTTCTTCTTTGTGTGGAAACAATGTTTTTATAATAATTTTCCTCCATGTTCTTCAATCCTCAGTGTTAAAGGTCTGTTAGACAGCATATATATATATATATATATATATATATATATATAATATATATATATATATAATATATAGTGTAGTGGGTTATTAAAAATATATAGTGAATTAAATTATATAGTTGGAAATTATATAGCGAAACCTTAACCATAGAGAGAGAGAGAGGGAGAGAGAGAGAGGGGAGAGAGAGAGGAGAGAGAGAGGGAGAGAGGGAGAGGAGGGGGTAGGTAGGTCTAATTTTCGGCAACGTTATCTTGAAATTTCCGGGGCTTAGCGTCCCCGCGGCCCGGTCCTCGACCAGGCCTCCTATTTTTGTTACACATCCCCCAGGAGCAGCCCGTAGCAGCTGTCTAACTCCCAGTCCTATTTACTGCTAGGTGAAAAGGTGGATTAGGGTGAAAGAAACTCTTCCTCCTTGGTTTCCGCCTCCAACGGGATCGAACCTCAGGACTACGAATCCCGAGCGCTGTCCACTCACCCGTCAGCCCCAGGCCGCTAGCCAGTGAAATATATATTATATTCTTAAACATGTTTGTTTAACACTGTTACTCTTGCTGATTTATTTCCGCGTTAAACAAAATACAAAAATATACAACTCGCGTGGATATATACACATTATACTTAATACTCTCTGTATACTTTAGTCCTTGACTAAAGTATACTTACTGGTTGGTTAATAGTGGTCTTAATCACCCTACTATGGCTGATAGGCCTAAAACTGAACACCAAACTAAACCAACTTAAACTTGAGGATTGTGAAAAATAAATTGACAACCTGATAAGTAGGCCTATCTTGTAGGTTTTCGTAATATGAAAAGTAGGCCTATAGCAGATTTTCAAAAACTGAGAAGTTTGCTTGTTTTTTTTATTCTGAATACATTACGACACCATAATCTCTCAAATGCTCTAGGTTTTAGAGAACAAATTTGTATAGTTCAAAATACTCTTGGAAACCTTGAAATAAGCCACAGACTTGGCCACAATGACCCTGAAATAAGCCACGGATTTGGCCACAATGACACCTTGAAATTAGCCAACTACTTGGCACAATGACACATGAAATAAAGCCACAGACTTGGCAACAATGACACCTTGAAATAAGCACGGGTTCTGGCACAATGACACCTTGAAATAAGCCACGGATTTGGCCACAATGACACCTTGAAATAAGCCACAGACTTGCCACAATGACACCTGAAATAAGCCCACAGACTTGGCCACAATGGCAGGCCAGCTAAAACATTAGACTACTTATTAAAGCACAGGTGCAATCTTTCAGGAACATTATTGCTGCGTTGTATAAATATTTTAACCTCTTACAGCATGCAGTAGCTCAAAGTTACTATCAAATAAGACTCGTNTAGGTGAAGTGAGGTTGATGGGAGGTTTGAGTGCCGGCGAGGCGCACCTTGGCCACCACCTCATGACAGGTGAGGCAGAACAGGCCTACTGGCTTAAGGACGCAAAGGTCATCCTCACACACTCCTCCACCTTCCTGAGGTTGCAGGTGCAACATGCCACAGTCAAGACTTCGGTGAGATGCGACTATGATCATTACAACTTTCTTCTTAATGTTTATATATAATATTTGAACTTCTTGCCTACATTTTGCAAGCCGTTCTCGTACT
The DNA here is from genome assembly GCA_020271785.1 of Procambarus virginalis. Lineage (NCBI taxonomy): Eukaryota > Metazoa > Arthropoda > Malacostraca > Decapoda > Cambaridae > Procambarus > Procambarus virginalis. The sequence continues at coordinate 771,062 of WNGS01160430.1, read as the reverse complement.
TGCTCTTAGTCAAATCTTGCTTAGGAATAAGTACATATGTGACATACTAATTTATTGTGAATATTTGAGTTTACCTTGAAATGCTGAATAGAAACCTCAACCTAACCTTAGTATGTTAAGATGTAAAAATAATACTGAACCTATACGTATATTGATATTAGTTTATAAAATAATAAAACAAAACTAAAATATTTAAATAAATTGTAAAGTAACTCAGGATATTGTCAAATTTTGTATAAAATCTCTATTGATTAATAAAACTGAGAGGAATAGTTAGTGCCTTAAAAAAAATATGGCTTAGAATGTGACATATATTTATTTATTTATTTATAAGCTAAATGATTATAAGCAATAAATCATATATGTGCAGTCTTGTGCGACAGCGGGTTGCATTTTCTAAATGACAGAATATATAACGTATATTTTAATAGTTGGAGCTGCCATTCTCTCAATCGGCTTTCCTCGTGTATAGGTTTCTAACCCCCCACCCACCCCAAAAAACAGCACTTCTTTAATCCCAGACGGATTGAAAACGCTGCTTTAATTTGGTTTTCAGACGTGTGGGTTGGGTTTCTAATTTTCAGCCCCCGTTATTATGACTTACTGTCTGCCTGGTGTTGATTATAACGCGTTTTCTAAAGAGCTGCATTATATTTGAGGAGAAACTTGCGCATTTTGATGTGGCCCCGTTTTCTTGTGTACGTAGTATCCCCTAAGGATTGATTTTTACCAACCTTAACAAACGCTGAACTTGGTAAATAGATAATGTGTCGATTATTTAGCAGTTTCAGATGATCTTAGACATATTGAAATAATGATTTTAATTTGAATTAATGAAATCTTTGTTAGAACTGTAGTGAAGGTATTCAATGCACGAATTGTGTATAGTAAGATCACTAATATTAAGAGATGTTCTATTAACTACTGTGTCTTCGAATTTTTAGAAAAATATACATAAATGAGAAATTATTTGAAATTAATATGTAAAATGGTAAACTTTAGTTATATTCATGGTCATTAGAGGCAAACAATTTTCCCTGTTATTGCATGTCTGCGTTCAATCCCCCAATGATCCAAGTGGTTAGGTACAGTTCCATTACTCGTTTCTCCTCTCCCACCTTATAATAACATCCCTGTAAGGTGTTACATATGGTCACTGTGGCCTAGCGCTTTCTTCCGATAATTACCTTGACTTACCTCGTCAGGTGAATAGAGTTGACCTCGTGAAGCTGAGCGCACTGGTGTTAAGGAAGACTTGCCGTGGGTGGCAGGCACTCAGCAAGAGTGCCACCCTGAGGGCACTCACGTCAGACACACTCTTCGTCTCCAGAGTTAAGGTGATAGTCTAAGAGTGTGTGTGCTTTTTGTAATTAACATTGCGACTATGTTAGGTTTTCAATCTAATTTAGTTCACCTGGACTGCGAATCACTTATTTCCATGGAAGTGTGGATGGAAATTTATAATTTAATTTATATTTTTTTTAATTAGTGTAATACAAAAATATAGGAGTAAATTTGTTAATTAGGGTAATAAATTTTAGGTAAATTTGTTACAAGTTTAGTACCGAAATATTAAGCAAACAGACCGAATTATCTGCAATAATTGTAAATTAAAAGATGAGTACTGATAATTATATCGTGTTTTAAATTACGTACAATACTTGGTTTTACAATAATTAACATACCTTTATGAAATCGACAAGTTCCAGAAAAAAATAATTGTAAATTTTCTTTTCCTTAGACGAAGATTGTAAATGAGAAGCCAGCAGACGTCTTGAGGGGCATCCTTACTCTGAGTGGAAGTCAGGTCATCTCTGGTCACTTCAGCCTTGGCAGTGTTCATGTCATGGGTGAGTGACATGAACTATTTGCATGTCACCAATGATCTCTTCTTAATTATTTTAACGTAAATAAACATATTTTTTGAGATTGGAAGATGGCTAGATTTTTCGTAACTGTTTGAAAAAAAGAAAATATAATAGTTCCACCTTTAAAGTTTTTATTTATCATATTTAGTTTGGGTTTAGAAAACTGAATCGTGCTAAAACATTATCATAGATGTTGAATGGAATGTTGCAAATCGTTGCATTCACCTGGGCTGTAGGTGTCTCGTAGACCCTACGCGTGAGAGGCCGATGCTCTATCGACTGGGCTATGAGTAGTCATAATAAGGAAATAATTATGTTGCAATTTGTATTTCTGACACTGGCCGGTGCTTGCGACTGGGCAAGTGCTTCCATAAATCTCTAAAAGAATTTATGGAATTTGGTTACAAGGGATTCTGGTTTAGGATTTTTCTTGGCAAAATCACCAAGAAACATTTGCATTTTTTTTCTTGTAAGTTTGTATATTGGTCTCTGTCATGCACGCTCGGAGTCTCCATTGAGCTAAATTTATGTAAACAGATCATATTGACATTTTTGTAAAGATTTGGTTTTGAGTGTGGAGTTTAAGGATTCATTTTGTCGGGACAGGCAGCTTGGGTGTATTTACAAGTTAGGCTAATATCAGTCTCCCCTCCGAACTAGAAGGATGCAACCCCACAACAAGCTCGCTCACTCCCGGGTACCTATTTACTGCTAGATAAACAGAGGCTTGCGTGACAAGACACGTGCCCAACCATTTCCGCCCCGACCGGCGGGATACGAATCCGGAATTCCCAAAACTGTGTATGTCTGCGGTTTGTTTTAGTCTATATAGGATGCAATAAAGTCAATGATAGGAATCATTTTAGGCTTCAAGGTACCACCTTCCCCCCCCCCCCCCAGGCCAACTACTGACCTCCAGGATGCACCACAACTGGTGTCAAAAATCCAAGGTACCAATTTACTGCCTGGTGAACAGCGGCATCAGGTGAAAAGAAAGATTGGTCAGACGCGTAGTCCTGCCGCGAGAATTGTACCCGGACCTCTTGTCAGCGACCCGACAAATCAAGCACCCTTATTGATTTGCATTTCAGCCAGATCTTGTTGTGATGTACTTCTTCATGGTGGCGTTTCAAACCATTTCTTTGTTTACATTTTCGCTTATTGCCAACAACAGGAAATGTAGCGACTTCAGGATTGGTGAACAGGTTGTACATGGCCCAGTTCTGCCAAGTGAGAAGACCATGCATGGTCCGTGCTTCAAAGACCTTCAGTCAGGACCTCACCATCAGTGGCAACCTGATTGTCACAGCTGGCAAGTACGTCAGAGGTGATGCCATTCTCTCTATCTCTACCTCTCTATATCTATCTCTATATCTATCTCTACCTCTATATCTATCTCGATCTGTAACCGGATTGTGACCTACATGGTCAATATGTTATAAAATGTTAAATTATTAAGGTTGCTTAAATTTTTTAATTTTATTAAATATACTATAAAATATTGATGCATTACATTTATGGTATAAAGTCGTAAATTAATGTTAAAATATTAGTTGTAAATAAGATTACGATAAATCATTCTACACTATTATAATAGTGCTACAACTAACTGCTGATATTGCTAACTACTAATGCTAATACTTGTATTGCTACTAGTTTTACGTCATCGACTAATTCAACTTGTGCTATAACTTTTATATACTTAGTGTGACTCGTAATGCTTTTATTATACTAATTCGTGTTACCAATAATGATACTTTTGAATCTACGGCCATTTCTATCGCTACTAATTCTGTTACTAAATTTGCTTTCATTCTTAATACTAGTAATATTATCGGTTCTGCTCAACCTTCCCTGCTGCCGCTTCAGCGTATGTTTTTACAGCTATACTGATATATTATTTTGATGTTACTGATATAAATATTGCTAGCTTATTACGTGCTTTGTAACCTATTTACATATTTTTAATTACTAATTAAGATTTAATGGTTACAATAGTACACCGTTGCATCCAGTTAAACCTGATAATTTTTCTCTAATACTTCTGTTAATAATCCTAATTTTCATCTTGATCGTTTAGAAAGTTTTCTTTTTAACTTTGATATAAAGTAAATGAGTTGAGAATTTCTCTCAAATGTGTAATTTAGGGCTCGTTTTCTGTAAGGTTTGGGAAGCAGACATTTCTATTACTTTTGAAGATACGTGTGTTATTGGTTATCGACAGGACGGTGCAGGGCGTAGATCTGTCAGAGGAGCTGAAGGCGGTGCTGAAGAAGGGAACTTGTGGCCACGTCCCAGGCCTTACCACCTTTACCGGGGCCCTTGCTATTGCAGGTCTTGCTAGGTAAGTCTCGGCGTGATTGTGTACAGATTAGTTTCTTAGTGTTGTTGTTGTAATAGATTCAGCTTCTCGGAACACGTTCCAAGTAGCACGGGCTTATGTTGACCAGACCACACACTAGGTGAAGGGACGACGACGTTTCGGTCCGTCCTGGACCATTCTCAAGTCGATTGTGACTTGAGAATGGTAAAGTCGACTCACAATCGACTTGAGAATGGTCCAGGACGGACCGAAACGTCGTCGTCCCTTCACCTTCAAGTGTGTGGTCTGGTCAACTTACTTTAGCCACGTTATTGTGACTCATCGCCTGCACGGGCTATGGTGAGCCCGTAGTGGACTTACATGGCACTGGAGCGGTGCCTTGTTCTTCGTGTTAAGCGTGTGTCATATTGTAGTGAGATGCAACATTAGCTGTACCTAATCTTTAGTAGGATTTAGACTTCTTGCTGGGTTATCGGTCTTATTGGTGTCGCCTCTAATGACCTTGTTGCCATTAACGGGGGCTGTTCGCTTTCTGCCCTGTTTCTCGGAAACTTGTCACTTCAGTTTCTACCTTGTCGTTCATTAACGCAATCCACAGCCGTTGGCGGTAGTTACTAACGACACAATTAACTGTTGGCCAATGATGAGTCAGTTGGCTAAAATATTTATATTCGATGGCTGGGTTGATTCCTCTTTTTTACTTTTAATTGTCGAGACATTTCATTATCAGGAGACTGTTTGCATAAATATACTTATAAAGTTTGAGAGTTTCATTAGGTGTAAGATTTCTAAAGGCATTTAGTTTACAGAAGCTATTTTTTTTATCGTAATTAGAGGCAGAGGCTTCTTCAGTCTTGATTTTTTTTAATAAAGGGTACATGGACTAGTAGATGATGTCAAGATGACCCTGAAGCACCTGGTGACCCGGAGTGACCCTCAGACTATGGCTGGCCAGCTTATAATACACGCGCAAGGTAAGCTGTTGTATCTGAAAATTGACTTTACGAAATCCTGGCTTTCAATGTACTGTTATTTTAATTCTATTGCTTGAGAAAGCTAAATTTGGCAAATTTCAGGGATTGCTGTTATAGCTGGGAGCATAGACGCTTCAGATGGGCTGTTCAACAAGATGAACTTGACACTCCTGTGGACCAACACAGTAAGTAATCGTCTAAAGAAGGCTTTGATTAGTGTTTCACAGCATACAGAATTGAACCAACACGCACAGCACAACAGAACTAGGTTCCACGCAAATTAAGGAAAATTTCTCCTGTTTCTAAAATTTGTTTTCCAGTTGACGTACTGTGTGTATGTGCTCTCCTAGTTGTATTCACCTAGTTGTGCTTGCGGGGGTTGAGCTATGGCTCTTTGGTCCCGCCTCTCAAATGTCAATCAACTAGTGATTGTGTGTGTATTTATTTATATTTACTATTTGTGCCTGCAGGATCGAACTATTAGCTCTTGGACTCGGCCTATCTAACCAATTTATTTTTCCTCTACTACACATATATTTATCTCTACCTGTGTGTGTGTGTGTGTGTGTGTGTGTGTGTGTGTGTGTGTGTGTGTGTGTGTGTGTGTACTCACCTAGTTGTACTCACCTAGTTGTGCTTGCGGGGGTTGAGCTCTGGCTCTTTGGTCCCGCCTCTCAACCGTCAATCAACAGGTGTACAGTTTCCTGAGCCTATTGGGCTCTATCATATCTACACTTGAAACTGTGTATGGAGTCAGCCTCCACCACATCGCTTCCTAATGCATTCCATTTGTCAACCACTCTGACACTAAAAAAGTTCTTTCTAATATCTCTGTGGCTCATTTGGGCACTCAGTTTCCACCTGTGTCCCCTAGTGCGTGTGCCCCTTGTGTTAAACAGCCTGTCTTTATCAACCCTGTCGATTCCCCTGAGAATCTTGAATGTGGTGATCATGTCCCCCCTAACTCTTCTGTCTTCCAACGAAGTGAGGTTTAATTCCTGCAGTCGCTCCTCGTAGCTCATACCTCTCAGCTCGGGTACTAGTCTGGTGGCAAACCTTTGAACCTTTTCCAGTTTAGTCTTATGCTTGACTAGATAGGGACTCCATGCTGGAGCCGCATACTCCAGGATTGGTCTGACATATGTGGTATATAATGTTCTGAAAGATTCCTTACACAAGTTTCTAAAGGCCGTTCTTATGTTAGCCAACCTGGCATATGCTGCTGATCCGAACAGACGGGCTGTTGTGTAATACACAAGATTTTGTGTAACAGGAAAATTGCATTATCCACTAATATAATCCGACTGTAGACAGACTTAAGTATTTTCATTGAATTGATGCGTGTGAAATGAACGCGGCTTTCCCTTTCTCTTATTAAAGTTTCGTGAGGGGCTCGTGACTGTAGTGAGGTCACCGGTGACGTTCCTTAGCGCTGTGGTGGTGATGAACGCTTCCTACGGCACAGGTCACCAGCCTCTGAACACGTCCCTTCTCACCAGCCATGACTCGAGCATAATTCACCAAGACTTCACCACCCTTTACCACCTCAGCGTTGCCAGTCGGTGGACAATCAACAGTAAGGCCAATGTAATACTCTCGACAACTGGGAGAGTTACATAGAAATGTAACTGGATACGATGGGATTGAACTATAGATGGCACCTAAAGTCAACCATCAGTTGACTTTAGATGCCATCTAAAAATTATTAGATTATATTAGGAATTAGATTCCATCTAATACCCTGATTCTATCGGTTGTACGTTAACTATTTTGTGAATGGCGCCTAGAAGGAAGGTAATTATCAGGGTGAAAGCGCCAAGTCATTACGACTACATAGCACTTGGAACGGGGTCAGGATAAGGATTTGGGATGGGACGGGAGGGAAAGGAATGGTACCACTTGTACGGTGTGGGATTGAACGCCGACTTGCATGAAGCGAGACAGTCCCTCCACCGTCCATCCTAAATGGAACGATTACAGGATTAGAAATCTGGTTTAGTAAAGCCCTACGATACTGTACTTGATTAGTGGCCCGTACGATACTGTACCAGATTGGAGCCCGTACGATACTGTACCAGATTGGAGCCCGTACGATACTGTACCAGATTGGGGCCCGTACGATACTGTACCAGATTGGGGCCCGTACGATACTGTACCAGATTGGGGCCCGTACGATACTGTATCCAGATTGGGGCCCGTACGATACTGTATCCAGATTGGGGCCCGTACGATACTGTATCCAGATTGGGGCCCGTACGATACTGTATCCAGATTGGGGCCCGTACGATACTGTATCCAGATTGGGGCCCGTACGATACTGTACCAGATTGGGGCCCGTACGATACTGTACCAGATTGGGGCCCGTACGATACTGTATCCAGATTGGGGCCCGTACGATACTGTACCAGATTGGGGAAGTAGCATCATGGGTGCGAATGACTAGTCACAATAACGTGAAGATATGACTACCAAACCACACATCAGAAAATGACGAAACGACAAAGTTTCAGTCCATCCCAGACCATAATAAAGTTGTGTAATAGACTTGATAATGGTTCGGGGGAATGCCCGAAACATCGGAGTTTTTACATTTTCTGATGTGTGATTTGGTCATCAATCTCGGGGTACTGGAGGGAATGTCTTAGATCGGGACATTATTATATAACAGTAAATAGTATTAGGATAAATAAGTTAGTGAATAACTATTTGAGGTGGATTGTTTTGGAGAGTCTTGGGAACGCTGGCTATATACAGCATCTGTTAACGACTCGTACATAACATAACAAAATTGCTTGATGACGCTAGTTTAAAATGAACAAAAAAGGACGAGTACAAACTAGCAAGATGATGAGACTTAAACGAAAGATTTGCAGCTGCAAATTAATGCTGACAAGTGTAGGATTGTCTCCTATGATGGTGTAATTAGTGTCCGCCGTATCCCCCCTATCAAAGCAATATTTATAGACAACACCTTGACTCCTTTGCACTGAAAGGCAGTTTCTGATTGTGCTTCACATCAGCACACAATCATAACTACATTTCTTATGAGCTTATAACGAGTTTGTTGTTTATTTGCAGACACAGTTCACGAGTTGTGGGGCTGGAGAAGTGTGCAGAGATTTTGCTGGAACGACAAAACGTATCGTTCCTTTGAGGATGGATGGGAGAAGGGTATGGCCTCGTGCCCCGGTATATGGTCGTTATACCCAGATCAGGTGATGCCAGGATTGTGACGTATAGTCCTGCCGACGACGTCTACCACGACACAGGTGCGACGTTGAACTTTATTTGGGGAGTCTTGGTGGATAACTTGATATTTTCTACAATGTTGGTAGTTATCTTATTCTGTAGCTTGGGGTGATCTGAGGCCTGTTAATCACAAACTGGGTTATAACCTGTATGCAGGCGATGAGTCACAATAACGTGGCTAATGTTAACCAGACCACACACTAGAAGGTGAAGGGACGACGACGTTTCGGTCAGTCCTGGGCATTCTCAGTCGATTGCGGGTTATCATCCCTTCCGTCCCCCGCTAGCAGCTTCCAGTTCACTTTCTCCGGTCATATTCAAGTTTACATTTGTTATATGTAGTAATTAAAGTATAATTTGAACTTGTTCAGTATATAGGCTTAAAATCGCAATGAAATGCCCAAGTTTTGCGAGTCCGGAGATAAATCTACCATTCCCATAATATTTTCTCAGAAACCTGTGTGTTTATTGAGCAACACGTTAAACATTATGAAGTACGTAACTTCTGGCAGAAGTAGAGTGAATGATTTTGTATGGCAGACACTGGATAGTCCCGGTAATGATTTAAAAAAATGGACGGTATTGGCGAGATGTATTTCTTTCTTGTCTCAATAAACAT
>WNGS01160430.1:685826-750946 GCA_020271785.1 Procambarus virginalis | reverse complement strand
AACGTCATCAGTTGAGTCGTGTGTAAACCGTTTTTCCATTCGTAAACAGCGGGGGGGGGGGGGGGTTGGCGGGTGGATGGAATCACTTCGGCCTTTGAGGATGGGCTGCGGGCATGGGGGGGGGGGGGGGGGCCCAGAGGGTGGTTGGGTGGGGGTGATGGGAAGGGGGGGGGGGTGTTTGCTCCCAGGGGAAGGGGGGGGAGGTGGGCAGACGCAAATACAACAAATAAACACTATCCAATCCCATAATCACATTGTTCTCTCATTCGCTCTACACAAACTGCTGTTGTCTACTTCATGGATACAAAGTATCTTCTATATTTCGATCATGTCTTCCGTGTTAATTGAGGAGATTCACCTCCCTCGTATGTCCATGTGGCCAAGTTCTGGGGTTAGTAAAGTTGCAATTAATCTTAGTTGGTTTTTAATTGCTTGAAGCAGTGGCTCTGTGTTGGCGCTGCATACTCTATCACTAGTCAGACGTACGTGATATTTAGTGTTTCTGAACCATCCCTATCTAGAATAAAGAAGGCTATCCTGATAATCACTAACTGCCTTCGGTGGTGATTCAGGTAATATGACTGAAATGTATAATGAATAAAAGGGGTTATAACGGATATAAAAAAAAGCTTTAAACACAATAGGATTCAAAGGATGAAACAAAGTAAACAAGGATTCAAACAGATGAGTATAGATTGAAGGAAGACTGGGTAAATCCAGGTTTGGAAGACTGGGTATAACCAAATTAGATGTGTTGGTATTTGGAACAAATTACCGGATAACATAATATGTGAATCGCTGGATTCCATTTCATTATCTAGGCTCTGGGAGACTCGAACCGTGTACCCCATGCTTGTGAGGCCGAAGCTCTAGCCACTGTGCCATGAGTAATCTTAAAAAAAAAGAAAAATTATCCCTGGATTGTTTCAAGCGTAGGTTAGACATGTATTTAATGAGTTTGCGTGGATACAAATAGGAGCTGCCAAGAGCAGTAGTTATTCTGTCATGGCATCAAGCCTATGTGGGAAAGGAAGGAATTATCAGAAGCGCAAAGCAAGTACGACTATATAGGCACTTGTAAGGGGGTCAGGATAAGGATTTGGGATGGGACGCGGGGGAAAGGAATGTGCACAACCACTTGGACGGTCGGGGATTGAACGCAGACCTGCATGAAGCTAGACTGTCGCTCTACCCTCCACCCCCTAAGTGGTTGGGCAGCCTATGTGGGAATCTAAGTGTGTTATGGTTTTGTGAATCTTCCATTGTCATGGTAATGGTACTAGGTTTGAACTCTTAAGAGGATTTCCCATTGTATTTAATCCAGGATCCATTTTGTCTTTTACTGTTAGCATTCCCCTTAATTTCTGGTAATTGTCATTTCCCTCTTAGTGTGAAGTCGTGCAACCACTTGGGTTGGGCGTAGAGCGACGGTCTCAAATCATGCAGGTCGGCGTTCAATCCCCGACCGTCCCACAAAGTGGTTGGGCACCATTCCTTCCCCCCGTCCCATCCCAAATCCTTATCCTGACCCCTTCCCAGTGCTATATAGTCGTAATGGCTTGGCGCTTCTCCTGAAAATATCCTTTCTTAGTGTTGGCATATTCTTGACTGTAGCTGAAGATATTTTTCTCGCTGCCAATCCAACTTTGTGTTGTTATATTACTCCTTGCTCTTGTTTCTTGGACTATTTTCCCTTCGTCGGTGTGTTTTACGTCTGTCAGGGGGCCGAGCCAAGTAACACACTCGACCCCTCTGTGTTTCAGGGGCCGCGAGGCCAAGTAACACACTCGGCCCCTCTGTTTCAGGGGGCCCGAGCAAGTACACACTCGGCCCCTGTGTTTCAGGGGCCCGAGGCCAAGTAACACACTCGGCCCCTCTGTGTTTCAGGGGGCCCGAGGCCAAGTAACACACTCGGCCCCTGTGTTTCAGGGGGCCCGAGGCCAAGTAACACACTCGGCCCCTGTGTTTCAGGGGCCCGACCAAGTAACACACTCGGCCCCTCTGTGTTTCAGGGGCCGAGGCCAAGTAACACACTCGGCCCCTCTGTGTTTCAGGGGCCCCGCCAGCCAGTAACACACTCGGCCCCTGTGTTTCAGGGGCCCCGAGGCCAAGTAACACACTCGGCCCCTGTGTTTCAGGGGCCGAGTGTGTAAACACCCCGTCAAGAGGTCGTAATAAAAAACAAAAAAGGCACCTCCCCTGAAGCGCTGATTTCCCGGGTGACAGACTGCGAGGTTCAGTTCCCTGAAGGGCAGTTGAGGAGGGGGGAAGGAAGGGGCTTGTTTAGCCCTTTTCTCGCGAAAATATAAGAAACGGTTCCTCTCTGAAGCTTATTGGTTCTCGGAGGTAAATTCTATTACGAAAGGAAGGAAAAAGCCAATTAGTAGTTCAATCATAACTGTACAAATATGATCGTAGAGGCATATAACGTGGGATTGTCATTATACTTTTTGCAGTTCTGGTTCTAAAAGGATGTGTATAGTGCTGGCTTTAGTCTGACTGGGTGCTTCAGAGAGCATCGAAATAGAGGGATTGATTGCCGGGTCAACCTGGTCTAACAGCCTCCCAGGGTGGCTGTAGACCAGGTCGACCAGCACTACGTGTTTTAAAAACTCCGACACATTCATCTCTGTAGTAAAGGATTTTTTCTACCCAGCAGAGACCAGGAGGCGCAGTTAGTTGGTTTTAATGACGATGGTGGCGCCAGAGATGACACGAAGGCGGAGTTTAACGCTTCAGGAGCTGCTGACGGGGGCGGCGAGACCGACGGGTCCTCCGGCGGGTGCTGGGGGCTCTTTGGAGGAAGGTCCATCCTTATGTTACAAGAGAAGACGCCTCTAGTCTACGTGAGTGTGTTGGGCGCCTCTGCAAGCGTACGTTACGTGTGGAGGTGGGCAGGGTGTGGAGTGGTGAGGTGGATGGGTGATTTGAGGAAGGAGAGAGTTCTGGAAATTGTTCTAGAGTAAGTATTAGGTGTTTTTCTATTCTTATAAATGGAGGTTTAGGTATGTGTTTTATAAACGTTGATGACATCCACCTGCTCGGCCCACGCCCCCCACCTCGGCCCACCCCCCCCCACCTCGGCCCACCTGTTTCCTAACGGGAAACGCTTGACGTAGAATCTGTTCACTTTGTGCCTCTCAAAGAATACCTGCGGGCTCCTGGCCTGATAAGAATAATCAGAACTTGACGTAAACATCTATTACGCATATTGATTAAAGTTAGATACATAGGCTCCCTTTGCTGTAATCTAATATTCAATTATTCCAAAAGGCTTTCTAAAATTTTTTTTTTAGCACAAATTGCAATAGGCAAACCGGTGTAATTTTTTGCCTTTTTACACACTTTCGTAATTTGCATACTAATCGCGCCCGCGGTCGCTCCAGTCGCTAGTGTACACTGTCAACACTTTTCCCATTTCTCCGCTGTTGATGTTTGTCGTGTTTGCGTGGGTTTGGGGTTCCACAGCACCTTAATGGAATCTAAGAGTCTCACAACTCCAGGCTTACAGCTGCATTGACCCAATGGGACAGAATATCAAAGTGTTACGTTACCTTACTTGACGTCAAGCTACAACCCCGCTCCTGTGCCAGGTAAGTCCACTACGGGCTCACCATAGCCCGTGCTACTTGCCCCGCTCCTGTGCCAGGTAAGTCCCCACGGGCTCACCATAGCCGTGCTCTACTTGCCCCGCTCCTGTGCCAGGTAAGTCCCTACGGGCTCACCATAGCCCGTGCTACTTGCCCCGCTCCTGTGCCAGGTAAGTCCACTACGGTCTCACCATAGCCGTGCTACTTGCCCCGCTCCTGTGCCAGGTAAGTCCTCTTCGGGCTCACCATAGCCCGTGCTACTTGCCCCGCTCCTGTGCCAGGTAAGTCCACTACGGGCTCACCATAGCCCGTGCTACTTGCCCCGCTCCTGTGCCAGGTAAGTCCACTACGGTCTCACCATAGCCGTGCTACTTGCCCGCTCCTGTGCCAGGTAAGTCCCTACGGGCTCACCATCCCGTGCTACTTGCCCCGCTCCTGTGCCAGGTAAGTCCCCTACGGGCTCACCATAGCCCGTGCTACTTGTAACTTTTGTTCCCAATAGCTGAATCTTAAATAACTTGTGGTTTCGGGGCTAGCGTCCCCGCGGCCCGATTCTCGACCAGGCCTCCTGGTTGCTGGACTGGTCAACCAGGCTGTTGGACACGGCTGCTCGCAGCCTGACGTATGAATCACAGCCTGGTTGATCAAGTATCCTTTGATGAAGCAATTGAACGTTGGTTCAGTTTGACATTAAATACCGGTAAATCTGGTTTTGTGACGTCATATATAATACGAAAGCTAGATCTGTTAGCATGAACTTGAAATTCAATTCGTTCTAGAATTTTAGGTATTGTGTAAAAAGTGTTTTACTAAAGCTCATTAACTCTTTGTAACCACTTAGCGCATCGCCTGGACGCCTTCAAGAGACGACTCCTGACGAAGGCTGACACACTGATTGACACCTACACCCGCGCTGCCCACCGCAGGGGAGGTAAACACAAACTGGTATTCTTGAACTCCACATTCTAAACGCCATGTCATCATAACGGTAAGAAAATTAAATTGACGTACACGGGTGGAAATGTTTGTGTTTGCAGAATGGGAGCGCTTGATCAGGCGCGAGGATGGGACCGGATTGGTCAGATACAGACGGCAAGGGGGCAGGATACAGCAGACATTGTACCAGGACACTAACGGTGGGTGAAGTAATCGTCCACCTGCTGCTCCTATGGTAGGTGGCTCCTCGCACAGGCTGGTGGAATTGTGTTGATAAAATGAATACATAATCCTTTCTTCATGGTCTGAAGGATATATATAGTCATGTGTATATGTATGTAATTATATATATATATATATATATATAATATATATATATATATATATTATATATATATATATAATATATATATATAAATAAATAATCAAATCCACTCGGGTGCATCTGGGAACATCCCGTGCGTAGGGTTCGAACCTTCGTCACGGCCCTTGTGGATTTGTTCAAAGGAATTGTGCCCAACCACTTGAACGGTCGGGGATTGAACGCCGACCTGCATGAAGCGAGACCGTCGGTCTACCGTCCACCCCAAGTGGTTGGGTAGAGATTTGTCGGTTCGTGATCATCTTTCCCAAATAAACAGCTGCTTTGCCACAACTGCTAATACCTTGCACGAACAGTTAAGTGTACCAGAAATAAATTTATAAACTTTAGCTATGGTTAAACATTGCATATTTTAGGATATTTTTAACGTTGTGTGATTAAAGATTAAAAGGATTAGTGGAATAAACCATTTTATTGTGACAGAGATAGTGACCATTTTTTATTCCAGTAGCGATAGTGTTTTTTAAAGTAGAGTCCATTGATTGACACTGGCTTCTGGCTTCGTCTGTGTGAATGTTCGTTTCATCATTGTGGCCGACGCATAGGAATTCAAAATAATACCAGCCGTGAGAGTCGTTATTCGACTTCGCAAATATTTCGGGATTTGCAGGTGGAAATTTGTGTTGCAAATTATGAATGTTTGCAATTTGATGGAGAACCTCATTTGATTTTCCTGTATTCCTAACTTGATCAGAGTTGAGGACTATGCAGATAACGTGGCTTGTGTGTGTGTATCAGGTGTCCCAGTGCTGGCTGCGGTCGAGGGCGCTGTGAGACTAGGAGCGCCAGGCGCTGGGGCCGTCCACATGACACTATGGCGAGGTAAACTCATCGTCGCTATCATCGATAACGCCATGAACGTCTCCCTCTACACCGTAGACCAGCGCACTTGGCAGGTTAGTTGTGGCCCTACTTGTAAGCTTTAAGATTATTAATCTCGCCTCCACCGCCATAACCCCTTGTTTTAGTGCCCTTTGTATGACATTGCCCAGTGAGATGAAAGATTGCAAAATCAATGCTTTAAAGGGTGGTAGTATGTGCGCGTCCTTAATATAACGTGGTTTATATATATATAACAGTTTATATAATATAACTCCGTAGGTTTCTATACACTGCCACAGGCTTATACAGGCATCACTAAACCCTTGGGTTTGTGATGTTTCTTACAGGAGGTTGAGAGTCGCCATTCAGCCTAACACTTGTGTACTTGAGAGCATTATAGATACCGTGTATGTTTATAAGGCATCAGTTAGGCTCATAAATTGATTAAATGTGCTAACTTAAAAAAATGGTAGTTTCCGAAGTAGTTTACTTGTCTAATATGGCAATGCAGGTGAAGCACACGCCTGGGCCCCCAGGCAAGCATGCCTGTGACTTCGGGCACCTGCCCGGGGACGGTCTCCTGTTGGTCTGCATCTCGACCGGGCAGTCGATCCAGTTCCAGGGCTTCTTCGGCACGGACGGGACGGACGTGGTGGTCTACCAGGTGACGGAAGAGGCTTCCGGCCGGGGGACACTCCGTCTGCAGTTCATGCATACCATCCCGACGGAGAGTCCTCGCTACGTGCATGTGTGGTGAGTGAGGGGTCCTCCTTGACCAAACCACGCTGGAAAGTGAAGGGACGACGACGACGTTTCGGTCCGTCCTGTACCATTCTCAAGTTGATTGTGATACAATCGACTTGTTTCGGTCCGTCCTGGACCATTATTAAGTCGATTGTACCACAATCAACTTGAGAATGGTCCAGGACGGACCGAAACGTCGTCGTTCCTTCACTTTCTAGTGTGTGGTCTGGTCAACATATTTCAGCCACGTTATTGCGACTCCTCGACTGCATGAGAGGTCCTTGAGCTCCCCAGGACAACGGGGGACATCTAAGCCACAGTTTGACACTGCAATGATGAGCATGCAATGTTTTAGATTTAGCTACTCTGAATAAAATGTCCATGTAGCACGGGCTATGGTGAGCCCGAAAGATCATGCAAGATAAACATTTTTTTAATGGCAAATTGGTCGGGTAAAATGGCTTAAATCTGATTCAAAATGCTCCTCGCCATTGTTAAATTATTGTATTATCTGATCTTTGGTGTATGTTGTATTAATAAACCCTCATTATATTACTATGCAATTACACTTGACAAATATAGCGAATTAGAACAATCATTGATGTAAATCAACAATAATTTACAACAAATCATTGTCGCAAATTCTTTACAACAATTTAGTAAATGATTTACTCGTATCATATACGGACAAGTAAATTTTCTCGCAAAGCGTCTTAGGTCAACAAGCTAAAAAAGTCTGTTGTTCTCAGGACCCAGGAGAAGAGGAACATTTTCTTAATAGTGGCCAGCTCCAAATACGTGGCCAGAACGAAGTCGTCAGAGACCGTCACCTTCCACACCACCTCGAGGATCTACACCTGGACGGGCCTCTACTTCGATGTGGTGCAGGAGCTGCCTACCACAGACCCGAGGGCGGCCCATCACTTCACGATCCACAAACATCACTTTCTCGCCATAGCTAACTTTAAGAACAATAAAGGTACCAGTGAAATATACAGAGGTATTGTCAGAACATTTTAAGGGGCTTAAAATGTTAAAAACATTTTATTCTTGGTTCAATCTTTCCTGTTTTCTCACGGTAAGGTTTCATCCCCATTTCCTGATGGTCAGGTGATCTGTCTCCCTCTAGGGGCTGCCAAAAAGGTTTGATTACCATTGCTTCCCTCCTTATGGGTTATTCATGCCCTTGCCACCTCTTGGGTGGCTTAATCTTTGTCAGTCAATCAAATCAGCTTCCCTCCTCACTCTCCATCTTGCTCTGATAAAGGCGAATTTAGCCGAAAACGCGTTCAGCTTCCACTAATATTTTATCAAATGTGGATTTTTCCCACATTGAATAAATGTATTTAATGTGCAGACGAGGAGTCGCAATAACGTGGCTGAAAATGTTGACCAAACCCCCACACTAGAAAGTGAATCAATCGACTTGAGAATGGTCTAGGACGGGCAGAAACGTCGTAGTCCCTTCACTTTCTAGTGTGTGGTTTGGTCAACATGTATTTACTGTCGGGAAAGGCTATATAAAAAGAGGCTTCTGTTCCTACAGGAGAGCACAACTGCCAGAGCATGATCTACAGCTACTCCGTCCACAAGGGTCGCTATGTACCGTTCCAGGAGCTCTCTACCCGGGGTGCCACCCACTTCCAAAGCTTCACTCTGGGGACCGGCCTCGTCAGAGACACTTTCCTCGCTGTGGCTAACTTCTGCGAGAATGACGAATTAGGTGAGCAGCCCGTCCTCCTCAAGGGTTTCTAACGTAAAGAAATTATCGTATTAAAGTGCCTTTATTCCAACCTACCAGAGGAGTCAAAAGAAAAAACGGGACTGTGTCAGTTTTGCGCGCTGCTACCATTGGCTTGTACGATTTTTTGGCCTTGGATAGTTATATATGTCAAAATATGACGACGTATTAGGAAAACGGGTTGAGATGAGATCTAGTAAACAAGGGGTGACTGCTTTAATCCAACCGAAGGTATTGGCTAAATTAATAACTCGCCCCACAGACATGGAAAGAAGGATGTCATCATCATCTCTATCAATCTCAAGTGGCAATTGATGCCACTTATCTGCGGCAATTGTAATAAAATATTATTCATGCGTTGTCGATTGTAATAGAACTTTGTAATAGAACTTTGTAATTTGCTAATGGTTTGTGTATGACTGGTCCCTATCATGCTCTCCCTCACAGGGCTGGTCAACCATCACACAGCTTCTAGTATTTACCGATTCCAGATGGGAAAGTTTGTCCTGTTCCAGGAAATTCCTACCACCCGCGCTGTACAATGGTTGGCTATTCAGGTCAGTCTCTCTAATTAGTGTCTAGACCAATTTGCTAGTTTGAATTCCTTGGTAAACTTTTGGTAGTATGTGGGCAGTTTACCATACTCTGGAAAGTTTACTTTACAATTAACTATTAGTATATTTGCTATTATTTTACTTCTTAAATATTAACTTCATTGAGCATACATATGTAGTGAACAACCTAGTTTATATATTAGTGCTTTACGAATCAATCCTAGTTAAGCAGGCCGATGAGTCACAGTAACGTGGCTGAAGTATGTTGACCAATCCACACACTAGAAAATGAAGGGACGTTTGCCAATCGACTTGACGTTTCGGTCCGTCCTGGACCATTCTCAAGTCGATTGTCAAACGTCCCTTCATTTTCTAGTGTGTGGATTGGTCAACAAGAGTCCTAGTTAAAATTAGTGCTTTACGAACAAGTTGAGCTATTTGACCTCTTAACCCATCATGACCAGGTAGAGGACACGGCACTCCTTGCCCTTGCCAGCAGTGCCACGGGGTCACCTTCTACCAGTACAACGGCTGGAGGTTTGAGCCCACCGCCGTCCAACACACTGACGGGCCCTCGGTGCTGGGGTGACCAGCATGGCCTCTGTCACTTGGCAAGGCACAGTCTTCATAGGTAGGTATCTAGAGCCATTGTAACTAGATAACTGTATTAAGACGATGAGTCACAATAACGTGGCTGAAATATGTTGACCAGACCACGCACTAGAAAGTGAAGAGACGACGAAATCTTGGTCCGTCCTGGACCATTCTCAAGTCGATTGTGTCGATTAGATAACTGTTTAATGAACTTGAAACTAATTCTAGTCAACATGCCATAACTTATCGGCTGACATGATAAATTAGTGCTGCTTTAGAGTTATTAAGGTTATAATGAATTGTATCTCTTAAAGGCCAAAAAAGCTTTATAGATTCTTTCCACATGTTTCTATATAACCATATAGGAAATTGTTACCCATTTGACTTTTAGTGAAAACAGTCGGTTGTGAGTAGTTGAATGGTTGACCATCCCACCAGTATACACGTAGTCAACCATTCTACATAAACTGCAGCAGTTAGATTGATACAATATTGTATTAGACACACCATATTATCAAAGGATAACCATTTGTGTGGATGATTTGCCTATATTTAGAGAATAATGAATATGCTCCATAATGATTTGCCTATATATTATGATAATGCTTTGCCTACATATTATGAAGCTTTGCCTACATATTATGAAGCTTTGCCTACATATTATGAAGCTTTGCCTACATATTATGAAGCTTTGCCTATGTATTGAGGCAAAAGTTGTCAGAATTAATGTCTGTTTTAACAATCCGGTGTTCTTGCGCTTAAGCCTGTTGTGTGGGAGCTCATTGATGCAAATTAATTTGTTACCTATATGATACTTTCTGTAAGTACATTTTAATTGTATACAAAAAATCCTAGATGTTGGATTTTAGACATACAGACTTGGGCTACCCTAGACATACTGCTGCTAGGACTCATTGGGGATCTTTGTTATAAGAAATTCCTTGGAGTACACCTAGGTGACTCTAGCCTTAGGACAATAGTAACCCAGATCAAGACGAACAGGAAGACGTAACGACCCCTCATTTAAGTTTAATATCTTGATCAAAAGATGTGCAAGAATTCCCTCGTGTCTCCAACTCAGGTTAAGCTGATGGAAAGGCAATAACGTTGATAAAGTGGAGGTATTTTCGGCCTTTGCTGGTGTCGTTTGCCTGGGACGAGGGCGGTAAGAGGGCGCTGTCAGCCGGGTGTTGGGTGTGGCGCGTCCGATGTCATCGGGAGGGTGCTTGTCTGGTAACGGGGCAAGTGGGTGTCCACCTTGAAATACCATTAACGAGAACAAAGACTTCTCCTCCCATAGCTCTACGAATCCGTTCTCAGGGTAAAGTGATTATAAAAGCCTTGACCACGCACATTGACGCTCCATGTTTGTGATGTGTTAAGCTGCCTCCACACTGCAGGCGATGAGTCACAATAACGTGGCTAAAGTATGTTGACCAGACCACACTAGAAGGTGAAGGGACGACGACGTGTGGACTGACGTCGTCGTCAGACCACACGTCGACGTCCCTTCACCTTCTAGTGTGTGGTCTGGTCAACTGCCTCCACACTGCCGAAGTTTGAGTTTTTAAACCACGAGAACCTGATGCTAGTCCACACAGTCGGTTAAGCCGCTGTTACAGTAAGACTTGTTAACTAACTCACAATTACCATTGTGAGTTGGTTAACTAACTCACAATTACCATTATAATTGTATTCACCACTAGAATTAAGCGAAGGTAAGTTTCATAAACAACTGGACAACATAAATGACGAAGCCAGCGTGTTATTGTGATAGGGGGGGGGGGAGCCTCCAGACACTAGTAGTGAATGGTTTAATGTAATAAACTTCTCACTGGCTGTGTCTCGACCCTCTATGTATGTATGTGTATGTTTATATATATATATAAAGGACATTCTAAACGCGTATATTCTAATTATATACAACGACGCTTGAATAGCGAGGATGGAATCTGTGTAACTGGATAAGTATAGATTTGATAAATACTGGTTTAGAAATGTGCTTGCGTGGGACAGGTTACCAGGTATAACATAAGGCTATGGGAACGATTGATTGTTTCAGGCGTAGGTTAGACGTACAAGTTGGAGATACAGCTACCGTCTTGCATGGGTCAATAGCCTCTTTGCAGTTTCCGCAGTTCTTGTATTCTTACTGGGGGTTGTGTTCCAGGAGTGAGCAACACGGGCAAGGTGCCTGGGGCCCCAACTCTATACACAGTCTCCTTCACTACCGACAAGTCTCTCCAAGTGAGTCAGCTCTAGAACATATATTATGTATTTTGTGTTTATATACACTGTGTATTTGTATACTGCAATGTGTTGGTGTAAAATCTAATTTCTGTGTATATTGTAAATTCGAGGACTTCCACGAGGCGACGCAGGCACGGTGCCAGAGGATCAAGAGCCAGTTAGAGAACAGAGACGTTGGCACTCTTCGTCAGCAGGTAGCCGAGGCGCCAAAGGTGACCCAGCCCTACACCTTCACCCAGCCAGTAGTCCACCAGGGCAACCTGACGGTGCTGAGGACCGGCCTGGCATCCCAGGTGTGTAAGAGTCCAATCATTTCACTGCCGAGGGGCGTCTGGTTGGGTTCCTAAGAGTATAAATGGATAGGTTTCCCAATTTCTTGTGCTACATAGCCTCCTGGGCGTGGTGACTTCTTCTGATAATTACTTAACACTTTCTTAAAATTTAATATTTTCTGAAGACTTAACCGAGAAAGCAATTGTTCCTCAAATGTTTTAAAAGGGTCTCAGTACTTTAGGTTTTTAGAATCTGGTAAACTGTCTACAAAGTTTGTTCACTTTATAGGAGGCAATGCCAGATTAGCGAATAGGATGGGAAGGATGGGGTGGGGATATTATAGGAAGTGGAATAGGGACATAGTGAAAGACGCAAAGCTGATCAAGAGGAGAAACAAAAACAGGAAATTGGCAGAATTGGAAGGTGACTGAAACTGCTTGAAGATTACTAGTATACTTAGTAAATATCTTCAAATAACTGTGAATGCATGTGTAAATTACTATGAAAGAAACTTCACTTATTGAAAGACAAAATTCTCCTCGTTTCCTTGGCTCCTTCAGGTGTACATACGGGCGAGGGAGGAGTGGTTACCGAGCAGCTGGAGCCGCCTGAAGGTGAAGAAGGCGGCGGTGGAGCAGCAGTTGGCCAGGGCGAGGACCAGGACCCTAGACACCATCTCCCTCGTCGGCCCCACCAGCTGGCCGGGTGAGAGGGAATCTTGTTTACATTTCTTGATACACAGGGTGAGGGGTGCATACGGCTCTGTGCTGTAGCTGCCCCTAACCCTGCAACCATAACAATAACCATACGAGTAATTATTCCAAGGTCATAGGCGTTTGTAAGCGGCCATGTTGCCTTTCAAGCTAAGGACAAAAGTCATGTCAAGTGGTTTTTAATAAAAAAAAAATAATTATCTACCTTAAAATTGTATTACTGAGCAGTAATTTATTGAAAAGTTGAATAAAATATTTAATCTGCAGCCAATTTGCACATCGCTCATCTGATTTCCCGGAGATGGTTACCGGGTCGTCGGTGGATGACCTGAGGTCGATTAGGGTCAACAGGGAAGGGGTCCCGAGTGGTGGTGACCTCGTGCGGGTGGCTGACCCCAGAGCTCTTCATATGACCCGCCTTCACTGGGGTCACGTTGACCTGCAGGTCAGACGCGACAAGTGACGCTGTTTGAGATAATGTGTATCATAAACTAGAATTTGTAAGATTCCCCTCCAGGTTGATCTAATTTGTCTCGATGAAATACTCCAAACCCGTTGTAAAGGAACCCATAGTACAAGTGCCGATGATGTGTTAGAGTAAAGTATTTTCATGACGCAAGTCTTCTCAATCCGTATATTGTATCAACCCGTCCTCTCAAATTTAATAGTCAATATTGACTTATTAAATATGTGCATAGGTGACATACTTAATAGTTTCCCTTGAAAATCTTCATAGAAACACCGACCTTACCTAACCTTGTTAGTATGTTAAGACAAGCATCTTATTGCTTCGTAATTACAATTATTACCTAACCTATACCTATAATAGGTTAAGTAACAATTGTAATTACGAAGCTATAAGATGCTTATTTTAACATACTAACAAGGTTAGGTAAGGTCGGTGTTTTCTATGAAGATTTTCAAGGAAAGTATTATGTTAAGTATGTCACCTATGTACGCAACTAATAAGTCAATATTGACTTGTTAAATTTGCGAGGACGGGTTGATTGTATATCTTATGATTTTTGTTCTTTCCTCTGGCACAGTCAGCGGCGAAGGTGGAGAGGCTTCAGCGACAACTGGTGTCGGTTTTTGTCACCCTCTCGGGACGACATTTCATCTCTGGCCGGACGACCTTCCTGGGAGCGGTGAGAGCGGCCAGTGTGGAGAACCCGTCCTTCGTCGTAGACGGAGTCGTCGTCAACAAACTAACTCTCCTCCTCTCGACTGCCTCTCAGACCCACATAGGTATTTGTTCTCTGCAAACTTATATTTTTGTTGCGTTTTTAACCCCCTTTTAGTTGTAATGGGGGGAGAACAAAATAGATTTTAAGTTTGGCAAAGAACCACGATTTATGAATACTGGAATCGAGCTCGAAATAGGTCACAATGTTCTTAAAAATCAGTTTTATTTGAAATTTCTGTTCATTGATTATCCACCAGGAGAATAGTATATTTTTTACACGGTTTTTTTCCCTTGGCGAACGTTTTACTTGGTGATAGAACTTTGTGGAGCCTTTAACGCGATGGTAGGTTGAGTTTTCGCCGGGTAGATTTTTCCTCGCCTGGTACGTGGCCTCCCCTTTTCTTCCGGACGGGGCACTCGAGAAGGAAGGAAGGAAAGTTTCAAGACNGAAGGGATGGATTTAATTGCTACGGGATGATGGAACTTTCATAATATTTTTTTCTAGTTAGCAATGCTGATCCCACCACCCCACTTCTTAATCGTTTTCTCTTCTCACCCATTTGTTTGCTCTTTTTTTCTCTCGCCTACAAGCTCCCTCGTACTTAATTATTACTATAAAACACCTCCCAAATACAAGGAACCAAACAGCCCATATAAACTAGTTCAAACCCTCCATAAACAGTGTTATAACCCCATGTTACCCAGGAGCTTCAGGTGTGGCAGTCAGCTGACTGGGTGTTTACCTCGAGACCGCTGCTTGCCTTATTAAACACGGCGAAGATCACAAACTTTGTATACAATTGCAGAGTGGTTGGGAGCGTGGTAGCGACCTGACCCTGACGCCCACCGATGGGTGCAGTATACCTGACAATGTCGAGGTCATGTCCTCTACTGATAGTGAGTGCCTTGGTCCTGCTGGCTCTAACCACCTCCCTCGCTGCCATCCAATCCAGGCGAGTTGAATGGTCTATTTGCAGATGGTTTGATTTTATATTTTTGCAATTGTGCATGACTGGTTAATGTAAATAGTAAAGTTGACCAAACCACACTAGCAGATGAAGACGACGACGTTTCGGTCCGTCTTGGACCATTCTCAATCGACTTGTTTCGGTCTGTTCTGGACCATTATATCATCTCATCTTCTAGTGTGTGGTTTGGTCAACATTTCTTCTGCCACGTTATTGTGACTTCATCTACATATCGAAGTAAGATTTACTATTAAATTACTCAGGAGAGCAACATTTTGTTTTTCATGTGATCAGGAAAAGTCTGATCTTGGGTCCTAAGTTCTGATTAAAGATGAATAAGTCACCGTAAGAGGTTGCATGGGCATGAGTAACCCGTAGGTGTTTGGAATGAATGTGATTTTTGGTCGTGTAACATCTTGGAGTGTCTCGGGCGCTTGTCCTAAACGCTCTAGGTCTACCCCGAGAGCCTCGTTAATAGTTTGGGTTAACAATGTACATAGCATCCTCTCCTGGTAACAATTATTAACCTTTTAACATGTTCTGTCAATACCATCGCAAGTTAATGGACAATACAAACGAGACAATAAATTAAATGCGAATACAGTCTGAAACCAGATTTTTGGAGTATTGGTATTTTCTATTTGTTTAAATTTGTTTCTATTTAGGCCACTAGATATGGCACAGGTACATTCAGGTAAATTTTGGTAAATGTCAATTGCTGTAATTGTGTGAATTTGTCAAATTATTTTATTTCGAAGGACCATAAAAAATCTAATTAAAACACAAGCAATTATATAGACTAATAAAGAGTAGGCCTTCTGCGTAGACAGCCGGTTTTCTCTGTAGTGTAGTAAAGACTGTCCTATAGAAACTGATCCAGGTTAGTCCTGCAGCAGCGCCTAGCTGTTGTCTGCATCAGCAACTTGTCTCAACAATGATCCGAGCAATAATTTTTAGTAGTAACAGTTAACTGTGTGGGGACACCTGTGGGCCACCTAGTGGTTGTCCCAGGTCAGAGGTCGTCTCAGAGTTCAGGTCCACTGGTACTGGAATAGACCAAACGAGGAAGTAAATTTAGAAGGAAACGTAGTATAAAAATGCGCAAAAAGCATGGTTGAAGAAGTTGACACAAAGGGAATCCAACCCATTCAAGTCCACTGGAAAGTGAAAGGGATAACTCTAGTGATTCTTCTCCCCTAGAGAAAGGTGCATCAGCTCTCGTCAGCCACTCTTGAAGATTTCCAGTCTTGAGTGACTCAGGCGCCACTCTCTAGGGGATCTCAGTAAGTCACAAATCTTAAATTGTCTTAATGGCAAATTCGTGGATTTGCATATCTGTTCCTCCCGGAAGCTGGATTCCAGGTCTTTCCCCACATGTGGAAGACTAAAAGGGGAGGTCGTAGCCTGAGGTTAGTGTGCTAGGCATCAACTCGTCCTCAATGTTCATTCCATCCAGCGGTCGACCCCAAAGACGCAATCACAAATTTTAACAAGCTGTTTATTCAAAATAAAATTTTTCTCAAATGTAAATTAATAATATTAGTATTAAGTTCAGTTGGCGATTATTTGTAGTACGTGGGTGAAGCATTTACAGCGTTGTGGTTCGAACAAAAGTCGTCGGCGAAGCACTGCTCGAAGTGTTCGAACGTCATCAGTTGAGTCGTGTGTAAACCGGTTTTTCCATTCGTAAACAGCGGGGGGGGGGGGGGGGGTTTGGCGGGTGGATGGAATCACTTCGGCCTTTGAGGATGGGCTGCGGGCATGGGGGGGGGGGGGTGCCCAGAGGGTGGTTGGGTGGGGGTGATGGGAAGGGGGGGGGGTGTTTGCTCCCAGGGGAAAGGGGGGGGGAGGTGCAGACGCAAATACAACAAATAAAACCTATCCAATCCCATAATCAGCATTTCTCTCATTCGCTCTACACAAACTGCTGTTGTCTACTTCATGGATACAAAGTATCTTCTATATTTCGATCATGTCTTCCGTGTTAAATTGAGGAGATTCACCTCCCTCGGTATGTCCATGTGGCCAAGTTCTGGGGTTAGTAAAGTTGCAAATTAATCTTAGTTGGTTTTTAATTGCTTGAAGCAGTGGCTCTGTGTTGGCGCTGCATACTCTATCACTAGTCAGACGTACGTGATATTTAGTGTTTCTGAACCATCCCTATCTAGAATAAAGAAGGCTATCCTGATAATCACTAACTGCCTTCGGTGGTGATTCAGGTAATATGACTGAAATGTATAAATGAATAAAAGGGGTTATAACGGATATAAAAAAAAAGCTTTAAACACAATAGGATTCAAAGGATGAAACAAAGTAAACAAAGGATTCAAACAGGATGAGTATAGATTGAAGGAAGACCTGGGTAAATACAGGTTTGGAAACAGGATTGTTGGTATTTGGAACAAATTACCGGATAACATAATATGTGGAATCGCTGGATTCCATTTCATTTATCTAGGCTCTGGGAGACTCGAACCGTGTACCCCATGCTTGTGAGGCCGAAGCTCTAGCCACTGTGCCATGAGTAATCTTAAAAAAAAGAGAAAAATTATCCCTGGATTGTTTCAAGCGTAGGTTAGACATGTATATTAATGAGTTTGCGTGGATACAAATAGGAGCTGCCAAGAGCAGTAGTTATTCTGTCATGGCATCAAAGCCTATGTGGGAAGGAAGGAATTATCAGAAGCGCAAAGCAAGTACGACTATATAGCACTTGGAAGGGGTCAGGATAAGGATTTGGGATGGGACGGGGGGAAAGGAATGGTGCACAACCACTTGGACGGTCGGGGATTGAACGCAGACCTGCATGAAGCTAGACTGTCGCTCTACCCTCCACCCCCTAAGTGGTTGGGCAGCCTATGTGGGAATCTAAGTGTGTTATGGTTTTGTGAATCTTCCATTGTCATGGTAATGGTACTAGGTTTGAACTCTTAAGAGGATTTCCCATTGTATTTAATCCAGGATCCATTTTGTCTTTTTACTGTTAGCATTCCCCTTAATTTCTGGTAATTGTCATTTCCCTCTTAGTGTGAATGTCCAACCACTTGGGTTGGGCGGTAGAGCGACGGTCTCAAATCATGCAGGTCGGCGTTCAATCCCCCGACCGTCCACAAAGTGGTTGGGCACCATTCCTTCCCCCCGTCCCATCCCAAATCCTTATCCTGACCCCTTCCCAGTGCTATATAGTCGTAATGGCTTGGCGCTTTCTCCTGAAAATATCCTTCTTAGTGTGCATATTCTTGACTGTTAGCTGAAGATATTTTTCTCGCTGCCAATCCAACTTTGTGTTGTTATATTACTCCTTGCTCTTGTTTCTTGGACTATTTTCCCTTCGTCCTGTGTTTTAGACGTCTGTCAGGGGGCCGAGGCCAAGTAACACACTCGACCCCTCTGTGTTTCAGGGGCCCGAGGCCAAGTAACACACTCGGCCCCTCTGTTTCAGGGGGCCCGAGGCCAAGTAACACACTCGGCCCCTGTGTTTCAGGGGCCCGAGGCCAAGTAACACACTCGGCCCCTCTGTGTTTCAGGGGGCCCGAGGCCAAGTAACACACTCGGCCCTGTGTTTCAGGGGGCCCGAGGCCAAGTAACACACTCGGCCCCTGTGTTTCAGGGGCCCGAGGCCAAGTAACACACTCGGCCCCTCTGTGTTTCAGGGGCCCGAGGCCAAGTAACACACTCGGCCCCTCTGTGTTTCAGGGGCCCCGAGGCCAAGTAACACACTCGGCCCCTGTGTTTCAGGGGGCCCCGAGGCCAAGTAACACACTCGGCCCCTGTGTTTCAGGGGCCGAGTGTGTAAACACCCCGTCAAGAGGTCGTAATAAAAACAAAAAAGGCACCTCCCCTGAAGCGCTGATTTCCCTGGTGACAGACTGCGAGGTTCAGTTCCCTGAAGGGCAGTTGAGGAGGGGGGAAGGAAGGGGGCTTGTTTAGCCCTTTTCTCGCGAAAATATAAGAAACGGTTCCTCTCTGAAGCTTATTGGTTCTCGGAGGTAAATTCTATTACGAAAGGAAGGAAAAAGCCAATTTAGTAGTTCAATCATAACTGTACAAATATGATCGTAGAGGCATATAACGTGGGATTGTCATTATACTTTTTGCAGTTCTGGTTCTAAAAGGATGTGTATAGTGCTGGCTTTAGTCTGACTGGGTGCTTCAGAGAGCATCGAAATAGAGGGATTGATTGCCGGGTCAACCTGGTCTAACAGCCTCCCAGGGTGGCTGTAGACCAGGTCGACCAGCACTACGTGTTTTAAAAACTCCGACACATTCATCTCTGTAGTAAAGGATTTTTTCTACCCAGCAGAGACCAGGAGGCGCAGTTAGTTGGTTTTAATGACGATGGTGGCGCCAGAGATGACACGAAGGCGGAGTTTAACGCTTCAGGAGCTGCTGACGGGGGCGGCGAGACCGACGGGGTCCTCCGGCGGGTGCTGGGGGCTCTTTGGAGGAAGGTCCATCCTTATGTTACAAGAGAAGACGCCTCTAGTCTACGTGAGTGTGTTGGGCGCCTCTGCAAGCGTACGTACGTGTGGAGGTGGGCAGGGTGTGGAGTGTGAGGTGGATGGGTGATTTGAGGAAGGAGAGAGTTCTTGGAAATTGTTCTAGAGTAAGTATTAGGTGTTTTTCTATTCTTATAAATGGAGGTTTAGGTATGTGTTTTATAAACGTTGATGACATCCACCTGCTCGGCCCACGCCCCCCACCTCGGCCCACCCCCCCCCACCTCGGCCCACCTGTTTCCTAACGGGAAACGCTTGACGTAGAATCTGTTCACTTTGTGCCTCTCAAAGAATACCTGCGGGCTCCTGGCCTGATAAGAATAATCAGAACTTGACGTAAACATCTATTAACGCATATTGATTAAAGTTAGATACATAGGCTCCCTTTGCTGTAATCTAATATTCAATTATTTTCCAAAAGGCTTTCTAAAATTTTTTTTTTAGCACAAATTGCAATAGGCAAACCGGTGTAATTTTTTGCCTTTTTTACACACTTTCGTAATTTGCATACTAATCGCCCCGCGGTCCTCCAGTCGCTAGTGTACACTGTTCACACTTTTCCCATTTCTCCGCTGTTGATGTTTGTCGTGTTTGCGTGGGTTTGGGGTTCCACAGCACCTTAATGGAATCTAAGAGTCTCACAACTCCAGGCTTACAGCTGCATTGACCCAATGGGACAGAATATCAAAGTGTTACGTTACCTTACTTGACGTCAAGCTACAACCCCGCTCCTGTGCCAGGTAAGTCCACTACGGGCTCACCATAGCCCGTGCTACTTGCCCCGCTCCTGTGCCAGGTAAGTCCCCTACGGGCTCACCATAGCCCGTGCTACTTGCCCCGCTCCTGTGCCAGGTAAGTCCACTACGGGCTCACCATAGCCCGTGCTACTTGCCCCGCTCCTGTGCCAGGTAAGTCCACTACGGTCTCACCATAGCCCGTGCTACTTGCCCCGCTCCTGTGCCAGGTAAGTCCTCTTCGGGCTCACCATAGCCCGTGCTACTTGCCCCGCTCCTGTGCCAGGTAAGTCCACTACGGGCTCACCATAGCCCGTGCTACTTGCCCCGCTCCTGTGCCAGGTAAGTCCACTACGGTCTCACCATAGCCCGTGCTACTTGCCCCGCTCCTGTGCCAGGTAAGTCCCCTACGGGCTCACCATAGCCCGTGCTACTTGCCCCGCTCCTGTGCCAGGTAAGTCCCCTACGGGCTCACCATAGCCCGTGCTACTTGTAACTTTTGTTCCCAATAGCTGAATCTTAAATAACTTGGTGGTTTCGGGGCTAGCGTCCCCGCGGCCCGATTCTCGACCAGGCCTCCTGGTTGCTGGACTGGTCAACCAGGCTGTTGGACACGGCTGCTCGCAGCCTGACGTATGAATCACAGCCTGGTTGATCAAGTATCCTTTGGATGAAGCAATTGAACGTTGGTTCAGTTTGACATTAAATACCGGTAAATCTGGTTTTGTGACGTCATATATAATACGAAAGCTAGATCTGTTAGCATGAACTGAAATTCAATTCGTTCTAGAATTTTAGGTATTGTGTAAAAAGTGTTTTACTAAAGCTCATTACTCTTTGTAACCACTTAGCGCATCGCCTGGACGCCTTCAAGAGACGACTCCTGACGAAGGCTGACACACTGATTGACACCTACACCCGCGCTGCCCACCGCAGGGGAGGTAAACACAAACTGGTATTCTTGAACTCCACATTCTAAACGCCATGTCATCATAACGGTAAGAAAATTAAATTGACGTACAACGGGTGGAAATGTTTGTGTTTGCAGAATGGGAGCGCTTGATCAGGCGCGAGGATGGGACCGGATTGGTCAGATACAGACGGCAAGGGGGCAGGATACAGCAGACATTGTACCAGGACACTAACGGTGGGTGAAGTAATCGTCCACCTGCTGCTCCTATGGTTAGGTGGCTCCTCGCACAGGCTGGTGGAATTGTGTTGATAAAATGAATACATAATCCTTTCTTCATGGTCTGAAGGATATATATAGTCATGTGTATATGTATGTAATATATATATATATATATATATATATATATATATATATATATCTTATATATATATATATATATATATTATCTCATCTAAGAACTCTTTGACCCGGCCAGGATTCGAACCCATGCCGTCCAGGATCACCCCTAAACGTACACAGTACCGTGACCACCGCACCAATGATCGTCTTATAGGATTGGTCAGTCTTGGCGCTTATTAACTAAGCTCCCTGACTGACCAACCCCCGACGACACTCCTGGATCCAATCCTTATAAGACGATCATTGGTGCGGTGGTCACGGTACTGTGTACGTTTAGGGGTGATCCTGGACGGCATGGGTTCGAATCCTGGCCGGGTCAAAGAGTTCTTAGTGATATATGGCTTGCGCGTTCATGCAGCTTCTCACACAAATTAGACTCAGTGCGGCCGTGCATGCGCAGAATTTGATGAAAAACTGTACCCAAATGGATCCATGAGTGTCGTCGGGGGTTGGTCAGTCAGGGAGCTTAGTTAATAAGCGCCAAGACTGACCAATCCTTATAAGACGATCATTGGTGCGGTGGTCACGGTACTGTGTACGTTTAGGGGTGATCCTGGACGGCATGGGTTCGAATCCTGGCCGGGTCAAAGAGTTCTTAGTGATATATGGCTTGCGCGTTCATGCAGCTTTCTCACACAAATTAGACTCAGTGCGGCCCGTGCATGCGCCAGAATTTGATGAAAAACTGTACCCAAATGGATCCATGAGTGTCGTCGGGGTTGGTCAGTCAGGGAGCTTAGTTAATAAGCGCCAAGACTGACCAATCCTTATAAGACGATCATTGGTGCGGTGGTCACGGTACTTGTACTTTTAGGGTGATCCTGGACGGCATGGGTTCGAATCCTGGCGGGTCAAAGAGTTCTTAGTGATATATGGCTTGCGCTTCATGCAGCTTTCTCACATATATATATATATATATATATAAATAAATANGTGCTACATCAAATGAATCTAGTATGCAAGAAAAAAAGGAATTTAACTTTTGGTCGCACTGTAAATTTCTGTAACCAATTTATATTATTTTATTTTATATTAAATTACCAGATTATGACAACAAATTACCCATACAACTGTAACAACCATCACTATCCAGACCTCTCCTGGGAAGAAGCAATCAAATTTTTTATAATACAAGAGACATTTAACTTCAACTACTTCGCATTGCATCATCAAACACTTAAATTTAAGAAAGATTTTACACTATAATAAAACATTTCTACAAAATTTATTATGCAACTCTTTACACATCACAGGTGCGTACGGTAACATTCTAGTCTGGAGTCTGCACGAAGTATGAACTAACCTGGCCAGGTGACAGGGCCTGGAGGGGTATAGTGCCCTGGAGACGCAGTTAGCCCGCTGGAGTTCCTGTTGAAGAAGCACTCGTCGGGGAACGAGTGCGTTCACCTGATCCGGAATCCAGGCATCTTGTCCACGAACGTACACCTGCTCACGAACACGTTATTGTACTCTGTGCCACCAAGTGCATCATCAAACCGAAACCCGATTCATCAATGGTTGTACAGTCTTTAGTGTAAATGTTACAGCAAATTACAGCAAGTTTCACAAATGGCAACATTGACAATAATGACAGTCAATGTTACAATAAGAGATTGGGATTCCAACCTCTATCTACATCTGCGTGTAACTTTTATTCACCTTGCCCTTAATTTTAAAGGGCTGCACACTGCAGCCCATGCAATGTTTCGCAAAACAGCCAGAAGCTGAAATTTATGATTATTCACATGTACTCCGGCAATCTTACACCTGATGTCGAAACTTTTAGGAGTCTTCGTGCCTCTATATTACATTTGCTGTAATACAGCATCTATTTTCTTCCCCATTCCAAAGACCCGTTGAACTTCCATGTCCTCTGATAACGTATTTATTGCCATAAACATTTATATAGACTTCTAGACGAACGGGACTGACTATTTGCATAGAGAACTGGCTATCAATGCCTTTAGTTCAGTGGCGGCGGAAACTATTCAATACTAAAACATTGAAGGTATAACTAAATTTCTACTAGGCCGCTTAGATCGAGGCAAGTAAAATGACTAAGTAGCAGCTTAGATGTTCTAGGAGACTACAGTAGAGAAACCGACTGCTACATGCACTGTCTACTCTTCATGGATCTTATACGAACCACAAGGCATTAAAATCCGAAGCTAAACTAAGAACTTTAATATTAAAGTTCTTAATTACCACGACCAGTTTTAAAAGTTGCTGCAACCCACCTGAGTGGCAGAACTCTTCAGTGTGACACTGAGGTTACCGACGATAGTGACAGGCATGGTGAAGGTGAAGTTTTGGCTGGTGACCTTCGGGGCGTCACGCAGCTGCTGGAGAAGCACCTCCAGGTCCTGCCGTCTTAGCTGGTTGAGGCGCTCCTTACACCAAGCCTCAGATTCTTCGTGAAATTCCTGGAAGGATATATGGTAGTCTAAAGAGACTTCCACCGAGTGAATCTAGTTTTACGTTTTAATGCTCAAACTTCTTCCCTTTGAAAACTCTTCATGTGACTGCTAGCTATACCTGCTAGCCACACCTAGTGGCTAGCAGAGCTCAAGGGGAAGACAGTATAGCAGAAGGTGCACCATCTTTACTTTTTAAATGCGTGAACAATAATGAGAGACCAATATACAATTTGGCTAGTTTTTTTTTCTCTGCAACTTCACCTATTCTATCGCCAGAGGCTTTTAGAGAGTTTAGGATAGTGATGTAGAGGTGACGGGAAGGCAGAGATGGGACACCATGGGGCTGTCGCACAGACGGGCCATGCCGGGTATTTTAATGGAAAAGGAGAACTGTACGAGCCATTCCCTTTCAATTACATAAATTATTTGAGTAATGTTTCCAAGAGTTTTATTTATCCAAGACTGGCAAACAGCTGGGCGCAAGTGATAATGTGCAATTACCATTGTGGGATAATTTGCTTCCATTTATATACATCTTAAGAAGCACAAGTAAGTTAACGGCTTTACTAGTTTATACTTTAAATACTTTCCGGTCAATTCCAGAGGACTTTTTGATTTAACTACCCCAATTGTTCTTGGCTCATTATTGCGTTAGCTCATTATTGGTTCGCAAGTTGAGGACTATTGCTAAAGTTCAATGAAATCAATTTGCTTCGCAATTCATGTAGGGACGATTTTTCTATTTTAGATAGATGGGGAAATATTTAAGATCTTGTTTTTATCGAATCACGAGGACTGTACAGTAACTTTATTACAGTTGTGTGGGTACAGGGCTTAACACCACTTTGCCTAATCTCTGCCAGAAACACAGGAAGCTTGAAGGTTTGAAAGGGGGGGGGGGTCGGCGGGGGCCGTGTTAAACCATTAGACGCCTACACGTTCCCTGAAATTACCATGTAGGAACACCATGAAATTGCATACCACAGTAACAGGTTGTGAAAGAGTAATGCAGAAAATTTAGTGATCTTTACATAGCTGCTGGAACATTAGGATCAGTGGGTTGATAAGAATGCAACCACCAACGATTCATGTTGAGGAAAGAGGTATAACAAACCATTTACCGGGTATCAGACATGGGTATCAGTAGTAGCCGATACCTACTGATAGGTATCTGATAAATACTATTGGTAGTATTTACCGGTAGCACATGGATATCAGACATACCCCATGTGAAATTGGCACATTCCAGAATGCCAAATGCATTGTGGAGAAAAAGACAGCCCACGCACATTTCAGTCAAACTGTCCGATGAGCTAAACACGATTTCGGAGACTTATGAAAGTCTTCTTCTGCGCTCTAAAACACAGACTTAATATTGCTGAAACCAAGTCATGTTTTCTTTCACCGCCCAAGACAAACTAGTGACAACGGGCCACTCAAGAGGCTTTTGACTTTCACAGGGCTATCCAGAGATCCCTTCCCCCGGGCCTGTCACCAACCTGTAGGGAGGCGTCTCTGTTGAAGGTCAGGCTGTAGAGTGTAGAGACGAGCGGCGAGGAGTAATTCGAGTTTTGATTAGTCACGCCTGCAAAGTATGTTTATCTCTCAGAATGTTTGGTAATATGATTATTGTTGGTGATGTGTGTATGTATGTATGTATTAATACGATGTACTGAACGGGGTGAGAATAGCTTTAGCTACCTCATCCCTTTGTGTGTATTTTACATCAATAAACTTATTTCAATTTCAATACGAATAGAACTAGAAATTTAAAAAAAGTGCTAAAACCAAACCCTAAACAAAAAAAAAAACAACCAAAATAACTAATTAAAGTGTCTTCAAGACAGTTTTGAGAATAACTGCTTTGACAACTAGTTTAAGAGCTTCGAATCTTCTCAACCTGAAGGTAAGAAAAAAAAACACTTTGGGGCTCAACCGTTATCAAACTTTTGCACGTTTGACGAAAGTCAGGTTTTAAAGAACAAATACTTTACGGAATCTTGCCCCCTGGAACACCGACGATAAGAAAAAGTGCCGTTATATGAAAGAAAGTCAACCCCACCCAAATATAAAAATCTAGAGCTTACCAAGTTTCCCCATCTGGTATAGTCCCCCTTCCACTGTCTACTCTAGGCTCTATTCCACACTTGATACGCACCTATAACCACACTGCCGTTCCAGGAGCGGGCAGCCATGGCGGTAACACCAGCGCTGAACGGGCCCGAGTTGGGCTGGAAGGCGCTGGGCACGAACCTCCAGCCGTTGTACTGGTAGAAGGTGACCCCCGTGAGCGTGTTCGCCACAGCCAGCACCACACCGTCCTCCACCTACCCCGGCCAGTGGAAACATTTAAAAACAGGTCTATTTACCTACGTAGAAGTTACCAAAACAATTGCGTAATGCCCAAGATGTAATAAAGATACTTTATACAACTACACTTTAAAAATGACATAAGTGTACGTGCAATATTGTACAAGTTAGATTCGTATAACTTTCAGGAACTATTTTAAACTACACTGTCACGGACCTGAATGGCAAGCCATTGAACAGCAAATGCAGTTGGTATCTCCTGGAAGAGTACGAACTTCCCGAAGTGGAAACGATAGATCTTAGAGTTTGTGTACGGATTGCACCTTCCTGAAAAAAGGTATTTAAATTTTCGTTCACTTACGGCAAAATTACACTTTCCCTTTATAGTACTGTAATTTTCATTTTTATTAAATTTAGTCTAAAATGCCTTTCAGAATAGACCACGTTAAAGCTTTGAAAGCTAAATCTGATCTAAATTTCCTTCAAAAGGGCGACAAAGTTTCTTACCCATGCTGCTGTCCTCATAGTCCTCACAGGAGTTTGCGACGGCGAGATGTATATGGGGAAACGCTCCACTGCCCAGGGTAAAGGCCTCGAAGTGCCTGGCACCCTTGGTCAGCAGCTGCTGGAAGTGAACGTATCGCTGGAGGTTGAGAGAGTAGCGATATATGTAGCTGTGGCAGTTGTGCTCACCTGTGGGGAAGGGTTAAATGACTTTAAAGACTGGAAGAATTTGCACCGTTTGTGTCACTACGGAGGACAATACCGGAGCAAATAACCAAATGGCCAAGACTTTTCAAGCACGCATTCATTATATTTTACCCGTGTAGAACCTACAGAAATGTGTTTATGTGCATTTGCAAGTCTCACGCTGACCCAGTCAAAATTTACCTAGAAAGTTTAAGTACAGTACACGATTTTGACAATTTATAAGTGCCGTCAAACGCTCGAAAATGCTATTTCCCTATTATACTTTTTTTTCTAGAGAAAACCCTTACAGGAAATGCATTAAAATTACACTACCAACAAACTTTTGTAATTCATCGATTTGGCAAGTGTCAATTAGGAAAACTGCAGCGAGTCAGTCTAGAAAAGCTAGTAATGTTTTTAGCAACTTAAACCATTAGTTCACAAGAAAACCTTTTCTATCGTGACAATGACAGGAGTAGATTCCAAGGTAGAGCCTAACCACCACCTTTGTCTAGTCTCCAGCACCTATTGAGAAAATGCATGCACAAACGTGATGATCATGTACTCTCATTGCTGTCTGCTACGTGGTAAAATCTAGTGAACTGACGTGAAAAAGGCAATGTAATCGCTACACTTTATAGGCAGGTAAAAGCTGCAGTGCCAGCTTATAATCTTTAAATTTTGCCATCTTGTACAATAGACGATTTTAGGCACTTAGAACTAGGAAACACGATATTCCGTTTTACAAAATACAGATATTAACAGGCTGCTCTCTGGGGTAAATGCGTGCGTGAGGGAATCATTACTTTTAGAGATCACTAGAAAAGTTAAGCTTGAATGGCAAGTCGTTAATGGATAACCTAGAAAAAATCATTAAAGTTTAGGGTTCGGAAGAGAGATTTCTAGTAGTGACTATGTGGTCTACAAACTAGACTATGAAAACTCAAAACCTGACCTACAAAGCAGGCTCTAAGAGTCTAGAGCTGGAGTAGAGAATAACGCCTCGTCTCACCCCTCCAAAATATTAGGGTCCCATTTTTTATATTTAATACCTTTATTATTGATGAAGTTTGCCATGGCAATAAAGTTGTAAGTCTGAGCCCTGAAGTGGAGGACAGAAGTTGGGTGTGTGCCAGGAAGTTCGTGAACCAAGTCGAAGTACTGGCCGGTCCAGTGGGTAGATGCTGAGGTGGGTGTGGTAGTGGAGGGACCATGTGCTTCGGGCCCTTCATCGGCTGCTCTCTTGACCATGGCGTCAGCTACCATCAAGTACCATCGTTCCTCCTGGAGCCTGTGGGCGTGAACGCATGTCTTTATTAAATTCTGGGGGGTGGGGGGAAGGGAAAGAATGGGGAAAGCCTAGCCAAGATCTATTTTTGGAATGCAGATTTTATAAACTATATTAAGTAGAACTTATTAATATTTGTATAAATCAAATACTAAAATGCAGTTTAATCATTAATTTTTATGTTTAGCGACTTTCACAATTTCTAAAACTTAAACATTCTACAAAAATCAGACCAAGTTTGCTTGCCATATGTGTACGTCAGAGGGGCTGTGTGTGGGTATACTCTGCAGGATGCTGACTACGATGTTGGGGCTCCCCGGCGCCGCCTCCCTCAGTAGGAACACTGTAGCCTCGGCCGAGCCCCGTTCAGGCCGAGGAATGAAGCTGCCGGCCTCGTAGGGAGAGTCCCGAGGAATACATATTAGCAGCAGACTTTCTAGCGAGACCCGAGCCATCCGACATTTGAAAAAACCTGGGCTTGTCCACACCACTGTCGCCTGACGGGAAAATATTACGCATTTCAGAATACTCGTTATGGCAAACTCTTAAATCTATTGCACAGAAATCACAACAGCGTAGGCATCAAATGATCAAATCTAAATACAAGAGAAATCTCTTAAATCTGCAGAAATTTGTGAAAATTACTAAATTAAACACCTGCAGACTTTACTTTCTAGAGCAAAAATAATGTGGTACAGTCTGTACTATCAAGAACGAAGTTAAACGTTGTATTAAGGATGCTGTTTATAATCCAAATCCATAAAAGGCATTAGAAAATGCTAACTAAATTTTAATAATTTTTTTGGCCTGCCGTCAAAATAATATGACGCCAGCACAGATTACAGAAAGCTATGGCGAAACTTTCCAGAAAGCAAGTTTTTGCAACTGAAAAATATGCAAAAAAATCTGCTTCCACTAGGCATTATGACTGCAACTGCTCTAATACGACTGGAGAAAAGCTAGAGTGTATTCTACCCAATGACCTCTAAGGCTGATAGACTACCACAAAAATTTGAACCATAGGACTGAAAACCAAACTCCTACAGTCTGGCATGATAAGTCCAATGTTCAAAACATTATGTTAATGTCTACTGTATTCTTTAGTTTGAAGATGGGAACTTTCTGTAGGCTTCGTTGGCATAGTGTGACGAAGTCAATCTCTAAATTTAATTTAAGAAAACCCGAGAAGAGTATTCCTATTAAAAATGTATGCTGTATCCGCAATGCATGTCAATTCTAGAGCTTTGTTAGTTTATCTACAATACCTACAAGGTATTCTAGAATACAAACCATTACCGACTACCGATTTAGTCAAATTACCACGGTAATCTGAAGTAATGCAGTACATAAGCTAGGCTCTTACGTAAAATGCATTTTTAAATAAGAATTCAGTACAATTAGATTTGGATAGGTTTTGTACCGAAATCACAAAGAAAACTAATCAATAATTGGCCGCGGATAGTTTGTATTAGGCTTAGGAAGAACACATGTGCGGTATACCAGGTTTAGGAACAGTTTCCTTTATTTTTCCCCTGGACTACGAGGCGAGTAGTAAACTAATTACCTTTCGTATCACTGTACAATCTAAATGTTACCATGTAGGTCTTACAAGTACTTTCTGAACATGGGTAGTGATATTCCATTAGTCTCTTCCCAATCCCTCCCCCCCCACACACAGTCTCATTACTGAAGGGGAGATTAAGCCACCCCAGAGGTGGCACGGGCATGAATAGCCCGTAAGTGGTACAATTTTTTTGTTCAGTAAATCTTTTCATTGTTCCGAGGTCGCATTTAATCGTCAAGCCGGTATCGCGGGGGAGAATACTGCTTGAAAGGGGAAGGGAGGGAATGTTTGTGGTCAACAACCATTGCCCTAGGGTGTAGTAACTTTTTATTGACCAGACTACACTAGAAGGTGAAGGGACGACTACGTTTCGGTCCGTCCTGGACCATTCTCAAGTCGATTGTGATATGTTCTAGTAACTTTATGTTCTATGATCAACACATCACCTTTAATGAGCGTTGGTCGAGGGAGTAGAGGGAGAGGTTGAGGTCAATGTCGATGATAGTTACAATGAGTCTTCCTCTCCACAGCGCCATATCTATGTCCCGCGACCCGTCCACAGGCAGCCTGGTAGCTTCCTTCAGTCCCTTCACCACCAGCACGCCTGCACCAAGAACAGTGAGTTAACCCGTGCCTGGTTAAGTTGGTTAGTTATAAGCAAGGTTATAACACAGTTTAGTCTTTGTACTTTCCTCAGTGAGGCAACAGACTTACCGTCATGGTCCTTGTACAATGGCAGGTCAATAGGGTGATTCCTCTTTGTCCTATGGCGTTGCTGGGTACCAATGCTATTAACACTGTCCACCAGGCGCTTCTCTAGAAGCAGATAATGTGCTGAAAATAATCTAAATCTCTTTTGCAAGTTATGTAAAACTTTTACAACCGATTACAGAGCCTTAAATTAAAGAGTTAATAGTACAAATTACGTACATTAAGTACTCATTGAAACTAGTTACTTTATAATATGAATACCAAGTCATGACTTCCAGTTTGCTTACCTCGTTGAAGGACTTTGGTACCGCGGGTGCGCGCGTTGATCAAGTCCTCAGCCCTCGTCAGCAGCTGCTCCCTGAAGGCGACTAAACGATCCGCTGATAAAAAAATGGTTTAAGTCATTAGTGTCAGGGGCCAGATTCACGAAGCAGTTACGCAAGCACTTACGACCCTGTACACACTTAATCTTTGGCGACTTCATTTACAATTATTAAACAGTTTGACGTCCGAAGCACCAGGAGGCTGTTTATAACAGTTGATTGGCAAGTTTTCATGCTTGTAAACTGTTTAATAAATGTAACCAAAGCCGTCAGAGATTGAGGAAAGATGTACACGTTCGTAAGTGCTTGCGTAACAGGTTCATGAATCAAGCCCCTGGGTACCAGGAGCCGTGACCCGACCAACGCCACCAATATAACTGACCACCACATCTAATACTTTAGCTGTGCTGGGTGCTGCATAACCTTGGGCCTTTGTGATTGTGTATTTTGGGACACCATCCATTTACTATCACACTCTTCCAACTACTAGGGAGGGGGGGGGGGAAAGAGTGGGTTAAGGTAAAAGGTTATACATAAAGGAAGCCTCTACCCACCCACCCCAGCTACGCCATCTTGTCCTTACTAGAAAGGGAGGTTGTTAGGAAAGAAATTAAATTTAGTTACCGAAGAAGTACTTGGCAACCGAGAAGTCAAGACTAGAATTCGGGAAATTCTAGCGGTTAAGGCCATTTGGAATGTATGGTATAACATCTTTTTACAAGTAACCAGATCAGTTACTGCAATTAATAAATTCAATGCATTATGCAAATAGAGGGCCAACTTTAATCTTTAAGTATAGATATGGCAAAACTAGTAGAGACTGGAACCTCTTTTGGATTCAGCTACTCTGAACAAGTTCCTAGTAGCACGGACTATGGCGAGCCCGTAGTGGACTTACGTGGCACAGGAGCCCCTCTGGAAACTGTTAGGTAAAGAGGGTAGAGGTTTAACCAAAGCCAAAAAATTCAACCCTAGTAAGCACAACTGGGCGGTTACTACTCACGGCGCTTTAGAGCATCTTCTTGCAGAAGGAAAGGCCGAACTTTCCGCCAGAGGGAGTCGAAGGCGCCAATTAAGGCTCCTCCGCTGGCGTCTGCTGGATCGTCACTACCAACCGGCGAAGCGTTCCTCCACCCACCGTTGACAATACGGATATTCCCGCCTCCAGATGGACTAGACCCATTGTGACTGAAAGTAGTGTTCATTGCAATCATGAATTAAGACAGCTTCCTTCGTTAAATTAAGGAATTATAGGTAAATATGAGATTAACCTCAGGACATTTCAGGCGTTTTATACCTTTTCATCTTTTCCTTTATATCTATAGTAAATGGACCCATTTATCTTTATGCATGAAAATTCCTCATTTTTACCAAACTACATATATTAACAGGCCTAACTAGCAATAACATTTAATTTTAAGAATTTATAGTGGCATACAATTTATAAAGCTTTTTAAAGATGAACGCGAAAGCGTTAAATTCGTTTATTGTAAAAATTTTACCATCTTCGCCTTGTGCTCTCACCTGAGGAGAGGCGCTGGAGGGAGGGAGGCAGGAGAGAGGGGCAAGAGTGAGAGGCACCAGGTGGCCAGGAGGCAGCGTACCAACCACCACAACCTCATGGTTCACACTCGCCTCAACCTGCAGGTATTAAATAATTAGGTCAATTGTCCAGCGTGGACATTATCCTGTAGACGAGTCAACGTGGCTGAAAAATTATTACTAAACCACACTAGAAATTGAAGAGACTACGGCGTTTCGGTCCGTCCTGGACCGAAACTAGACTTTTTGCTGCAGTTTCAGAATCTCTTCTGATGAACAAATCCACGAGGGCCGTGACGAGGATTCGAATCTACGTACGGTAGCATCTCAGACACTGCCTTAATCGACCGAGCTATGACATGGTAAAAAGAGAGTTACTCCCCTCACCGATTCCATATACATCTTATGCAAGCACTTGCTTGCCAAGGATTTGTTATACCTAGAGCTTTGGCTTTCTGGAAATTTACTAAATTGCTTCAAGTAGCGTTACATTTATAGTTAAGCAACCATCTACAACAAGCCAGAACCATGCACTCGCGTCTGAACTTCTGTTCAGAAATCTAATTTCCTCATTAGCGATTTGGTTAATATTCTCAGCCTAATCGAGGTAACAATTGCACATTTTACTGTCTGCAAGAGATTTAACTAAATTACACATTCGCATTAAACAAAAGTAAACTCTGCACGCAATCACGAAACACACTTATGGCTTATTAGACATGTATTTAGTCACCACTAAGCAATACAATGTTCTAAGTTATTCGAGTCACCATGAATAAAGTTTTTATAGATGTTAAAAGTATAAGCAGCCAAATGACTTCCAAACTGGTAATTGACACCAGTTCCCAAAATAAACTAGCACAAAAATCCACAAGGGCCGTGACGAGGGGTTAGAGTATTTTAGCACAAAAGGGCACAGATTAGAGGAAAATCATGAACCCTACAGTTAAAATCTTCCATATACGTTCCTAAAAGCTCATTACATTAAGTCTAATACGGTCCACAAACTCTTTTAGCCAGTCAATGTGAGGATTCCCTCCCCCCCCCCACTTTCCTTAAACTGGATTTTAAGTTAATCAGACTTCACCTGGCTCCACTTTCAAGAGAAGCTGGTCAAATGGTGAAAGAGGTACTTTATCTCCACTACGGTAGCCTGTTCTCTCAAGCGTTCTTAATGTAAATAAACCGTTTCTCGAGTGCCTTATCCTTACCAGAGAACCTAATTACAGAAAACTGGACATTCGTCAATTTAGCGAGCCATTTCCTACTAAACCCAGGGGCTAGATTCATGAAGTAGTTACGCAAACGCTTAGGAACCTGTCCCTCAATCTTTGGCGGCTTTGTTTACAATTATTAAACAGTTAATGAGCTTTGAAGCACTTGGAGACTGTGACTTACAGTTGATTGGCAAGTTTTCATGCTTTTAAACTGTTGAATAAATGTAACCAAAGCCTTTAAAGACCGAGGAAAGATGTACACGTTCGTAAGTACTTGCGTAACTGCTTCGTGAATCTGGCCGCAGGTTGGGGCCCTTTGTAGATTATAAGTCAAAATCCAATGTGCTATTAAGGAGACTAGTTACGTATCCGAATTCAATCATTCTATCGCTCCAGACGACCTTCTGAAGCGGCTCAATGACCGTTCTAACAGATCAACCATCGTCATACAGTTCGCGGTGTCGTCAGACATTACACTTCCT
This sequence comes from Procambarus virginalis, assembly GCA_020271785.1. Lineage (NCBI taxonomy): Eukaryota > Metazoa > Arthropoda > Malacostraca > Decapoda > Cambaridae > Procambarus > Procambarus virginalis. The sequence goes on along the minus strand of WNGS01160430.1, from coordinate 717,104 downwards.
CAGCTTTCATAAAATTCTAGTTACATAGACAACTACTTTGAATGTTACCCTTATTAACTATACTGTTGGAGTTATATTAAACCACTAAATTAATATATCTAGCAGCTATTTGTTGCCAGTGTAGAGTACTATAAGCGTTTTAAAAGTTACTAGACAGTTTTACAAGTTCTTAGTCGATTAAGGCAGTGTCTGGGATGCTCCCGGACGCAGGTTCGAATCCTCGTCACGGCCCTTGTGGATTTGTTCAGTTACTAGACACTAATTCCAGAGATTAAACCTTGCCTACGATTTGGCGAGTTAAAGTCTCTCGATTGTTGTAGAAAGCCGATCTAAGGCATATGGAAGAAAAAAAAAATGTATGGAAATTTAGTCACGTGCTAAATTTTCCTCACCGACAATGAGACCGATGTCTCAAAAATTATTAAAATTATCACAACACTAAAATATTTCTTTAAAATCTCTACACATCAATGTATAACCGGTCTGTCTGGCGAACATATCATCGTATCTAGTCTGGCGAATACCCGCAGTGTGCTCTGAAGAGTACACAAAATCCCACAGTTTGTAGAAACCCGATTAGTCTTTTGTAATCAGTCATACTGATTACACACTGCAAATATCACCTTCTGTCACGAAGTTGAGAGGCAGACGAGAGTTGTCTACCTGCGGTTGGGGGCCTGAGACAACTACAGGAGGAAGGCAACCCGCGACTCAACAACGACATGGCTTCGAACCCCAGGTCGAAACCTGTGAAGCATGAAAACCTGGTAACAACCCAGCCCGTCCTCCAAACAAAGACCCAAAAGTGATTCCATGCACCCGCCAACCGCCCTGTTTATGAATGAAAAACGGTTTACACACGACTCACAACTGATTTCGGTCGAACACTTCCGGAACAAGTGCTTCGCTAGCCACTTTTGTTCGAACCACAACGCTGTAAATGCTTCACCCACGTACTACAAATACAAATAATCGCCAACAGAACCTAAACACCTAACCTAACCTATATATGCATAATATGCTAATATATTATAATATTAATTTATATTTGAGAAAATCCAGTTTTCAATGAACAGCATATACAAATTTATGAATGCGTCTGTGGGGTCGACCACTGGATGGAATGGACTTGAGTCGAGGATGGGTTGCACCCTGATGCGCCTGTTCACCTAGCAGTAAAATAAGTACATGGGAGTTAGACAGCTGCTACGGGCTGCTTCCTGGGGAAATGTAACAAAAAGGAGGCCTGGTCGAGGACCGGGCCGTGGGGATGCTAAGCCCCGAAATCCTCTCAAGATAACCTCTAGATAGAGAGCCGACTGTTAGAAAGGCGGGGTCCAAGAACTAACACCCCGATCCTGCAGGCACACATAACAAATAAATACACAAAATGTCAAGAATACCTAACTATACAATGTGTTTACATAACATTTACAAAATACAGCGTAATACATTTACAAGACACAGCGTAATACATTTACAAGACAGCGTAATCACGGAGCATTTAAGTACTTAAACTCGTATTTCACTTCAAACTAACCAAATCAAATCAAAATACACAAACTGTGCTGAATGTTAGTTTGTACAATAAGAAAATAAACAATCAGCCCAACAGCTGAGGTGCGAGGAGGATTGATGACGTTCCTATCGAGCTTCAGCTGTTTACATTCTGCCTGGTAAGTTCAACAGGTAAGGGCAATTCAACGACATCCATTGGTTGACAGCAGAACTAAAAACAGTTGCCAAGTGGCCATATGCGACCAAGAGCCGAAGATCTCAGCTTTGGTAGAGCAGTGTGGCGCCGTTGGCCACTCCGGACACAGCTGGCGCGCAGGACACGGGACCACCTTCCAACTGGAGAAAGTTATTAAGAACACGGGCATAAAAGCCAAGAAAAACCCCGACTGGTAAGATAACGGATTTCGTCTGCAAATTAGTTTTTAGGATCTTAAGAGCAGTAATTTTTCCATGAAAAGAAAGATCTAATTCAGGGATATTTGGAAGGGATGGATTTAATTGCTACGGGATGATGGAACTTTCAATATATATTTTTCTAGTTAGCAATGCTGATCCCACCACCCCACTTCTTAATCGTTTTCTCTTCTCACCCCATTTGTTTGCTCTTTTTTCTCTCGCCTACAAGCTCCCTCGTACTTAAATTATTACTATAAACACCTCCCAAATACAAGGAACCAAAACAGCCCATATAAACTAGTTCAAACCCTCCATAAACAGTGTTATAACCCCATGTTACCCAGGAGCTTCAGGTGTGGCAGTCAGCTGACTGGGTGTTTACCTCGAGACCGCTGCTTGCCTTATTAAAACACGGCGAAGATCACAAACTTTGTATACAATTGCAGAGTGGTTGGGAGCGTGGTAGCGACCTGACCCTGACGCCCACCGATGGGTGCAGTATACCTGACAATGTCGAGGTCATGTCCTCTACTGATAGTGAGTGCCTTGGTCCTGCTGGCTCTAACCACCTCCCTCGCTGCCATCCAATCCAGGCGAGTTGAATGGTCTAGTTACAGATGGTTTGATTTTATATTTTTGCAATTGTGCATGACTGGTTAATGTAAATAGTAAAGTTGACCAAACCACACTAGCAGATGAAGACGACGACGTTTCGGTCCGTCTTGGACCATTCTCAATCGACTTGTTTCGGTCTGTTCTGGACCATTATATCATCTCATCTTCTAGTGTGTGGTTTGGTCAACATTTCTTCTGTCACGTTATTGTGACTTCATCTACATATCGAAGTAAGATTTACTATTAAATTACTCGGGAGAGCAACATTTTGTTTTTCATGTGATCAGGAAAAGTCTGATCTTGGGTCCTAAGTTCTGATTAAAGATGAATAAGTCACCGTAAGAGGTTGCATGGGCATGAGTAACCCGTAGGTGTTTGGAATGAATGTGATTTTTGGTCGTGTAACATCTTGGAGTGTCTCGGGCGCTTGTCCTAAACGCTCTAGGTCTACCCCGAGAGCCTCGTTAATAGTTTGGGTTAACAATGTACATAGCATCCTCTCCTGGTAACAATTATTAACCTTTTTAACATGTTCTGTCAATACCATCGCAAGTTAATGGACAATACAAACGAGACAATAAATTAAATGCGAATACAGTCTGAAACCAGATTTTTGGAGTATTGGTATTTTCTATTTGTTTAAATTTGTTTCTATTTAGGCCACTAGATATGGCACAGGTACATTCAGGTAAATTTTGGTAAATGTCAATTGCTGTAATTGTGTGAATTTGTCAAATTATTTTATTTCGAAGGACCATAAAAAATCTAATTAAAACACAAGCAATTATATAGACTAATAAAGAGTAGGCCTTCTGCGTAGACAGCCGGTTTTCTCTGTAGTGTAGTAAAGACTGTCCTATAGAAACTGATCCAGGTTAGTCCTGCAGCAGCGCCTAGCTGTTGTCTGCATCAGCAACTTGTCTCAACAATGATCCGAGCAATAATTTTTAGTAGTAACAGTTAACTGTGTGGGGACACCTGTGGGCCACCTAGTGGTTGTCCCAGGTCAGAGGTCGTCTCAGAGTTCAGGTCCACTGGTACTGGAATAGACCAAACGAGGAAGTAAATTTAGAAGGAAACGTAGTATAAAAATGCGCAAAAAGCATGGTTGAAGAAGTTGACACAAAGGGAATCCAACCCATTCAAGTCCACTGGAAAGTGAAAGGGATAACTCTAGTGATTCTTCTCCCCTAGAGAAAGGTGCATCAGCTCTCGTCAGCCACTCTTGAAGATTTCCAGTCTTGAGTGACTCAGGCGCCACTCTCTAGGGGATCTCAGTAAGTCACAAATCTTAAATTGTCTTAATGGCAAATTCGTGGATTTGCATATCTGTTCCTCCCGGAAGCTGGATTCCAGGTCTTTCCCCACATGTGGAAGACTAAAAAGGGGAGGTCGTAGCCTGAGGTTAGTGTGCTAGGCATCAACTCGTCCTCAATGTTCATTCCATCCAGCGGTCGACCCCAAAGACGCAATCACAAATTTTAACAAGCTGTTTATTCAAAATAAAATTTTTCTCAAATGTAAATTAATAATATTAGTATTAAGTTCAGTTGGCGATTATTTGTAGTACGTGGGTGAAGCATTTACAGCGTTGTGGTTCGAACAAAAGTCGTCGGCGAAGCACTGCTCGAAGTGTTCGAACGTCATCAGTTGAGTCGTGTGTAAACCGGTTTTTCCATTCGTAAACAGCGGGGGGGGGGGGGGGGGTTTGGCGGGTGGATGGAATCACTTCGGCCTTTGAGGATGGGCTGCGGGCATGGGGGGGGGGGGTGCCCAGAGGGTGGTTGGGTGGGGGTGATGGGAAGGGGGGGGGGTGTTTGCTCCCAGGGGAAAGGGGGGGGGAGGTGCAGACGCAAATACAACAAATAAAACCTATCCAATCCCATAATCAGCATTTCTCTCATTCGCTCTACACAAACTGCTGTTGTCTACTTCATGGATACAAAGTATCTTCTATATTTCGATCATGTCTTCCGTGTTAAATTGAGGAGATTCACCTCCCTCGGTATGTCCATGTGGCCAAGTTCTGGGGTTAGTAAAGTTGCAAATTAATCTTAGTTGGTTTTTAATTGCTTGAAGCAGTGGCTCTGTGTTGGCGCTGCATACTCTATCACTAGTCAGACGTACGTGATATTTAGTGTTTCTGAACCATCCCTATCTAGAATAAAGAAGGCTATCCTGATAATCACTAACTGCCTTCGGTGGTGATTCAGGTAATATGACTGAAATGTATAAATGAATAAAAGGGGTTATAACGGATATAAAAAAAAAGCTTTAAACACAATAGGATTCAAAGGATGAAACAAAGTAAACAAAGGATTCAAACAGGATGAGTATAGATTTAAGGAAGACCTGGGTAAATACAGGTTTGGAAACAGGATTGTTGGTATTTGGAACAAATTACCGGATAACATAATATGTGGAATCGCTGGATTCCATTTCATTTATCTAGGCTCTGGGAGACTCGAACCGTGTACCCCATGCTTGTGAGGCCGAAGCTCTAGCCACTGTGCCATGAGTAATCTTAAAAAAAAAGAGAAAAATTATCCCTGGATTGTTTCAAGCGTAGGTTAGACATGTATATTAATGAGTTTGCGTGGATACAAATAGGAGCTGCCAACAGCAGTAGTTATTCTGTCATGGCATCAAAGCCTATGTGGGAAGGAAGGAATTATCAGAAGCGCAAAGCAAGTACGACTATATAGCACTTGGAAGGGGTCAGGATAAGGATTTGGGATGGGACGGGGGGAAAGGAATGGTGCACAACCACTTGGACGGTCGGGGATTGAACGCAGACCTGCATGAAGCTAGACTGTCGCTCTACCCTCCACCCCCTAAGTGGTTGGGCAGCCTATGTGGGAATCTAAGTGTGTTATGGTTTTGTGAATCTTCCATTGTCATGGTAATGGTACTAGGTTTGAACTCTTAAGAGGATTTCCCATTGTATTTAATCCAGGATCCATTTTGTCTTTTTACTGTTAGCATTCCCCTTAATTTCTGGTAATTGTCATTTCCCTCTTAGTGTGAATGTCCAACCACTTGGGTTGGGCGGTAGAGCGACGGTCTCAAATCATGCAGGTCGGCGTTCAATCCCCGACCGTCCACAAAGTGGTTGGGCACCATTCCTTCCCCCCGTCCCATCCCAAATCCTTATCCTGACCCCTTCCCAGTGCTATATAGTCGTAATGGCTTGGCGCTTTTTCCTGAAATATCCTTCTTAGTGTGCATATTCTTGACTGTTAGCTGAAGATATTTTTCTCGCTGCCAATCCAACTTTGTGTTGTTATATTACTCCTTGCTCTTGTTTCTTGGACTATTTTCCCTTCGTCCTGTGTTTTAGACGTCTGTCAGGGGGCCGAGGCCAAGTAACACACTCGACCCCTCTGTGTTTCAGGGGCCGAGGCCAAGTAACACACTCGACCCCTCTGTGTTTCAGGGGCCCGAGGCCAAGTAACACACTCGGCCTCTCTGTGTTTCAGGGGGCCCGAGGCCAAGTAACACACTCGGCCCCTGTGTTTCAGGGGGCCCGAGGCCAAGTAACACACTCGGCCCCTGTGTTTCAGGGGGCCCCCGAGGCCAAGTAACACACTCGGCCCCTGGGTGGGGGTGTGTCAGGGGCCGAGTGTGTAAACACCCCGTCAAGAGGTCGTAATAAAAACAAAAAAGGCACCTCCCCTGAAGCGCTGATTTCCCTGGTGACAGACTGCGAGGTTCAGTTCCCTGAAGGGCAGTTGACGAGGGGGGAAGGAAGGGGGCTTGTTTAGCCCTTTCTCGCGAAAATATAAGAAACGGTTCCTCTCTGAAGCTTATTGGTTCTCGGAGGTAAATTCTATTACGAAAGGAAGGAAAAAGCCAATTTAGTAGTTCAATCATAACTGTACAAATATGATCGTAGAGGCATATAACGTGGGATTGTCATTATACTTTTTGCAGTTCTGGTTCTAAAAGGATGTGTATAGTGCTGGCTTTAGTCTGACTGGGTGCTTCAGAGAGCATCAAAATAGAGCGATTGATTGCCGGGTCAACCTGGTCTAACAGCCTCCCAGGGTGGCTGTAGACCAGGTCGACCAGCACTACGTGTTTTAAAAACTCCGACACATTCATCCTCTGTAGTAAAGGATTTTTCTACCCAGCAGAGACCAGGAGGCGCAGTTAGTTGGTTTTAATGACGATGGTGGCGCCAGAGATGACGCGAAGGCGGAGTTTAACGCTTCAGGAGCTGCTGACGGGGGCGGTGAGACCGACGGGGTCCTCCGGCGGCTGGTGGGGGCTCTTTGGAGGAAGGTCCAGCCTTATGTTACAAGAGAAGACGCCTCTAGTCTACGTGAGTGTGTTGGGCGCCTCTGCAAGCGTACGTACGTGTGGAGGTGGGCAGGGTGTGGAGTGTGAGGTGGATGGGTGATTTGAGGAAGGAGAGAGTTCTTGGAAATTGTTCTAGAGTAAGTATTAGGTGTTTTTCTATTCTTATAAATGGAGGTTTAGGTATGTGTTTTATAAACGTTGATGACATCCACCTGCTCGGCCCACGCCCCCCACCTCGGCCCACCCCGCCCACGTCGGCCCACCCCCCCCCCACCTCGGCCCACCTGTTTCCTAACGGGAAACGCTTGACGTAGAATCTGTTCACTTTGTGCCTCTCAAAGAATACCTGCGGGCTCCTGGCCTGATAAGAATATTCAGAACTTGACGTAAACATCTATTAACGCATATTGATTAAAGTTAGATACATAGGCTCCCTTTGCTGTAATCTAATACTCAATTATTTTCCAAAAGGCTTTCTAAAAAAACTTTTTTTAGCACAAATTGCAATAGGCAAACCGGTGTAATTTTTTGCCTTTTTTACACACTTTCGTAATTTGCATACTAATCGCCCCGCGGTCCTCCAGTCGCTAGTGTACACTGTTCACACTTTTCCCATTTCTCCACTGTTGATGTTTGTCGTGTTTGCGTGGGTTTGGGTGCCGCAGCACCTTAATGGAATCTAAGAGTCTCACAACTCCAGGCTTACAGCTGCATTAACCCAATGGGGGAGAATATCAAAGTGTAACGTTACCTTACTTGACGTCAAGCTACAACCCCGCTCCTGTGCCAGGTAAGTCCACTACGGGCTCACCATAGCCCGTGCTACTTGCCCCGCTCCTGTGCCAGGTAAGTCCCCTACGGGCTCACCATAGCCCGAGCTACTTGCCCCGCTCCTGTGCCAGGTAAGTCCCCTACGGGCTCACCATAGCCCGTGCTACTTGCCCCGCTCCTGTGCCAGGTAAGTCCACTACGGGCTCACCATAGCCCGTGCTACTTGCCCCGCTCCTGTGCCAGGTAAGTCCCCTACGGGCTCACCATAGCCCGAGCTACTTGCCCCGCTCCTGTGCCAGGTAAGTCCCTACGGGCTCACCATAGCCCGTGCTACTTGCCCCGCTCCTGTGCCAGGTAAGTCCACTACGGGCTCACCATAGCCCGTGCTACTTGCCCCGCTCCTGTGTCAGGTAAGTCCACTACGGGCTCACCATAGCCCGTGCTACTTGCCCCGCTCCTGTGCCAGGTAAGTCCACTACGGGCTCACCATAGCCCGTGCTACTTGCCCCGCTCCTGTGCCAGGTAAGTCCACTACGGGCTCACCATAGCCCGTGCTACTTGCCCCGCTCCTGTGCCAGGCAAGTCCACTACGGGCTCGCCATAGCCCGTGCTACTTGGAACTTTTGTTCCCAATAGCTGAATCTTAAATAACTTGGTGGTTTCGGGGCTAGCGTCCCGCGGCCCGATTCTCGACTAGGCCTCCTGGTTGCTGGACTGGTCAACCAGGCTGTTGGACACGGCTGCTCGCAGCCTGACGTATGAATCACAGCCTGGTTGATCAAGTATCCTTTGGATGAAGCAATTGAACGTTGGTTCAGTTCGACATTAAATACCGGTAAATCTGGTTTGTGACGTCATATATAATACGAAAGCTAGATCTGTTAGCATGAACTTGAAATTCAATTCGTTCTAGAATTTTAGGTATTGTGTAAAAAGCGTTTACTAAAGCTCATTAACTCTTTGTAACACTTAGCGCATCGCCTGGACGCCTTCAAGAGACGACTCCTGACGAAGGCTGACACACTGATTGACACCTACACCCGCGCTGCCCACCGCAGGGGAGGTAAACACAAACTGGTATTCTTGAACTCCACATTCTAAACGCCATGTCATCATAACGGTAAGAAAATTAAATTGACGTACAACGGGTGGAAATGTTTGTGTTTGCAGAATGGGAGCGCTTGATCAGGCGCGAGGATGGGGCCGGATTGGTCAGATACAGACGGCAAGGGGGCAGGATACAGCAGACATTGCACCAGGACACTAACGGTGGGTGAAGTAATCGTCCACCTGCTGCTCCTATGGTAGGTGGCTCCTCGCACAGGCTGGTGGAATTGTGTTGATAAAATGAATACATAATCCTTTCTTCATGGTCTGAAGGATATATATAGTCATGTGTATATGTATGTAATATATATATATAATATATATATATATATATATAATATATATAATATATATATATATATATATATATCTATATATATTATATCATAATATATATATGTATATATATCTATATATATATATCTATAATATATATATATATATATATATATATATATATATAATCAAATCCACTCGGGTGCATCTGGGAACATCCCGTGCGTAGGGTTCGATCCTTCGTCACGGCCCTTGTGGATTTGTTCAAAGGAATTGTGTCCAACCACTTGAACGGTCGGGGCTTGAACGCCGACCTGCATGAAGCGAGACCGTCGGTCTACCGTCCACCCCAAGTGGTTGGGTAGAGATTTGTCGGTTCGTGATCATCTTTCCCAAATAAACAGCTGCTTTGCCACAACTGCTAATACCTTGCACGAACAGTTAAGTGTACCAGAAATAAATTTATAAACTTTAGCTATGGTTAAACATTGCATATTTTAGGATATTTTTAACATTGTGTGATTAAAGATTAAAAGGATTAGTGGAATAAACCATTTTATTGTGACAGAGATAGTGACCATTTTTTATTCCAGTAGCGATAGTGTTTTTTAAAGTAGAGTCCATTGATTGACACTGGCTTCTGGCTTCGTCTGTGTGAATGTTCGTTTCATCATTGTGGCCGACGCATAGGAATTCAAAATAATACCAGCCGTGAGAGTCGTTATTCGACTTCGCAAATATTTCGGGATTTGCAGGTGGAAATTTGTGTTGCAAATTATGAATGTTTGCAATTTGATGGAGAACCTCATTTGATTTTCCTGTATTCCTAACTTGATCAGAGTTGAGGACTATGCAGATAACGTGGCTTGTGTGTGTGTATCAGGTGTCCCAGTGCTGGCTGCGGTCGAGGGCGCTGTGAGACTAGGAGCGCCAGGCGCTGGGGCCGTCCACATGACACTATGGCGAGGTAAACTCATCGTCGCTATCATCGATAACGCCATGAACGTCTCCCTCTACACCGTAGACCAGCGCACTTGGCAGGTTAGTTGTGGCCCTACTTGTAAGCTTTAAGATTATTAATCTCGCCTCCACCGCCATAACCCCTTGTATGTTTTAGTGCCCTTTGTATGACATTGCCCCGTGAGATGAAAGATTGCAAAATCAATGCTTTAAAGGGTGGTAGTATGTGCGCGTCCTTAATATAACGTGGTTTATATATATATAACAGTTTATATAACTCCGTAGGTTTCTATACACTGCCACAGGCTTATACAGGCATCACTAAACCCTTTGGGTTTGTGATGTTTCTTACAGGAGGTTGAGAGTCGCCATTCAGCCTAACACTTGTGTACTTGAGAGCATTATAGATACCGTGTATGTTTATAAGGCATCAGTTAGGTCATAAATTGATTAAATGTGCTAACTTAAAAAAATGGTAGTTTCTGAAGTAGTTTACTTGTCTAATATGGCAATGCAGGTGAAGCACACGCCAGGGCCCCCAGGCAAGCATGCCTGTGACTTCGGGCACCTGCCCGGGGACGGTCTCCTGGTTGATACCTGGTTGATGGGGTTCTGGGAGTTCTTCTACTCCCCAAGCCCGGCCCGAGGCCAGGCTCGACTTGTGAGAGTTTGATCCACCAGGCTGTTGCTTGGAGCGGCCCGCAGAGCCACATACCCACCACAGCCCGGCTGATCCGGGACTTCTCTTAGGAAACAGTCCAGTTTTCTCTTGAAGATGTCCACGGTTGTTCCGGCAATATTTCTTATAGTCGCTGGGAGGACGTTGAACAACCGCGGACCTCTGATGTTTATACAGTGTTCTCTGATTGTGCCTATGGCACCTCTGCTCTTCACTGGTTCAATCTTGCATTTTCTTCCATATCGTTCACTCCAGTACGTTGTTATTTTACTGTGTAGATTTGGGACCTGGCCCTCCAGTATTTTCCACGTGTATATTATTTGGTATCTCTCTCGTCTCCTTTCTAGAGAGTACATTTGGAGAGCTTTGAGACGATCCCAATAATTTAGGTGTTTTATCTCGTCTATGCGTGCCGTATATGTTCTCTGTATTCCCTCTATTTCAGCAATCTCTCCTGCTCTGAAGGGGAAGTGAGTACTGAGCAGTATTCGAGACGGGACAACACAAGTGACTTGAAGAGTACAACCATTGTGATGGGATCCCTGGATTTGAAAGTTCTCGTAATCCATCCGATCATTTTTCTGGCTGATGCGATATTTGCTTGGTTATGCTCCCTAAACGTTAGATCGTCGGACATCATTATTCCCAAATCCTTGACATGCTGTTTTTCTACTATGGGAAGATTTGATTGTGTTTTGTACCCTGTATTATGTTTCAGATCCTCATTTTTGCCGTACCTGAGTACCTGAAATTTATCACTGTTAAACATCATATTATTTTCTGCTGCCCAATCGAAAACTTTGTTGACATCTGTTTGTAGTTTTTCAATGTCTTCAGCAGAGGTAATTTTCATGCTGATTTTTGTGTCATCTGCGAAGGATGACACGAAGCTGTGACGTGTATTTTTGTCTATATCAGATATGAGAATAAGGAACAGTAGCGGTGCAAGGACTGTACCTTGAGGTACAGAGCTTTTAACATCGCTTGGACTCGATTTTATCTGATTGACTGTTACTCTTTGTGTTCTGTTCGACAGGAAATTGAGTATCCAGCGTCCTACTTTTCCAGTTATTCCCATTGACCTCATTTTGTGAGCTATCACCCCATGGTCACATTTGTCGAAAGCCTTTGCAAAGTCTGTGTATACAACATCTGCATTTTGCTTTTCTTCTAGGGCTTCTGTGATTTTGTCATAGTGGTTGAGTAACTGTGACAGACATGATCTTCCCGCTCTAAAACCATGTTGTCCTGGATTGTGCAATTCATTGTTTTCCATAAAACTAGAAATTTGATTTCTTGATTTCCTGTTGGTCTGCATCTCGACCGGGCAGTCGATCCAGTTCCAGGGCTTCTTCGGCAGTGACCATGTCACTGGGACGGACGTGGTGGTCTACCAGGTGACGGAAGAGGCTTCCGGCCGGGGGACACTCCGTCTGCAGTTCATGCATACCATCCCGACGGAGAGTCCTCGCTACGTGCATGTGTGGTGAGTGAGGGGTCCTCCTTGACCAAACCACGCTAGAAAGTGAAGGGACGACGACGTTTCGGTCCGTCCTGTACCATTCTCAAGTTGATTGTGATACAATCGACTTGTTTCGGTCCGTCCTGGACCATTATTAAGTCGATTGTACCACAATCAACTTGAGAATGGTCCAGGACGGACCGAAACGTCGTCGTTCCTTCACTTTCTAGTGTGTGGTCTGGTCAACATATTTCAGCCACGTTATTGCGACTCCTCGACTGCATGAGAGGTCCTTGAGCTCCCCAGGACAACGGGGGACATCTAAGCCACAGTTTGACACTGCAATGATGAGCATGCAATGTTTTAGATTTAGCTACTCTGAATAAAATGTCCATGTAGCACGGGCTATGGTGAGCCCGAAAGATCATGCAAGATAAACATTTTTTAATGGCAAATTGGTCGGGTAAAATGGCTTAAATCTGATTCAAAATGCTCCTCGCCATTGTTAAATTATTGTATTATCTGATCTTTGGTGTATGTTGTATTAATAAACCCTCATTATATTACTATGCAATTACACTTGACAAATATAGCGAATTAAAACAATCATTGATGTAATCAACAATAATTTACAACAAATCATTGTCGCAAATTATTTACAACAATTTAGTAAATGATTTACTCGTATCATATACGGACAAGTAAATTTTCTCGCAAAGCGTCTTAGGTCAACAAGCTAAACAAGTCTGTTGTTCTCAGGACCCAGGAGAAGAGGAACATTTTCTTAATAGTGGCCAGCTCCAAATACGTGGCCAGAACGAAGTCGTCAGGACCGTCACCTTCCACACCACCTCGAGGATCTACACCTGGACGGGCCTCTACTTCGATGTTGGTGCAGGAGCTGCCTACCACAGACCCGAGGGCGGCCCATCACTTCACGATCCACAAACATCACTTTCTCGCCATAGCTAACTTTAAGAACAATAAAGGTACCAGTGAAACATACCGAGGTATTGTCAGAACATTTTAAGGGGCTTAAAATGTTAAAAACATTTTATTCTTGGTTCAATCTTTCCTGTTTTCTCACGGTAAGGTTTCATCCCCATTTCCTGATGGTCAGGTGATCTGTCTCCCTCTAGGGGCTGCCAAAAAGGTTTGATTACCATTGCTTCCCTCCTTATGGGTTATTCATGCCCTTGCCACCTCTTGGTGGCTTAATCTTTGTCAGTCAATCAAATCAGCTTCCCTCCTCACTCTCCATCTTGCTCTGATAAAGGCGAATTTAGCCGAAAACGCGTTCAGCTTTCTCCAGTATTTTATCAAATGTGGATTTTCTCACATTGAATAAATGTATTTAATGTGCAGACGAGGAGTCGCAATAACGTGGCTGAAAATGTTGACCAAACCCCCACACTAGAAAGTGAATCAATCGACTTGAGAATGGTCTAGGACAGGCAGAAACGTCGTCGTCCCTTCACTTTCTAGTATGTGGTTTGGTCAACATGTATTTACTGTCGGGAAAGGCTATATAAAAGAGGCTTCTGTTCCTACAGGAGAGCACAACTGCCAGAGCATGATCTACAGCTACTCCGTCCACAAGGGTCGCTATGTACCGTTCCAGGAGCTCTCTACCCGGGTGCCACCCACTTCCAAAGCTTCACTCTGGGGACCGGCCTCGTCAGAGACACTTTCCTCGCTGTGGCTAACTTCTGCGAGAATGACGAATTAGGTGAGCAGCCCGTCCTCCCAAGGGTTTCTAACGTAAAGAAATTATCGTATTAAAGTGCCTTTATTCCAACCTACCAGAGGAGTCAAAAGAAAAACGGGACTGTGTCAGTTTTGCGCGCTGCTACCATTGGCTTGTACGATTTTTTGGCCTTGGATAGTTATATATGTCAAAATATGACGACGTATTAGGAAAACGGGTTGAGATGAGATCTAGTAAACAAGGGGTGACTGCTTTAATCCAACCGAAGGTATTGGCTAAATAAATAACTCGCCCCACAGACATGGAAAGAAGGATGTCATCATCTCTATCAATCTCAAGTGGCAACTGATGCCACTTATCTGCGGCAATTGTAATAAAATATTATTCATGCGTTGTCGATTGTAATAGAACTTTGTAATAGAACTTTGTAATTTGCTAATGGTTTGTGTATGACTGGTCCCTATCATGCTCTCCCTCACAGGGCTGGTCAACCATCACACAGCTTCTAGTATTTACCGATTCCAGATGGGAAAGTTTGTCCTGTTCCAGGAAATTCCTACCACCCGCGCTGTACAATGGTTGGCTATTCAGGTCAGTCTCTCTAATTAGTGTCTAGACCAATTTGCTAGTTTGAATTCCTTGGTAAACTTTTGGTAGTATGTAGGCCAGTTTACCATACTCTGGAAAGTTTACTTTACTATTAACTATTAGTATATTTGCTATTATTTTACTTCTTAAATATTAACTTCATTGAGCATACATATGTAGTGAACAACCTAGTTTATATATTAGTGCTTTACGAATCAATCCTAGTTAAGCAGGCCGATGAGTCACAGTAACGTGGCTGAAGTATGTTGACCAATCCACACACTAGAAAATGAAGGGACGTTTGCCAATCGACTTGACGTTTCGGTCCGTCCTGGACCATTCTCAAGTCGATTGTCAAACGTCCCTTCATTTTCTAGTGTGTGGATTGGTCAACAAGAGTCCTAGTTAAAATTAGTGCTTTACGAACAAGTTGAGCTATTTGACCTCTTAACCCATCATGACCAGGTAGAGGACACAGCACTCCTTGCCCTTGCCAGCAGTGCCACGGGGTCACCTTCTACCAGTACAACGGCTGGAGGTTTGAGCCCACCGCCGTCCAACACACTGACGGGCCCTTCGGTGCTGGGTGACCAGCATGGCCTCTGTCACTTGGCAAGGCACAGTCTTCATAGGTAGGTATCTAGAGCCATTGTAACTAGATAACTGTATTAAGACGATGAGTCACAATAACGTGGCTGAAATATGTTGACCAGACCACGCACTAGAAAGTGAAGAGACGACGAAATCTTGGTCCGTCCTGGACCATTCTCAAGTCGATTGTGTCGATTAGATAACTGTATAATGAACTTGAAACTAATTCTAGTCAACATGCCATAACTTATCGGCTGACATGATAAATTAGTGCTGCTTTAGAGTTATTAAGGTTATAATGAATTGTATCTCTTAAAGGCCAAAAAAGCTTTATAGATTCTTTCCACATGTTTCTATATAACCATATAGGAAATTGTTACCCATTTGACTTTTAGTGAAAACAGTCGGTTGTGAGTAGTGTTGAATGGTTGACCATCCCACCAGTATACACGTAGTCAACCATTCTACATAAACTGCAGCAGTTAGATTGATACAATATTGTATTAGACACACCATATTATCAAAGGATAACCATTTGTGATTGGATGATTTGCCTATATTTAGAGAAATAATGCTATGATCCATAATGCTTTGCCTACATATTATGAAGCTTTGCCTACATATTATGAAGCTTTGCCTACATATTATGAAGCTTTGCCTACATATTATGAAGCTTTGCCTACATATTATGAAGCTTTGCCTATGTATTGAGGCAAAAGTTGTCAGAATTAATGTCTGTTTTAACAATCCGGTGTTCTTGCGCTTAAGCCTGTTGTGTGGGAGCTCATTGATGCAAATTAATTTGTTACCTATATGATACTTTCTGTAAGTACATTTTAATTGTATACAAAAAATCCTAGATGTTGGATTTTAGACATACAGACTTGGGCTACCCTAGACATACTGCTGCTAGGACTCATTGGGGATCTTTGTTATAAGAAATTCCTTGGAGTACACCTAGGTGACTCTAGCCTTAGGACAATAGTAACCCAGATCAAGACGAACAGGAAGACGTAACGACCCCTCATTTAAGTTTAATATCTTGATCAAAAGATGTGCAAGAATTCCCTCGTGTCTCCAACTCAGGTTAAGCTGATGGAAAGGCAATAACGTTGATAAAGTGGAGGTATTTTCGGCCTTTGCTGGTGTCGTTTGCCTGGGACGAGGGCGGTAAGAGGGCGCTGTCAGCCGGGTGTTGGGTGTGGCGCGTCCGATGTCATCGGGAGGGTGCTTGTCTGGTAACGGGGCAAGTGGGTGTCCACCTTGAAATACCATTAACGAGAACAAAGACTTCTCCTCCCATAGCTCTACGAATCCGTTCTCAGGGTAAAGTGATTATAAAAGCCTTGACCACGCACATTGACGCTCCATGTTTGTGATGTGTTAAGCTGCCTCCACACTGCAGGCGATGAGTCACAATAACGTGGCTAAAGTATGTTGACCAGACCCCACACTAGAAGGTGAAGGGACGACGACGTGTGGACTGACGTCGTCGTCAGACCACACGTCGACGTCCCTTCACCTTCTAGTGTGTGGTCTGGTCAACTGCCTCCACACTGCCGAAGTTTGAGTTTTTAAACCACGAGAACCTGATGCTAGTCCACACAGTCGGTTAAGCCGCTGTTACAGTAAGACTTGTTAACTAACTCACAATTACCATTGTGAGTTGGTTAACTAACTCACAATTACCATTATAATTGTATTCACCACTAGAATTAAGCGAAGGTAAGTTTCATAAACAACTGGACAACATAAATGACGAAGCCAGCGTGTTATTGTTGATAGGGGGGGGGGGAGCCTCCAGACACTAGTAGTGAATGGTTTAATGTAATAAACTTCTCACTGGCTGTGTCTCGACCCTCTATGTATGTGTATGTATGTTTATATATATATATAAAGGACATTCTAAACGCGTATATTCTAATTATATACAACGACGCTTGAATAGCGAGGATGGAATCTGTGTAACTGGATAAGTATAGATTTGATAAATACTGGTTTAGAAATGTGCTTGCGTGGGACAGGTTACCAGGTATAACATAAGGCTATGGGAACGATTGATTGTTTCAGGCGTAGGTTAGACGTACAAGTTGGAGATACAGCTACCGTCTTGCATGGGTCAATAGCCTCTTTGCAGTTTCCGCAGTTCTTGTATTCTTACTGGGGGTTGTGTTCCAGGAGTGAGCAACACGGGCATGGTGCCTGGGGCCCCAACTCTATACACAGTCTCCTTCACTACTGACAAGTCTCTCCAAGTGAGTCAGCTCTAGAACATATATTTATGTATTTTGTGTTTATATACACTGTGTATTTGTATACTGCAATGTGTTGGTGTAAAATCTAATTTCTGTGTATATTGTAAATTCGAGGACTTCCACGAGGCGACGCAGGCACGGTGCCAGAGGATCAAGAGCCAGTTAGAGAACAGAGACGTTGGCACTCTTCGTCAGCAGGTAGCCGAGGCGCCAAAGGTGACCCAGCCCTACACCTTCACCCAGCCAGTAGTCCACCAGGGCAACCTGACGGTGCTGAGGACCGGCCTGGCATCCCAGGTGTGTAAGAGTCCAATCATTTCACTGCCGAGGGGCGTCTGGTTGGGTTCCTAAGAGTATAAATGGATAGGTTTCCCAATTTCTTGTGCTACATAGCCTCCTGGGCGTGGTGACTTCTTCTGATAATTACTTAACACTTTCTTAAAATTTAATATTTTCTGAAGACTTAACCGAGAAAGCAATTGTTCCTCAAATGTTTTAAAAGGGTCTCAGTACTTTAGGTTTTTAGAATCTGGTAAACTGTCTACAAAGTTTGTTCACTTTATAGGAGGGCAATGCCAGATTAGCGAATAGGATGGGAAGGATGGGGTGGGGATATTATAGGAAGTGGAATAGGGACATAGTGAAAGACGCAAAGCTGATCAAGAGGAGAAACAAAAACAGGAAATTGGCAGAATTGGAAGGTGACTGAAACTGCTTGAAGATAACTAGTATGCCTACTAAATACCTTCGAATAACTGTGAATGCATGTGTAAATTACTATGAAAGAAACTTCACTTATTGAAAGACAAAATTCTCCTCGTTTCCTTGGCTCCTTCAGGTGTACATACGGGCGAGGGAGGAGTGGTTACCGAGCAGCTGGAGCCGCCTGAAGGTGAAGAAGGCGGCGGTGGAGCAGCAGTTGTCCAGGGCGAGGACCAAGACCCTAGACACCATCTCCCTCGCCGGCCCCACCAGCTGGCCGGGTGAGAGGGAATCTTGTTTACATTTCTTGATACACAGGGTGAGGGGTGCATACGGCTCTGTGCTGTAGCTGCCCCTAACCCTGCAACCATAACAATAACCATACGAGTAATTATTCCAAGGTCATAGGCGTTTGTAAGCGGCCATGTTGCCTTTCAAGCTAAGGACAAAAGTCATGTCAAGTGGTTTTTAATAAAAAAAATAATTATCTACCTTAAACTTGTATTACTGAGCAGTAATTTATTGAAAAGTTGAATAAAATATTTAATCTGCAGCCAATTTGCACATCGCTCATCTGATCTTCCCGGAGATGGTTACCGGGTCGTCGGTGGATGACCTGAGGTCGATTAGGGTCAACAGGGAAGGGGTCCCGAGTGGTGTTGACCTCGTGCGGGTGGCTGACCCCAGAGCTCTTCATATGACCCGCCTTCACTGGGGTCACGTTGACCTGCAGGTCAGACGCGACAAGTGACGCTGTTTGAGATAATGTGTATCATAAACTAGAATTTGTAAGATTCCCCTCCAGGTTGATCTAATTTGTCTCGATGAAATACTCCAAACCCGTTGTAAAGGAACCCATAGTACAAGTGCCGATGATGTGTTTAGAGTAAAGTATTTTCATGACGCAAGTCTTCTCAATCCGTATATTGTATCAACCCGTCCTCTCAAATTTAATAGTCAATATTGACTTATTAAATATGTGCATAGGTGACATACTTAATAGTTTCCCTTGAAAATCTTCATAGAAAACACCGACCTTACCTAACCTTGTTAGTATGTTAAGACAAGCATCTTATTGCTTCGTAATTACAATTATTACCTAACCTATACCTATAATAGGTTAAGTAACAATTGTAATTACGAAGCTATAAGATGCTTATTTAACATACTAACAAGGTTAGGTAAGGTCGGTGTTTTCTATGAAGATTTTCAAGGGAAAGTATTATGTTAAGTATGTCACCTATGTACGCAACTAATAAGTCAATATTGACTTGTTAAATTTGCGAGGACGGGTTGATTGTATATCTTATGATTTTTGTTCTTTCCTCTGGCACAGTCAGCGGCGAAGGTGGAGAGGCTTCAGCGACAACTGGTGTCGGTTTTTGTCACCCTCTCGGGACGACATTTCATCTCTGGCCGGACGACCTTCCTGGGAGCGGTGAGAGCGGCCAGTGTGGAGAACCCGTCCTTCGTCGTAGACGGAGTCGTCGTCAACAAACTAACTCTCCTCCTCTCGACTGCCTCTCAGACCCACATAGGTATTTGTTCTCTGCAAACTTATATTTTTGTTGCGTTTTTAACCCCCTTTTAGTTGTAATGGGGGAGAACAAAATAGATTTTAAGTTTGGCAAAGAACCACGATTTATGAATACTGGAATCGAGCTCGAAATAGGTCACAATGTTCTTAAAAATCAGTTTTATTTGAAATTTCTGTTCATTGATTATCCACCAGGAGAATAGGTATATTTTTTACACGTTTTTTTCCCTTGGCGAACGTTTTACTTGGTGATAGAACTTTGTGGAGCCTTTAACGCGATGGTAGGTTGAGTTTTCGCCGGGTAGATTTTTCCTTCGCCTGGTACGTGGCCTCCCTTTTTCTTCCGGACGGGGCACTCGAGGAAGGAAGGAAGGAAAGTTTCAAGACACCACGACACAAAGATCATGGACGTCATAGCTGTATCGTCAGCCCCTAATGCTCCTGTACCCCCTAATGACTCGCCTTGGCTCCTCCTGTACCCCCTAATGACTCGCCTTGGCTCCTCCTGTACCCCATAATGACTCTGCTTGGCTCCTCCTGTACCCCATAATGACTCTGCTTGGCTCCTCCTGTACCCCATAATGACTCTGCTTGGCTCCTCCTGTACCCCATAATGACTCTGCTTGGCTCCTCCTGTACCCCATAATGACTCTGCTTGGCTCCTCCTGTACCCCATAATGACTCTGCTTGGCTCCTCCTGTACCCCCTAATGACTCTGCTTGGCTCCTCCTGTACCCCATAATGACTCTGCTTGGCTCCTCCTATACCCCATAATGACTCTGCTTGGCTCCTCCTGTACCCCCTAATGACTCGTCTTAATGGCTCCTCCTGTACCCCCTAATGGCTCGCCTTGGCTCCTCCTGTACCCCCTAATGGCTCGCCTTGGCTCCTCCTGTACCCCCTAATGGCTCTCCTTGGCTCCTCCTGTACCCCCTAATGGCTCTCCTTGGCTCCTCCTGTACCCCCTAATGGCTCTCCTTGGCTCCTCCTGTACCCCCTAATGGCTCTCCTTGGCTCCTCCTGTACCCCCTAATGGCTCTCCTTGGCTCCTCCTGTACCCCCTAATGACTCTGCTTGGCTCCTCTTGTACCCCCCCTAATGACTCTGCTTGGCTCCTCCTGTACCCCCCCTAATGAATCGCCTGGGCTCCTCCTGTACCCCCTAATGGCTCTCCTTGGCTCCACAGGGAAGGTCAGCTGTGAGAACTTGGAGGTCGGGGCTCTGGGCGTCAACACCATCAACAATGTCAACATTAATCAGCTGTTCCAGAGCCTGGTGACCCGCGACGCTCCTGCCGCCGTCACTGGTGAGTGGATGTGTGTACACACTGCTCCCTCCACCTCCACCGAACATAGGCTAAACGCCATCTCCCCCTCCACCGAACACAGCTCCAAAGCCCGTCTCCCCCCCTCCACCGAACACAGCCCAAACGGCTCTCTTCCCTTCAGCAGATACCTATTCGTTAATTTATTACATATGTTAAGTTTAAAGTAAACTGTGATTGCAGAGGATGATAATAGTAGTGACCTTAGTGTGGAAGGTGGTTATATATTTTACTTTAGTTATGCTCTATGTAATTGAGATGATTGGCAGACTAATTAGAGAATCAGATGGCAGTAGTCATTCCCGTTTTGTTTTTGTATATAAACACAGGTGAATTGAGGGTGGTGAGTGACCTTGTGGCCCCCGGCAACCTTGAAGCCAAGGTCATTGCTAATATGGACCTGACCAGCCCTTTGAGGACGGATGACCTTCAGTTACAAGTTGTTTCCGGTGAGACCTTCCCTTCCCAACCTCCTCCTCCTCCTCCCCTCCCTTGCAAGTTATTACCTGGAGAAAATATTATGGTCATGTAACTGGATCGAACTCTCGCCTCTGGAGTCCACAGGCACTACCGACTGAACCATGATCTATCTTGAGGTAATCTTGATGATTTCTGGGCTTAGCGTCCCCGCGGCCCGGTCCTCGACCGGGCCTCGTTTTTGTTACACTCCCAAGAAGCAGCCCGTAGCAGCTGTCCAACTTCCTGGTACCTATTTACTACTAGGTGAACAGAAGCATCAGGGTGAAAGAAACTGCCCATTTGTTTCCGCTTAAGAAGGGGATCTAACCCGGAACCTTGGGACTACGAATCCCGAGCGCTGTCCACTCAGCCGTCAAGCCTCCCCCCCCCCCGATGCGCTTGTATCAAGGTTCAGTTGGTTGTTTCAGAGAGGTCGATCCCATTACATCTCTTATTAATACCTGTAGTTGCTCAAGTTTAACATCGCCATTTTGCCTTGTTAATCTCTCCCGTTAATAACCTGTACAATCTATCCACTCTGGTCTCCTGCTAATCGACTTCCTTCATGTCCTGTATAATGTTATTAATCCATCTTGCAAGACAGTGTTGAGACACTGGACAAAACGGTAGGAAGATTAGCAGTGATCCAGTTGCTTAATAAATAGTTAGCATGTATGGCAAAGACCTCGACCAAGTGTCTAATGTACTTTTCTCACTAATTCTCTCCTTTTACCATTTGAAATTCATTAATTAATCTTAAAATATTAACTTCTCATTATGCCATTGCTAGCCTGTTATGATCTTTAAACGTGAATTAATATTTTAAATGTGAATGTATGCACAGAACCAGCATTGTTGCCAAACTTTTTAATTAAATTGAGGTGCAATGTGACACCTCCACACGAATATTTGCAACTGAGCAATAACTCACCACACCAACTTTAGTAATGTTGTATGCAACTGGGGTAAATCGGTGTATGTGCTCTCAGGGGTGATTTGTAAACATTTTTGTAGGTCGTTGCAAAATTACTCGGACACGTTGATCGGACAGTTGTATTTGTACACAAGTATACTATTAAGTCCACAATGCATGTCATGGTGTGGGCTGTTGGTCGGTTAATGCCTGTATATTGGTCGGGAGTAATAACTTTATCCACACTGCAGGTTATGGTCGGTTAATGCCTGTATAGTGGTCGGGAGTAATAACTTTATCCACACTGCAGGTGATCACCGTGTGGGCGGCATGAGGTGTCTGTCAGCCAGGGTGACTGGGAGGGTCAACGGTGTGAGGGTGCCAGGTGAGGTCTTCCAGAGACACTCTCACCTTTCCTACAGTGTGTCGTCGGCAGCCTTCACACACCTCCTCGCCGCCTCCCTCACCATCAACACCGCTCTACACACCATCACGGTCAGTACTGACGACCAGATGAATGCAGTGGTAGGGGATGGGAGTTGGCATTCATCATTTTTTCAATATTACTTGATTTTAAGATTCAACATTATATGTATAACACATTCTTATGATATCGGTAAAATTACACACCATTCCTCCTAAGATCTTTTCATTTTTTTAGCTAAAAAACAAAAGCTGTAAGACTCATTGGACTTATTGCCGTTGTTCTAATTATATTTGGTGTACTTTCATAGGCGTGGTTAGAAAGATCAACCAACAAATCAAGAGTATAAATCAGAAGGCGGCACTGTGCCTTCTGTAGGCTTGGTGTATTCTGGGAGTCTATGTAGCACCGTCAATGCCTATAAGAATTCGGGCATTGGTTAATATTAACACGTTGAAGATTTGCTACTGAATGGCTCGGTCAATACTCCTTAAACGCAATACATCATATCTGTTCATATTTTTTCTTAATCTGTAAAGGACAATAAGCAGTCGTATATGTGTTTGTGATGGCGTTTGGATTCTTGTTGTAGCTGGTAAAGTATTTTAATATTAAAGAATGTAAAGTTCCCAACTAAAAATCTGCATATTTAAACAGGTGAGTGACATGATGCTGGATGTCTTGCGATTGATGGGGACGCAGGTAGTGACGGCCCGCAAGACTTTCTCCTCCATGCATCTGCTGCAGGAAGACCCTCCTGCAGGTCCCTCCACTTCTGGCAGACGCAGGCGTCGAGAGTCCCACTCCGGTGAGCTAGCATGCAGTCTGCTGGATAGCCACAGTCTGGAAGAGAACGAGGCTCGTCGGGAGGTACTGCTTGCAGCCCTCGGACATCTCACAGCTGCACAGGATTTGCTGACCACCTTGGCTGACGTCCATCCTGGCAAATTGACTCTCCCTCGACAAAGTGTATCCTTCTATGCCACACTCGCCCAAGATGCTTCTTGTGCCTTCTCGCAGGCCGACGATGATAATGGTATTTTATTTTTTGACGCCAGCCATGGTGATGGGACAAACGAAGTAAAGGACTTTGATACGGAAAGTATTGCTCTTGTTGTTGAAAATGTTGAAAGATTCATAACCAACTTGACAGGACAGCTGCATAACCTTCAGCTGGGATGGCATGATGTCTTCATGATTTTTAGTGATGCGAAGAGAAATACGGCTGCAACTGACGAAACCTTGCATATTTTGGAGCTTTTAAGACTTGCATTTGAAAAGAGCAATGCTCAGCCTGACGATATTAAAGACTGTGAGGTCTCTTGGCTTGGCATAAAGTACCCAGAAACATCGGAATTTGGAGAAAGAGGGAAAACCTGCAAACTTGTTCAATCTATCAACAGTGCCCTGAGGAGAATTCACAGGTATCCCTCTATTATAGAGACAATGAGGCAGCTGTCGGCCAGCCAGACCCAGGTACTACAGACAGCAGTCGTAGAACACGCCCTAGGAAGAATTGTGGATGTTATTAGAAGAGATGGGAAGCTGCGAGAGGCCCTGGATGTTGCTGCGAGCTGTGGCGTCCCTCTGGAGACACAAAAGGACATGCAAGGGGTTCTGAGGATGCTGAAGGACTACAGTGGGATACTGAAGAAGGCGGCCGCCATCTACTTCACTGTGGGGAACGACACTGCGCCGTCTGGTGAGTACAAGTCCTTGATACATTTTCTTAATTTGATATGGTAGAGCACCATATTTTTCTTGTGCGTAGGATAATAGGACAACCTGGAGTTTCCCGTAATTTTAAGTTTCGTCACTTAACATACTGTTGTCCTTTTCTGACACTGAAATGATAATTTTTGCGAGTTTTTGCTGACTAACGAAGCCCTAAACTAGTTCATCTAATTATGAAGCAAAGTTATGATTACAAAATATTTAATAATATCGGAATGCTTTAAATATATTGATACTGTTTGAGATGCCCTAATATAACTAGAGCAAAAACAAAAGTTGCACATACTTTAGAAATTGGTTAGAATGTATTTACCTTTTAGACTTAACGTTTAAGCTTACAAGGCTTTTGACCACCTTATTTTTAGAGCCGTTTAAACTTGTAAAGAATTACATTTCCATATCACTCATAAATGTTGGTTAACAGGAACAAATTATTTAAATAAAGAAGGGCTAAACAAATGGTGCTGAAAATCAAAGCAATATTATTTGAAAGTGTTCTTTAAGGGACACTGACCCAGGATATATAGTTTCAGATTTTCCAAACGTGCTTGATGTTTCTACAATCACTCGGGCGGTCCCTGCTGGCCACCTCACTCGCCAAACTACCTACGATATGGTGAACAGAGCTGGTGAATTGGCCGAATCTTTCACCCCCGAATCTCCATTTACCTTGAGTGGTCTACCAAGCATAAACTCCGATGAATATTTGAACAGTACAAATGTATCTGATGACTTGAAACATGAAACCATAACGTCTGAAAACTCGACAGTGGGGAAAATAGAGATAACCGATGCTCGGAAAAAACATATACTTGAGAACCTCTTGAATTTATTGGAGATTTTGCAGAAGTATAAGACTAAAAACATTCCATCGCCACAAAGATCCGCTCGACAGACATCAGACTCTCTAAAGCAAGTAGAATCTTTTGAACGTATATTGAAGGATTATATCAGGGATATCAGCAGTGGCAGTGATTTACGGGTCATCATATCTAAATGGAACCTAAGTAGTCTTGTCTTGGAGTTTATAAAGATGGAAAATATGTTTTATGACAGTCCCGAGTTGATAACTTCTGATGTTGATAATAAAATTATTCATGTAAATAGACTGATAGATGAAATAAGTGAAATTATTATAGCGTATGAAGGATCTCGACAAGAGATGAAATCGAATTTAACGTCAAAAGGGTCTTCAACAGAGAATACATCTGTTCTATCGACGAATGAGACCATTAAAAAAGTATTGTCGACGAAGGGGCTCTCGTCACAAAATTCGACAGAGGTGCCCCTGTTATCACCCAAACAGTCAACGGAGGTACCCCCATTGCCTGAACCAACAGAAGTGCTATTGCCTGCTGGGTTCTCTGACCTGAAAGATACAGGCCTTAAGAATCTCGTTACAAAGATTATTGGCATTTATAGGTCGCCTATCTCGACTACGTCAGTCAGTCTTGTTTCTCATTTGAAAACGGAAGTCTCCTTAATGCCGGAATCGTCCACGACCGAGCCTACAAGACTTCAATCCTCCGTGACGGGAAAGACTTCCACGCAGACACCTTCGAAAGCATCATTGAATGATTCATTTACCTTCCTTGGACATGAAGACGACCGTTTTGGCGTGCATGATACCATTATCGGGGATTCTCTTACTTCTACCTTCATTAATATTTCTGTACCCGCTATGGCACCCACATTTGTGACTCGTGTTTCCGATCCTAGAACACAGAGAAACATGACCTTAACGACAAGCCCTCCAGACTGGAGAGCAGAAGACCCTTTTAGCACCATTATCCAGGAGTTTCACTATTCTACTGCTACCTACTTCATGCACATGACGACTTACATCAGCTGTACAGAATGCACATTTCTTGTTCCTTCATACCATTCTAATGGAATCTCGAGAACTGTGCTCATGCTGGCTACCTCGGCCACTGTACCTGGTGAGAAGGAATTTAACTTTCGGATTTCGATGGCATCGGTTACAGAAACAAGTTCTATTTCGCATATTTTTTCAAATTTATCTCATGGCTCCTCATTGCAAATAAACGTTACTGAAATTGCACACACTAGTCATCCGGTAAATACCTTGATTCAAGAGGCTATGATTGGGGAGAAATTTCCTTTAAAAACCGCTGTTGGTGAAACGTTTGGATTATCTTGGAGCGCTCAAGTGACAGATGTTGGGAATGGAACGTCAAAGTTTCATCAAAAGAGGTCCATCACTGACGTGCCTCTGAATTCAAGACTTGTTAACGAGAAAGATGAATATTCTGGGAAATCCACCAGAGATACAACGAGCATTGGAAACGGGACCCCTGGTGTTCCTGTGTGTCATGATGTAAAGGGACCATCTCCCCAGCTCCCCTACTTGGCAGTGCCGTACCTAGGTCGAAATGCCACCCATACAATCAGCTCTGCGACATTTTTCGTCATAGATGCTTTTCAGACTGGAGAGAGGTACAGAGAATTTCCTTATATAATCATCCCAACGAGCAGACCTTCGGTTGATAAACAAATGCAGTATTATTCAACAGGCTGTTACACCTCCAATTTTGAGTTCCCGGGAACAAATAGTGAAATTTCGTCAAATCTTTCTCAGACACAAGAGTCCTCGCACCCTTTCACGTCTCGGTACATTTCCAGCTCACCAGACGGAGTCGCCGTGATAAACGTCGTCAAGGAATTCCATTATACCACAGCGACTACCCACTTGAAATACCTGACGACGCACATTGACTGCACAGGATGCATATTCATGTATCCTCCTTCCAGTGTAGGCACAGTATTTGAAACATTTGGGTCGAGCACCATGCATGTCACAACTCGAGCTCAGACGAGTCCAAATGAGGCTGCTGGAGTGGTAGACGCCAAACCACCTTTAGCCAATATTCACATCACTATACAAACTAACGTTTACCAGTGCACTGTCACCTCGACTCCGGGCGCGACTCTCAAACTCCCAAGTGACAGAGTTTGTTTTTATCTTGCCAGTATTAGTAGTGTCGAGTCTTCGTGTGTCGAAACGATTGCGCCCTCCTGTGTTACATCCACAAGGGGTGTCGACGTAGAGTCTTCGGAAGACTTTACAATCTTGGACATCGAAGGTACCAGATCGGTGACGCCAACGACTACAGAATCGTCATCAATTACGGCACGCGCTAAACCTACAGCTGAGCCTGACCTCACACCACCAGATACAGAATTTACACAAGTGAAGTCCCTTGTGCCAGATATAAAGATTATGGAGCCCTCTCCCTCACCCCCCTCTCCACGGACAGAGGCCTCTGCTTCACCCCCGCCAACCCCCCTCTCTCCTAGAACCGAGCCTTCTCCGAGGACCGCACCCCCGTCGACCGAGCCTTCTCCGAGGACCGCACCCCCGTCGACCGAGCCTTCTCCGAGGACCGCACCCCCGTCGACCGAGCCTTCTCCGAGGACCGCACCCCCGTCGACCGAGCCTTCTCCGAGGACCACACCCCCCTCGACCGAGCCTTCTCCGAGGACCACACCCCCCTCGACCGAGCCTTCTTCGAGGACTACACCCCCTCGACCGAGCCTTCTCCTAGCTTCGCTTACTCCTCCGCCATATCTCCTAGGGTCGCAATATCTACTAGGACCGAGACTGCCTCCACGCCCTATGAGAGGTTCGAGCCGTGTCCTAGGACCGAGACCTTATCCGAGCCATGTCCTAAGACCGATCCATGTCCTTCGACTGAGTCTTTCCCCGTTCCATGTCCCTCGACCGAGGCCTCTCCCGGGACCCCGCCCTCGACCGAGGCCTCTCCGGGACCCCGCCCTCGACCGAGGCCTCTCCCGGGACCCCGCCCTCGACCGAGGCCTCTCCCGGGACCCCGCCCTCGACCGAGGCCTCTCCCGGGACCCCGCCCTCGACAGAGGCCTCTCCCGGGACCCCGCCCTCGACCGAGGCCTCTCCCGGGACCCCGCCCTCGACCGAGGCCTCTCCCGGGACCCCGCCCTCGACCGAGGCCTCTCCCGGGACCCCGCCCTCGACCGAGGCCTCTCCCGGGACCCCGCCCTCGACCGAGGCCTCTCCCGGGACCCCGCCCTCGACCGAGGCCTCTCCCGGGACCCCGCCCTCGACCGAGGCCTCTCCCGGGACCCCGCCCTCGACCGAGGCCTCATCCGGGACCCCGCCCTCGACCGAGGCCTCTCCCGGGACCCCGCCCTCGACCGAGGCCTCTTCCGGGACCCCGCCCTCGACCGAGGCCTCTCCCGGGACCCCGCCCTCGACCGAAGCCTCTCCCGGGACCCCGCCCTCGACCGAGGCCTCTCCCGAGACCCCGCCCTCGACCGAGGCCTCTTCCGGGACCCCGCCCTCGACCGAGGCCTCTCCCGAGACCCCGCCCTCGACCGAGGCCTCTCCCAGCCCCACTCACTCCCCCGCAATATCTCCTAGGGTCGCGATATCTACTAGGACCGAGACTGCCTCCACGCCCTATGAGCCCTGTCCTAGGACCGAGACCTCACCCGAGCCATGTCCTAAGACCGATCTGTGTCCTAAGACAGAGTCTTTTCCCGTTACATGTCCTTCGACAGAGCCCTCTCCCAGGACCCCGCCAACGACCGGGCCTTCTCCCAGGACCGCTCCCACGACCGAGCCCTCTCCTAGCTCCCACCCACGACCGAGCCCTCTCCCAAACCCGCCCACGACCGAGCCTTCTCCCAAAACCCGCCCACGACCGAGCCTTCTCCAAAACCCCACCCACGACCGAGCCTTCTCCCAAACCCCGCCCACGACCGAGCCTTCTCCCAGGACCGCCCACGACCGAGCCTTCTCCCAGGACCCCGCCCACGACCGAGCCTTCTCCCAGGGACCCCGCCCACGACCGAGCCTTCTCCCAGGACCCCGCCCACGACCGAGCCCTCTCCAGGACCCCGCCCAGAGACGAGCCCTCTCCCAGGACCCCGCCCACGACCGAGCCCTCTCCCAGGACCCCGCCCACGACCGAGCCCTCTCCCAGGACCCCGCCACGACCGAGCCTCTCCCAGGACCCCGCCCACGACCGAGCTCTCCCCAGGACCCGCGCCACGACCGAGCCCTCTCCCAGGACCCCGCCCACGACCGAGCCCTCTCCAAGACCCGCCCACGACCGAGCCCTCTCCCAGGACCCCGCCCACGACCGAGCCCTCTCCCAGGACCCCGCCCACGACCGAGCCCTCTCCCAGGACCCCGCCCACGACCGAGGCCTCTCCCAGGACCCCGCCCACGACCGAGCCCTCTCCCAGGACCCGCCCACGACCGAGCCTCTCCAGGACCCGCCCACGAGCGAGCCCTCTCCCAGGACCCCGCCCACGACCGAGCCCTCTCCCAGGACCCGCCCACGACCGAGCCCTCTCCCAGGACCCCGCCCACGACCGAGCCCTCTCCCAGGACCCCGCCCACGACCGAGCCCTCTCCAAGGACCCCGCCCACGACCGAGCCCCCTCCCAGGACCCCGCCCACGACCGAGCCCCTCCTAGGACCCCGCCCACGACCGAGCTCTCTCCCAGGACCCCGCCCACGACCGAGCCCTCTCCCAGGACCCGCCCACGACCGAGCCCTCTCCCAGGACCCCGCCCACGACCGAGCCGTCTCCCAGGACCGCCCACGACGAGCCCTCCCAGGACCCCGCCAAGCCCTCTCCCAGGACCCCGCCCAAGCCCTCTCCAGGACCCCGCCCACGACCGAGCCCTCTCCCAGGACCCCGCCCACGAACCGAGCCCTCTCAGTACCCGCCCACGCCACGAGCCCTCTCCCAGGACCACTGCCTCTCCCAGGACCACTGCCTCTCCCAGGACCACTGCCTCTCCCAGGACCGAGCCGTCTCCCAGGACCACTCCCTCTCCCACGAGCGAGCCCTCTCCCAGGACACTGCCTCTCCAGGACCACTCCCTCTCCCACGACCGAGCCGCCTCCCACGACCGAGCCGTCTCCCACGACCACTGCCTCTCCCACGGACCACTGCCTCTCCCAGGACCACATGCCTCTCCCAGGACCACTGCCCTCCCAGGACCACTGCCTCTCCAGGACCACTGCTCTCCCAGGACCACTGCCTCTCCCAGGACCACTGCCTCTCCCAGGACCACTGCCTCTCCCAGGACCACTGCCTCTCCCAGGACCACTGCCTCTCCCAGGACCACTGACTCTCCCAGGACCACTGCCTCTCCCAGGACCACTGCCTCTCCCAGGACCACTGCCTCTCCCAGGACCACTGCCTCTCCCAGGACCACTGCCTCTCCCAGGACCACTGCCTCTCCCAGGACCACTGCCTCTCCCAGGACCACTGCCTCTCCCAGGACCACTGCCTCTCCCAGGACCACTGCCTCTCCCAGGACCACTGCCTCTCCCAGGACCACTGCCTCTCCAGGACCACTGCCTCTCCAGGACCACTGCCTCTCCCAGGACCACTGCCTCCCAGGACCACTGCCTCTCCCAGGACCACTGCCTCTCCCAGGACCACTGCCTCTCCCAGGACCACTGCCTCTCCCAGGACCACTGCTCTCCCAGGACCACTGCCTCTCCCAGGACCACTGCCTCTCCAGGACCACTGCCTCTCCCAGGACCACTGCCTCTCCCAGGACCACTGCCTCTCCCACGACCGAGCCGTCTCCCAGGACCACTCCCTCTCCCACGACCGAGCCGTCTCCCAGGACCACTCCCTCTCCAACGAACGAGCCCTCTCCCAGGCCACTGCCATCTTACAGGACCACTGCCCTCTTCCAGGACCACTGCCTCTTCCCAGGACCACTGCCTCTTCCAGGACCACTGCTCTTCCAGGACCACTCCCTCTTCCGGACCAGCTCCCATCTTCCAGGACCACTCCCTCTTCCAGGACCACTACCCTCTTCCAGGACCACTCCTCTCCCACGACCGAGCCGTCTCCCAGGACCACTCCCCTCCCCAGGACCACTGCCTCTCCCACGACCGAGCAGTCTCCCAGGAATCCACTCCTCCCC
>WNGS01160430.1:619654-654772 GCA_020271785.1 Procambarus virginalis | reverse complement strand
ATTCATTATCTAGGATAGTGGAGTTAGTCTTCATATCAGGACATGCTTTGCAGTCATGCTCTGTCTGACCCTCGTTCGAGCGTTCATTGCTAATGGCGAGAATTACCGATTCTAAAACGGGAAGATCATCTTCACCCTTTACGTACATTGCCATCCTTGCCCTAACGAATATAACAAACACGTCATGCCACGTTAGTTCACTATTCGCAATGTCCTCGTCAAGATCCTCCTTGTATTTTTCAAGATTAAACAACGAGACCCTTTATGGCATCATTATTCTCAAATCCATCCGCTTCCCTTCGTTTCTCCAGTCCAAGTTACGCAAGTCAAACATCAACACGTTTCCTTCGCCATCTACCTCTGAGAATGCACAAGGGACGTCTTGCGAGAGTCTAGCATAGAAGGTCAAGCCGTGATGAGGGAGAGAGATCCCGCCAGGGTGGTCTTCGTTCAGTAGTTTCAATAGGTCCTGGGCAGCGGCAACACGCCGAAGGGTACGCAGTAGTCCCTCCGCCTGGCCTCGCCCTCTGAGAGGGTCTGGTCGTCCAGGGACCTACAAGCCTCTCTGTCAGACTCCAGTTCCCGACGTCGACGTCTGCCGTGAGTGGACGAGCTCGGGTCGTCTTTAAGGTGCATGGAAACGAAGGTCTTCTGGGCCGTCACTGGCTGGCTCCCAGTCACCAGCATTACGTCCAAGTAGCCATTACTCGCCTGACAAGAGATTGGCAGGTCTAGAAAATTATATTATTCAACTACCTTTAAAAGCCTATTTCTAACCGGATTTTCCCATAAAGATAATTCTGGTTACATAAGAAATAGGGGTGTGGGGGAATGACTAACCCAGTCAGTGGTGCGCAAGTCTAGAAACTTTGGCATTGAAATTAGTTGTCTGGACTAATATTAGTCTACCACCAAACATTCTAGTTTGCTCCTGAAGTTTAAGAAGCAAAATCTAGTTCTCTAGATGGCGTCGCAAAGCCGCAGTGGCTTCGCGCGCGCCAGTACTGACCGTGATGGTGTGTAGAGCGGTCTTGATGGTGAGGGAGGAGGCGAGGAGGTGGGTGAAGGCTGCCGACGACACACTGTAGGAAAGGTGAGAATGTCT
Source organism: Procambarus virginalis (assembly GCA_020271785.1). Taxonomy (NCBI): domain Eukaryota; kingdom Metazoa; phylum Arthropoda; class Malacostraca; order Decapoda; family Cambaridae; genus Procambarus; species Procambarus virginalis. Next base: position 653,667 of record WNGS01160430.1, on the reverse strand, counting down.
CTGGAAGACCTCACCTGGCACCCTCACACCGTTGACCCTCCCAGTCACCCTGGCTGACAGACACCTCATGCCGCCCACACGGTGATCACCTGCAGTGTGGATAAAGTTATTACACCCGACCACTATACTATATCAGCCACTCGCCGACCCGCATTGTGGACATAACTAGAACGGCTACCGAAAAAACCTCTTACCCGATACAACTTGCATTCGTGGGTCATCTGCTCTAAGTGGGTTGTAGAGGTCAACGTTTGTGACATTGACCTCTAAGTTGCCAGAATGGAGGAGATCACCATTGACAACCAGCTGCCCTGTAATTAGAAATAAGACTTAAAAGTACTAAAAAATCTTTCGCTGCTCTTTTTTTCACTTCAACTTTACATTTACGTGCGGCTCTTCAATCTTAATTACTTACACAAGTGCAAGTTCAGGAAGCAAGCGGAAAAAAAAGACAATACCAGAAAAATTAATAGATTTTCTCTAGTTGACCATAAAGTAAAGTTAGCCGTCTTAGAACTTGGAATTAGATTCAGGAAGCAAGCACAGCAAAGTACTACACAAGTGGTATAGTCCGTCAACCCGTACTCTTATGAACAGTCTTGCTAATTTGTAAGAGTACGGGCTGCTACTGGCTCCAAGTAGCCTAGTACTAAAAAATGCTCTCGTGGTAGTCTCCGAGGCGGTCTCTGAACAGCCTTAAATTTAAGGTAATAATGGGCTTTATATAGTCTAACCTTAAACCATTAAACAACTTTAATCAGTTTGTACAAACCAAGACTGAAATCTTTCAGAGAATTGGCATTTGATAATATTTGTACTGCTTAAACAGAGGATTTAGTGCCATTCTCTACTTTCATCTACAGTTTCTCACCAACATTGTCAGTTACGATGCATCCCTCTTATCACTGGACTTATTTCAAGAGTAACTGATCTAAGTTTAAGCCAACTAGTACTATCACGCAGATAGATGGCTTTATCTGACAACCCATACTGAACGGGAGCCCAGTAGCTACGCCTCTCCATCGGTAATATATCCTTTTCACCGTCAACTGTCCACGCACAATCCCTTAGCACCCCGCGTACACTACACACACAAGCCGAGTCAATTTACCAGTGACGGCGGCAGGAGCGTCGCGGGTCACCAGGCTCTGGAACAGCTGATTAATGTTGACATTGTTGATGGTGTTGACGCCCAGAGCCCCGACCTCCAAGTTCTCACAGCTGACCTTCCCTGTGGAGCCAAGGAGAGCCATTAGGGGCTACAGGAGGAGCCAAGGAGAGCCATTAGGGGGTACAGGAGGAGCCAAGGCGAGCCATTAGGGGGTACAGGAGGAGCCAAAGAGACTCGCGGAGGGAGGAGAGAGATAGGAGGGCTGCAACGGTTTACAATTTGACAAACTAAGTTTCCTGGAAGATGAAGAACCATCACGAGGAAGGAAATTTAAGATCTTTGCATAAATGGATCTAGTGTCAAGTCACTAGCACCTCTACCTACCTGCGTGGGACTGGGGGCCGGTAGTCAGGAGGACATCCTTGCTGACGGAGACTGCATCTACAGTCCCTCTCGAGGTCACCAGAGAGGCACTCACACCGCCCAGGAAGGTCACCTGACCACTGATAGTGTGTCCACCGCCAAGGGTCACATACTCCGCCATTGGGCGATTCAGCAGCTTTGTCACCACTGCTTTGCCCTACAAGTATACACACTTACATGATGGGTGTGGTGGTTAAATGGGAACATTTAAACCAACTTTTGCTGTAGTGAACTACCGGTAGAATAATCAACGCGAAAGCAGCCTCAATATAGGACCTTAATGTGAACCCAACACCTAATTGGTCATTTGCAGAAATTAACAAGAATGGAGGACTTTTGCGGAAAATCTACCATTGTGGACGATGTCTGTGGGAATGCACAGCCATATAAAAGGCTGCAATAGTGATTAAAATTAGTCTGTCTACTTTGTGTAGTAAGCAAATTTGCTAGCAAAGTTTATAAAGCAATTAAATTTAGCTCTAATTTAAATACTTATATAAAATGCTTAAATAAAATTACACAGGAATACCAATTTTATGTGCAAGTCTTTAACAAGGTAAGGTCGAACTTTAAGCTCTCTGCTGAGCGCCAAGCTCAGGAAAGAGCCAAGCCATTACGACTATAGGAGTCTTGAGGAAGAGTTCCAAATCTTTAAAACCTTATACTGGCGAATGCATAGAGTTCAGAAGATCGCTTTCAATGTTATTTATTGCCACGTGCAGGAATTCAACACAAGGCTCCCAGGCTCTACACAAGGTGCTATACCAGCAAGAATGCAGGTGGGAAGAGCCACCTGCACAAGCCACAGGCGAAGTAGTGTGCCAATGAACAAAACGAGCTTCACATGTCAAGTGCGACAAATGGAAATATTTATACAAGTGTAGTATAGTTTCCCCTACTTTATCCTCTTCCCCCTCTGACAAGGACAACCGAGTACAGTTAAGAAGAGAAGCGTGTGTATAAGAGAAACGCCCAAACACCGTACCTGTATTGCCACTTGGTCGAAGTGGATTTTCTGAAGCTGAAGCAGAGTTGATCCAGAGAGCTTCAGTAATTGACGTTTATTTACCATTACTTGGTTATTGACCTCTGTCACCAGAAGGTCAACGACGGTGGAAGTGTTTGAGGTCTCTCTGGCGTCAAAGTTGGCAAGATGAAGGTTAGCTGCAAGATTTTAAATTATGCCAAATTAGCATTAAGAAAAATTAAAAAAAAAATCACAGTACTACACACCTGGTCTTAAAGTTAAGTGCTACATCAAATGAATCTAGTATGCAAGAAAAATAAGGAATTTAACTTTTGGGTCGCACTGTAAATTACGTGTAACTAATTTATATTAATTTTATTTTATATTAAATTACCAAGATTATATTGACAAACAAATTAACCCAATACAACTGTAACAACCATCACTATCCAGACCTCTCCTGGGAAGAAGCAATCAAATTTTTTATAATACAAGAGACATTTAACTTCAACTACTTCGCATTGCATCATCAAACACTTAAATTTAAGAAAGATTTTACACTATAAATAAAACATTTCTACAAAATTTATTATTCAACTCTTTACACAAATCACAGGTGCGTACGGTAACATTCTAGTCTTGAGTCTGCACGAAGTATGAACTAACCTGGCCAGGTGACAGGGCCTTGGAGGGGTATAGTGCCCTGGAGACGCAGTTTAGCCCGCTGGAGTTCCTGTTGAAGAAGCACTCGTCGGGGAACGAGTGCGTTCACCTGATCCGGAATCCAGGCATCTTGTCCACGAACGTACACCTGCTCACGAACACGTTATTGTACTCTGTGCCACCAAGTGCATCATCAAACCGAAACCGATTCATCAATGGTTGTACAGTCTTTAGTGTAAATGTTACAGCAAATTACAGCAAGTTTCACAAATGGCAACATTGACAATAATGACAGTCAATGTTACAATAAGAGATTGGGATTCCAACCTCTATCTACATCTGCGTGTAACTTTTATTCACCTTGCCCTTAATTTTAAAGGGCTGCACACTGCAGCCCATGCAATGTTTCGCAAAACAGCCAGGAAGCTGAAATTTATGATTATTCACATGTACTCCGGCAATCTTACACCTGATGTCGAAACTTTTAGGAGTCTTCGTGCCTCTATATTACATTTGCTGTAATACAGCATCTATTTTCTTCCCCATTCCAAAGACCCGTTGAACTTCCATGTCCTCTGATAACGTATTTATTGCCATAAACAATTATATAGACTTCTAGACGAACTGGACTGACTATTTGCATAGAGAACTGGCTATCAATGCCTTTAGTTCAGTGGCGGCGGAAACTATTCAATACCAAAACATTGAAGGTATAACTAAATTTCTACTAGGCCGCTTACATCGAGGCAAGTAAAATGACTAAGTAGCAGCTTAGATGCTCTAGGAGACTACAGTAGAGAAACCTACTGCTACATGCACTGTCTACTCTTCATGGATCTTACACAAGGCATTAAAATCCGAAGCTGAACTAAAAACTAATATTACACTTCTTAATTACCACTACCAGTTTTAAAAGTTGCTGCAACCCACCTGAGTGGCAGAACTCTTCAGTGTGACACTGAGGTTACCGACGATAGTGACAGGCATGGTGAAGGTGAAGTTTTGGCTGGTGACCTTCGGGGCGTCACGCAGCTGCTGGAGCACCACCTCCACGTCCTGCAGTCTTAGCTGGTTGAGGCGCTCCTTACACCAAGCCTCGGATTCTTCGTGAAATTCCTGGAAGGATATATGGTAGTCTAAAGAGACTTCCACCGAGTGAATCTAGTTTTACGTTTTAATGCTCAAACTTCTTCCCTTTGAAAACTCTTCACGTGACTGCTAGCTATACCTGCTAGCCACACCTAGTGGCTAGCAGAGCTCAAGGGGAAGACAGTATAGCAGAAGGTGCACCATCTTTACTTTTTAAATGCGTGAACAATAATGAGAGACCAATATACAATTTGGCTAGTTTTTTTTTCTCTGCAACTTCACCTATTCTATCGCCAGAGGCTTTTAGAGAGTTTAGGATAGTGATGTAGAGGTGACGGGAAGGCAGAGATGGGACACTATGGGGCTGTCGCACAGACGGGCCATGCCGGGTATTTTAATGGAAAAGGAGAACTGTACGAGCCATTCCCTTTCAATTACATAAATTATTTGAGTAATGTTTCCAAGAGTTTTATTTATCCAAGACTGGCAAACAGCTGGGCGCAAGTGATAATGTGCAATTACCATTGTGGGATAATTTAATTTGCTTCCATTTATATACATCTTAAGAAGCACAAGTAAGTTAACGGCTTTACTAGTTTATACTTTAAATACTTTCCGGTCAATTCCAGAGGACTTTTTGATTTAACTACCCCAATTGTTCTTGGCTCATTGCGTTAGCTCATTGGTTCGCAAGTTGAGGACTATGCTAAAGTTCAATGAAATCAATTTGCTTCGCAATTCATTTAGGGACGATTTTTCTATTTTAGATAGATGGGGAAATATTTAAAGTATTGTTTTTATCGAATCACGAGGACTGTACAGTAACTATTACAGTTGTGTGGTTACAGGGCTTACCACCACTTTGCCTAATCTCTGCCAGAAACACAGGAAGCTTGAAGGTTTGGAAGAGGGAGGGGCCGTGTTAAACCATTAGACGCCTACACGTTCCCTGAAATTACCATGTAGGAACACCATGAAATTGCATACCACAGTAACAGGTTGTGAAAGAGTAATGCAGAAAATTTAGTGATCTTTACATAGTTGCTGGAACATTAGGATCAGTGGGTTGATAAGAATGCAACCACCAACGATTCATGTTGAGGAAAGCGGTATAACAAATCATTTACCGGATATCAGACATGGGTATCAGTAGTAGCCGATACCTACTGATAGGTATCTAGCTGATAAATACTATTAGTAGTATTTACCGGTAGCACATGGGTATCAGACATACCCCATGTGAAATTGGCACATTCCAGAATGCCAAATGCATTGTGGAGAAAAAAGACAGCCCACGAACATTTCAGTCAAACTGTCCGATGAACTAAAACTAAACACGATTTCGGAGACTTATGAAAGTCTTCCTCTGCGCTCTAAAACACAGACTTAATATTGCTGAAACCAAGTCATATTATCTTTCACCGCCCAAGACAAACTAGCGACAACGGGCCACTCAAGAGGCTTCCGACTTTCACAGGGCTATCCAGAGATCCCTTCCCCCGGGCCTGTCACCAACCTGTAGGGAGGCGTCTCTGTTGAAGGTCAGGCTGTAGAGTGTGGAGACGAGCGGCGAGGAGTAATTCGAGTTTTGATTAGTCACGCCTGCAAAGTTAAATACGAATAGAACTAGAAATTTAAAAAAAGTGCTAAAACCAAACCTAAACAAAAAAAAAACACTGAACCAAGATAACTAATTAAAGTGTCTTCAAGACAGTTTTGAGAATAACTGCTTTGACAACTAGTTTAAGAGCTTCGAATCTTCTCAACCTGAAGGCAAGAAAAAAAAACACTTTCTTTGGGGCTCAACCGTTATCAAACTTTTGCACGTTTGAGGAAAGTCAGGTTTTAAAGAACAAATACTTTACGGAATCTTGCCCCCTGGAACACCGACGATAAGAAAAAGTGCCGTTATATGAAAGCAAGTCGACCCCACCCAAATATAAAAATCTAGAGCTTACCAAGTTTCCCCATCTGGTATAGTCCCCCTTCCACTGTCTACTCTAGGCTCTATTCCACACTTGATACGCACCTATAACCACACTGCCGTTCCAGGAGCGGGCAGCCATGGCGGTAACACCAGCGCTGAACGGGCCCGAGTTGGGCTGGAAGGCGCTGGGCACGAACCTCCAGCCGTTGTACTGGTAGAAGGTGACCCCCGTGAGCGTGTTCGCCACAGCCAGCACCACACCGTCCTCCACCTACCCCGGCCAGTGGAAACATTTAAAAACAGGTCTATTTACCTACGTAGAAGTTACCAAAACAATTACGTAATGCCCAAGATGTAATAAAGATACTTTATACAACTACACTTGAAAAATGACATAAGTGTACGTGCAATATTGTACAAGTTAGATTTGTATAACTTTCATGAACTATTTTAAACTACACTGTCACGGACCTGAATGGCAAGCCATTGAACAGCATATGCAGTTGGTATCTCCTGGAAGAGTACGAACTTCCCGAAGTGGAAACGATAGATCTTAGAGTTTGTGTACGGATTGCACCTTCCTGAAAAAAGGTATTTAAATTTTCGTTCACTTACGGCAAAATTACACTTTCCCTTTATAGTATTGTAATTTTCATTTTTATTAAATTTAGTCTAAAATGCCTTCCAGAATAGACCACGTTAAAGCTTTGAAAGCTAAATCTGATCTAAATTTCCTTCAAAAGGGCGACAGTTTCTTACCCATGCTGCTGTCCTCATAGTCCTCACAGGAGTTTGCGACGGCGAGATGTATATGGGGAAACGCTCCACTGCCCAGGGTAAAGGCCTCGAAGTGCCTGGCACCCTTGGTCAGCAGCTGCTGGAAGTGAACGTATCGCTGGAGGTTGAGAGAGTAGCGATATATGTAGCTGTGGCAGTTGTGCTCACCTGTGGGGAAGGGTTAAATGACTTTAAAGACTGGAAGAATTTGCACCGTTTGTGTCACTACGGAGGACAATACCGGAGCAAATAATTTAACTAAATGGCCAAGACTTTTCAAGCACGCATTCATTATATTTTACCCGTGTAGAACCTACAGAAATGTATTTATGTGCATTTGCAAGTCTCACGCTGACCCAGTCAAAATTTACCTAGAAAGTTTAAGTACAGTACACGATTTTGACAATTTATAAGTGCCGTCAAACGCTCGAAAATGCTATTTCCCTATTATACTTTTTTTCTAGAGAAAACCCTTACAGGAAATGCATTAAAATTACACTACCAACAAACTTTTGTAATTCATCGATTTGGCAAGTGTCAATTAGGAAAACTGCAGCGAGTCGGTCTAGAAAAGCTAGTAATGTTTTTAGCAACTTAAACCATTAGTTCACAAGAAAACCTTTTCTATCGTGACAATGACAGGAGTAGATTCCAAGGTAGAGCCTAACCACCACCTTTGTCTAGTCTCCAGCACCTATTGAGAAAATGCATGCACAAACGTGATGATCATGTACTCTCATTGCTGTCTGCTACGTGGTAAAATCTAGTGAACTGACGTGAAAAAGGCAATGTAATCGCTACACTTTATAGGCAGGTAAAAGCTGCAGTGCCAGCTTATAATCTTTAAATTTTGCCATCTTGTACAATAGACGATTTTAGGCACTTAGAACTAGGAAAACACGATATGCCGTTTTACAAAATACAGAGATTAACAGGCTGCTCTCTGGGGTAAATGCGTGCGTGAGGGAATCATTACTTTTAGAGATCACTAGAAAAGTTAAGCTTGAATGGCAAGTCGTTAATGGATAACCTAGAAAAATTCATTAAAGGTTTAGGGTTCGGGAAGAGATTTCTAGTAGTGACTATGTGGTCTACAAACTAGACTATGAAAACTCAAAACCTGACCTACAAAGCAGGCTCTAAGAGTCTAGAGCTGGAGTAGAGAATAACGCCTCGTCTCACCCCTCCAAAATATTAGGGTCCCATTTTTTATATTTAATACCTTTATTATTGATGAAGTTTGCCATGGCAATAAAGTTGTAAGTCTGAGCCCTGAAGTGGAGGACAGAAGTCGGGTGTGTGCCAGGAAGTTCGTGAACCAAGTCGAAGTACTGGCCGGTCCAGTGGTAGATGCTGGAGGTGGTGTGGTAGGTGGAGGGACCATGTGCTTCGGGCCCTTCATCGGCTGCTCTCTTGACCATGGCGTCAGCTACCATCAAGTACCATCGTTCCTCCTGGAGCCTGTGGGCGTGAACGCATGTCTTTATTAAAAATTCTGGGGGGTGGGGGGTGGGGAAGGGAAAGAATGATCATGGGGAAAGCCTAGCCAAGATCTATTTTTGGAATGCAGATTTTATAAACTATATTAAGTAGAACTTATTAATATTTGTATAAATCAAATACTAAAATGCAGTTTAATCATTAATTTTTATGTTTAGCGACTTTCACAATTTCTAAAACTTAAACATTCTACAAAAATCAGACCAAGTTTGCTTGCCATATGTGTACGTCAGAGGGGCTGTGTGTGGGTATACTCTGCAGGATGCTGACTACGATGTTGGGGCTCCCCGGCGCCGCCTCCCTCAGTAGGAACACTGTAGCCTCGGCCGAGCCCCGTTCAGGCCGAGGAATGAAGCTGCCGGCCTCGTAGGGAGAGTCCCGAGGAATACATATTAGCAGCAGACTTTCTAGCGAGACCCGAGCCATCCGACATTTGAAAAAACCTGGGCTTGTCCACACCACTGTCGCCTGACGGGAAAATATTACGCATTTCAGAATACTCGTTATGGCAAACTCTTAAAGCTATTGCACAGAAATCACAACAGCGTAGGCATCAAATGATCAAATCTAAATACAAGAGAAATCTCTTAAATCTGCAGAAATTTGTGAAAATTACTAAATTAAACACCTGCAGACTTTACTTTCTAGAGCAAAATATGTGGTACAGTCTGTACTATCAGAACGAAGTTAAACGTTGTATTAAGGATGCTGTTTATAATCCAAATCCATAAAAGGCATTAGAAAATGCTAACTAATTTTAATAATTTTTTTGGCCTGCCGTCAAAATAATATGACGCCAGCACAGATTACAGAAAGCTATGGCGAAACTTTCCAGAAAGCAAGTTTTTGCAACTGAAAAATATGCAAAAAAATCTGCTTCCACTAGGCATTATGACTGCAACTGCTCTAATACGACTGGAGAAAAGCTAGAGTGTATTCTACCCAATGACCTCTAAGGCTGATAGACTACCACAAAAATTTGAACCATAGGACTGAAAACCAAACTCCTACAGTCTGGCATGATAAGTCCAATGTTCAAAACATTATGTTAATGTCTACTGTATTCTTTAGTTTGAAGATGGNGATATTCTGGATGCCATGGTGAAAACAGCAAGATTCAACAAGAGTGATGTCAAACCTATCTGATTCACCGACGAATTTAATAGACCATGATTCAAAGAAATATTGGAACAATTTCCGAGCATTCAGGTTTTCAGAGGAAATTAACGGTACTGCCCTTTACTGTTTTAACTGCATTATCGCACCGTTGCGAGAATGCAGTTCTAACAGTAAAATGCAGGTCTTTGTTCCATAAAGTGCGCATCACCACTGGCTGTCACAACCTAGCCAGAGATAGAAAATTAAACAAGTTTATCGATATGGATGACCGAGAATCTGGCAACTATTATAGAGTTGCATAGTGGAGGTCAGTAATTTAATCGTGGGGAAACCTTGATAGAAGTCTCGAGTATACAATTTATTATGTCGTCGGGGGGACAGGCTGCCAGTGTTTATATACATATGTTAGGCTTAAATCTAGGTCCCTCCTCCCTCCCCAGGATGCAACACAACAATAAAAGAGAGACTGTCCTGTGTATCCATTTTATATTAGATAAACATACCAATTAGGTGATGTCCCCCCCCCCACTCAATCATTTCTGTTCCTGCCGGAATTCCCAATTGCGAGTCCAGAATTAACAAGGACTACTATATATACACAAAGGCTTCCTGGCCCCCAACAAACTAATAAAAAAAACTTACTTCAGCAGTCTAGGATCGGTCGGAGACCGAAACATTTCCTCAGGAAAGATTATTGCACAAGACCACTTTAAAACCGCGTCCAGTAGCCTAGGATCCCCTCAACCCTCCCCACCTCTCCTGATAACCCATAAAAACCTCACCATCATAACCCCACCCACGTCCCCATCATTACTCCAGCCCTATCTCTTACCCCAATCTCTGCCACACTCAACCACACGCCGTCGCCCCTTTCAGACCTTCCCTCACCACCTCGCCCCTCCAGCCCGCCTAAGTTGCAATTCCTCTCCGCCATCCGTCTCCCACCGTCCCAATTATACTATCGGCCCGCTATCCTGGTGTTATATACGGCCGGGTTAAGACCAGCGACCAGCATGCTAATGTCCTGGATATCCACGTCTGCTGAGCCCCTCATGAGGGGAGGAGATGGGGCAAGGAGAAGGGAACGTTTAGAAGTGCTGAAGGGAGCAGCGTGAAGGGAGAGTGTAGTTTGAGAGGAGAGTGTAGCTTCAGGGGAAGGTCGGGCGTTGGGAGATTGAGGAACAAGTAACATCAGACAACCAGGATTCAGAAACCATGCAGGGGGCTAGCTCTGAACCGACCATATAGCCAATTAAACCAAAGCAATGTAATTCTGCACATCACAACGGCATCACATTATGAATACTCTAGTAGTTATATCTTGTTAAACGCCATGCATCTGCTCTGATAAACTGGCCAACCTTTTAAAAGCTAGATTTCCGAAGATATTGGCGCAACCTCCCACGTTCCTTTTAATTAATACTTTAATAAAAGATGGTGAAACTTCCTAGCTTTAAAGAACGCAAGGTCGGGGAAATACTGGCAGCAAGATATTAGAAACCAGGGAACAGGAGACGGCAAACAATAGCAAGCAAGATTATCGCCATGCGCTGGGATGCCAGTATGCTTTTTATGGTAGCATTTTAACTATTCCTGCAAGGTTAGGACAAATAACCGCCATTAATTATTAGGATGTCTTTGAAATTAACATTCTGTAATAACAGTTCTTACACTTCTGTATTTACAGTAGTGAATAGAATAGTACAGTAGTGAATAGTAGAAAAAAAGTTTGATTTTGAAGAATATTAAATTTTCCAATACTTTTAGAAGTAGATTCACATCAGATTAACTTAAAACCTATTGGTCTTCACGTTTTTATTATGAACCGCTTAACATTGTTAATATACATCGAGAATTATATATAACTATAACAAACTTAAATCTATAAAATGTCACATGAACAAGTTAAATACAATCTAATACTACTAACTGCCTTAACACTTAAAATATAAATAACTTAAAACTAGACGCAAACTCTAGACTGCCTTTCAGTATTTATGTAGGTATAATAACCAAGATACACCAAGTACAAAGTTGTAAACATTAGCACCTTCATCGAAATCTGTTGCCTCTAGCTATCCCAGGCGTTATGCGTTTTCCCACTACGACATTCTCTCATACTAAAGCAGTCTTCTGCATACTGCAGCTGACCATTAAATTTAATCTTAAGCAATGTTTTCGAAACGGTATAGGACAGTTGCGTATCCTAGCTAAGCTTGCCATTAATGTGTCAATTTTTAGCCTAGCGAAGCCTCGTCAACTATATTTCCATATTTTGGATCGTGTCAATACTCTTCGCTCCTGAAGATCTCTTCTAGGATTGTAGCGGGTTCTTCCTCGGGTGCGTCTTCCAGGGAACACGTCTGGCCGGCCACGGATATCCTGTGGACCACTGTTCCGTTGTCGTAAGTCGACCACGCCTCCAGTGTAGTCTTCCAGGCTGCGTGTAGCGATCCCTCCTCCCAGAACCTGCAAGCATATTGCAGAGAAAGTTTACATCCGTATAGGCTTACTGGGAATTAATAACTAGGAAAATGCACGCCTGAAGATGGTGCAAAGGTGAATTTTAGATGTTAGGTTTGTACCCCCCCCCCCACCATCCAAAAGTTTCCAAAATCTTTAACCATCTATCTACACCCTTGTGTTAGAGACGTGTAGTAATACACCCGGGGAAAGCACGTTACCACCCTCCCCAGGCCCCACATTGTAGTTTTGGGCCACTACATTACTTTAAGCTGTCAAGATAACTCTGATTGTAAAGGCATCTCTGCCTCTAGCAGCTTTACTAGAAAAATACCAAACTCTTATGCATTATTCCAAATTTGGTCGACTGGCATGAATTGCCAGCTTCTAGTTGGCTGCCTAGAATGAAAAATACATCAAAATACAATTTACCGTCAGCCCCTGACCGTATCCCGCTCCTTCCCTGGTCAATGCTTACATGTGTATGCCCCTCTGGCTGAACCTCGTTACAAAGCCCTGCTGGTTGATGACGTAGAGGAGAAGCCGAGAGGGAATCGCCAAGAACCTGGCCTCCAGGGGCTGCATCACCGACAACACTTGCACCAAGTGGAAATTGGGCCGAGGTTGGTAATGATAGCGGTCACTGCTGCTGACAAAGTGGTGTAGCACCGCGCCAGAGTGACCCAGAGCCGTCAACCCGTCCTCACTGAACCAATCCATCCTGTCAAAGAATCAAGATTCGAACAAATTATGAAATTGCTTACACCTTTAAATACTTTTAATTTAGAATATTTAATACAAATTAGATTAAGGGAGGTTACCTTAAAAATTTGTTTATTCCTACCCAGAAGTGAAACTATTCACATTTTAGGTAGCTACATTAGGTCATTAATGATTCACGGGATAATACAGACCTGTATATGTTTACTGCGCCTTCCTGATCGCCTCTGAAGGTCTCCAAGACCACCGCCAAGAATAGGTCCGAGCGGTGGGAAGCAAACTCCACCCACACCGCACTGTGAAGGTCAAACTCCTGCAACGGTTCTCAAACTTTAGTGTTACACCAAAAATTTTAGAACTGCGTCTTAACCTAAATAGCGTAATTAGCAAGTTTACAGCGAGTGAAAACAGATTGCAAATTTACTAGAATATTTACAACTGTTAAGCGGTCAAAAATACAAACCAATTCATAGTTTGATATTTAGCCCAAGGGCAAAATATGGGAACGTAATCTAATACCCTTATCAAATGCTAAAACTTTCCTCTGATAAAAACCATTCTACAAGTTTTGTAAACTTTCCATCATGTACTATGATTACATGGACTAAATTTAGTAATAGGCTACATGGTACTATAATTTAAGTTTTCTTTGAGCCACTTTCAACATCAGAGGCCCGAGACTGTTCAACACGCTCCCGCTACACATAAGGGGCATAACTGGCAAACCCCTCACAGTGTTCAAGAGAGAACTGGATAAGCACCTCCAAAGGATACCTGATCAACCAGGCTGTGACTCATACGTCAGGCTGCGAGCGGCCGCGTCTAACAGCCTGGTTGATCAGTCCAGCAACCAGGAGGCCTGGTCGACGACCGGGCCGCGGGGACGCTGAGCCCCGGAAGTACCTCAAGGTAACCTCAAGGTAACGTACCCCAGTCTTCACAGTGTAGCCTCGCCATCCTCTGCGACAACTGCACTATGTGCTACTATATTCTCACCTGCAGAATACTGAAGGAGGAGTTATGGTGGTCGCTCCTCCAGATATAAGCAGCCCCTCGGTGGTCAGGGAAGGTGCCAGGGTCTGCTACCGTCAGGAAGGTCCAGGATCTGCCCAGAGGGTCTTCGTGCTCTGCCACAGACACCTGTATGAGCAAAGGAACATTTGTAATTTAAGAAGAGATTCAAGATTAAGATGTTGAGTACTTGCATCATACTTTTGTGTCACAAACTTTCTTCAGTTGCAATGGTATTTAAATACGAAATACGAAAATGGGAACAAGTTTTCAACAGGGTACATCTGCCAAAGTCTTAACCATTGCATAAAGCAACTCCTCACTGATAGATTAAAAAAGGAATTTTGAAAGCCTGAGAATGAAAAAAAAATCACCTTGCGGGGGTTGATGGAGTGAAGGCGCTGTCGTTCCCTGAAGTGTCCAGCAGTATACTCGCAGAGTATGACTGTGTCCGAGCCACGGGCTTCCACCACAACCAGGCACGCCACTCCTCCCCACCACAGTACCTGCCACGCATTACAAGAATTCAGGGAAATTAACACTGAAGCCACGTATTAGTTTGGCCACGTGTTCCAAGGGAAAAAATTAAACATTTTTACTAGGGTGGAAGACTTAAAAATGCAGCCTAGCTCTCACTTGGAGATCAGCAGCTCCTGGGGTAGGGATGAAGGAGACTAGGTAGGGTCGCTCAGTCACGCTCAGCCTGTACACCTTCACCCACTCGTCTCCAGCCACCTGCACCAAGAAACTTCATCTTAGCGTCATCATTAAATTTATCCGATTCTTGTTTACCCTTCAACGCCACTTTACAATAGTATATAGGCACACTAACTTTGCAATCTCCATTCACGTGTTTGATACCAATAATCCTGCCATGCCACTTTGGTCTAGTCCCACTTTACCATTCATGTTATGATTTACTTTGCATGATACTAGTTTGAATCTAAACCATGTTAATCTATTCATCGCACCTTCACCCTTTCATGCACGAAGTGAAGTCCAACCTTAAGAAGTTATATACAGGCAGTGAAACTTTCAGACCTTTTCACTTTACCGTCTAAGAGCTCCCATATTGCATGACGCAGCTTTTAAGCTAGTTTTGGTACATCCTAAGTACTAGGATGTATTTTTGTAGTGTTCAGAATACTAGGATGTATTTATTTTGAAGTTTTGTAGATACATCTGAGAAAAGGACAGCATAGTAATTTGCATGCTAATAGTTACCATATTGCCACTAATTTGATAGGATGACCGCTTTTGCAAGATCTGTAAAAGGGCAACAGACAGATTGCACTAAATAATGACATCACGGAATAGGGGGGGGGGGAGGTAATCTGGGTCATCAGATTGTCTTTCAACGCAGTTTGCCTACATCTTTGATAGAATCTATTAGATATGACATGTCTCAGTCCAGCATGAATTACATCTCTACAGATTGCTTGTTACCAAGCCATTATAGGGTAAAATATTTTACTACCACGAGGCCCAAGAACAATTTATGAAGTTTTAAGCTTTTCACCAAGGTCTGAAACTAATCTAATTACTAGTTGGGTTACAGACAAGTTTACGATTCTTTTATAAACTTAAACTGGGACCGTGGTCTTTGCCATATTAAATATTTAGTTCCCCCCCCCCATTTAAACAAATAGTCTTTTTTTCTATAATTTAAGCAGGAGTTTTCACTTAAAACCTTTTCATTCTGTATCGTACCAAAAGCACGAGGGTTTATACCGAGGCGTCACCCGCTTTTCTATGTAGTTCTGGACTATGCTCAGGGCTCTGTCATAATTGCAGGTTGGTTAGTAAGCTTTTAAGGCGACCTTAACCCACTATAGGATAAGCGTCAAACTTAATCCAAACAAAGTAAGTAATTATCAATAGAAGGCACCAAACCGGGAAGGCTATGTAATAATCCAAACAAAGTTGCGCTTTAAATATGCTGCTACGTGTAGCACTGTTACGAAAAGGCCTAATCAAGTTCTATAATACTGCATCTTGCAAAGTTACTACGAGAAGACAATAGCGAGGCTACCTGGTGGGAGGTGGTGTTGGTATGGCTGGCGTCTTCAAAGTTACAAGCATGACCAGTGACAACGAAGATGCTCTCGTCTTGTCTTCTGTAGCCCACTACGCTTCTCGTACAGTTACCAGGGATCACATCTGGCCAGGAGTCACACCGTTAACATACATCAAGAGTATTCTACAATTATAGTATTTTATATCTTGGCATTTTAATTGCTAAAGTATAGTTATGCAATCTATTCTAGATTGAAATATTAGCTGGAGCAATCATTTTAGCCTAAAAATATGAAAAATAGTTTCGTGCAAGTTCCGTTGCAGAATAGGCTTTAGATACAGCTAAAGCCGACTTTTTTTCGTCATCCTTTATAAGTAGTCACTTTATTAATCTTTAAACTACCAAATTTAAAAAATCTAGTTCAAGACATTAACAACATACCGAAGTCTAAGTACTGCTTTGAAGCAGTGTTGTACCCGAGGAGTCTGACGCCGCCGAATCTAGTTACGAGTGCCAGGTAGCCGGAAGCCAAGGCGCCAGCAGCCTTGCCCCAAGCCAGTCTCAGGGGCACCAACCTCTGCGGCGCCGCCTGGAACCGTTGCACTAAACGCCAACCCCAGAATTCTCGTACACGGCCTGTTTAAACAGCATCGAGTCATTAAAGGTTACAATAACTAGTAAAGACCCTGTGCCAGTGCGTACATCATTGGCATTTACCACAGATAGGCTTCAAACTTATCAGGTTCGCAAATTGTTGACGTTTCAGTATAAAAGTATTTACTTTATACAAACCTCCATCCTAACCGTCAAACCCATCTGCATTTCTTTTGTAGCCATAAGCTGCTATTAAACTATAAAATGGCTAGTGAACTAAGCATTTACAAGCCTAATTTACAAATCTAAACTTGCGTTTGGATTCGTTCCAGAAAAAACACTTTAGTATAACTTTAGATACAGTTTAATATTTGTAGGACGTTGTTACCTTTGACTGCCCAATTGACGGCGTTGGAGAGTTCTTGCACCTGGAAACTGCTCTGCCTGTACTCCATGTTGCTCAGGGCACCGTCAACAACATCGCCCAAGGCGACGGCTTTAGGCCCGTAGCTCATGTCCTTGAACACTACTGCAACATGGAACGTCACTGGCTGCCTTACCCTGTTGGCTCCATTTACCTGGAACTGGAAGTGAAGGAAGTGATCAACAAGACAGACCACGAAACAATGGGTATAAAGTGGATAAGTTTAGATTTAGGAGAGACTGGTAAATACTGGTTCGGTAACAGGGTTGTTTATTTGTGGCACCAATTACCGCGTAACGTGGTGGAGATGGGGTCCCTTGATTGTTTCAAGCATGGGTTGGACATTCATATGAGTGGGAGGTTAGAGGTAGGAGCTGCCTCATATGGGCCAATAGGCCTTCTGGAGTTAACTTTGTTATGTTCTTAACGAAGTTACCTTGTACTGTAGTGTGACTTTCAAGCCAAACAGAGCGATCTAAAAGTTAAAAATTTGTATAGATTGAAATCAAAGTTTGAGAATTACAGACAATAGTTACCTAAACGATTGGATCAACTTTTACATCCGAAGGGATGTATTATTTGCTAGAAATTTGGCCTTTTAAACAATCTACAGGGATAAAATACTGGATCATGAACAATTCTATACAAGTGTTTTAAATTCATTTCATTCCGAATTATGTCAAACAAAATCCTAGATGGTATTTTCAAGTTTTATCCGGCAACCAGACCTCGGCAGAAAGGTAGGTAGCCAGTCCTTTCCCTTCCTTCCCAAAGTCTCCAGGGGCACCCCACTTGGGAAGTACCATAGCCTAACCACAAAGCCGCTTTCAAACCCTCCCGACCATCAAATCACCACTCCCCAGAAACCCCCTACTGCATACCTCCCTTCACTGCTTACCGCTCGCTCCAACAACGCCGTCAGGTTGAGGCCGTTGAACAAGCCGTCTGTAGCAGACAAGGAACTAGCCAGGAAGCCCATACCTGCCGAAGGAAACCATTTTTTACTAACTATTCAATTAAAATGTCATTTAAATATGGACAGTTTCTTGTCAACACTAGAACTTTACAGAGGACAGTTCTCTACCAAGACCGTACCTTCTGTAAGGAAGACTGACAGATGACCCGTCATGACTTGTGTGCCAGAGAGGGTCAGTAACTGAAGCAAGGAAACCTCGACACCATTCACTAGACCATGTACCTTCACACTGGAGGGGGGGAAAAATAATCAACGCTAATCTAACTTGCCGTCTGATTTAATATTTCCAAAAAGCCATTCCAAGAATTGGATTAATTTTACATGTCTACTTTCACATCTTTGCTCAAAACTGTTGCAACGATTTTTCAGTTCTAAATTTTCATTAGCATGTATTTAGAAATGTTTTAGATCTTTTTCTAAAAGTTTTAATATTGACTTACTCTCCGGAGGCGACTGTGAGGGAGGCGTTGAAGGTAGTAAGGCCAGGAATGTTGCCACATGCATCTCTGTACACAACCAAACTGAAGGACTCCGAGACGTCCACTCCTTGCACTCTTCTGTACACAAAAGATTTAAAAACTCAAATGGCTATTTAGGCTTCAATTCGACAACAGTAAAGAAAATCTTTAGTACCGTCACTTGTACTCTAAGTGGCATACAAATACGACTATTTACTACGAGTCTACATCAGACACTGGAAACTAGTGAGCACCAAGTGTTGATAATTCATCAAGTTCCACACTGCCAGCAAATACCTTCGAGGTGCGACGTTGTGATTGCCCACGACTACGAGGTCTTTAGTAAAGATCTTCCTGGCGAGGACAACACATGGCTTCTCCAGTTGACACAGCTGCCTCATACTCAACCCATTCACCAGGCCAGAGGTCACCACGTCGCCTGTGGCACAGAAATTATCGTCATAGTGTGGCACTTCCTGGACCGTCGGCACCACCTTAACCAGTGTCTCACGCCAACAACCTTATTTTTTTTTATTTCTAAAAGTTAAGAGGGAAATTAAAGTACAATGAAGTTCGCCCATTTTCCACCTTGATATATTCAAGACTAAACACTTGCAGGACACTAGCAGCCAAATCCGTCCAGGGCAAATTGGTTCCATTATGCCCCCCATTAAGTCAGTTGTCATATCCCGTCCTATCTTCACACAGATCGTTTGCATGTAAGGGACCAGACTCTAAAGGTCATGTGGTTCACTATGGAAGGACCAGAATAGGTCAACTATACTGTCTGGTCATTGGCTCCATTCCACAGGAGTCAAGACGAAGAAGATAGACACTACAGGATGACCTGGATAAACTGGAGGAATGGTCTAGAAAATCGCTGCTAAAGTTCAACTCGGGAAAGTGTAAAGTGATGAAATTAGGAGAAGGGAGCAGGAGGCTGAACACAAGGTATCATTTGGGAGGGGAAATCCTGCAAGAGTCAAATAGAGAGAAAGATCTGGGGGTTGATATCACACCGAACCTGTCCCCAGAAGCCCACATCAAAAATATCAGCGGCATATGCTAGACTGGCCAACATAAGAACTGCCTTTAGAAATTTGTGTAAGGAATTTCAGAACCCTGTATACCACTTATGTAAGACCAATCCTGGAGTATGCAGCTCCAGCCTGGAGTCCATACCTAGTTAAACACAAGACAAAGTTAGAGAAGATTCAGCGGTATGCCACCAGGCTCGTCCCGGAAGCGAGAGGATTGAGCTACGAGGAAAGGCTAAAGGAGCTGAACCTCACATCCCTGGAAAACAGAAGAGTAAGGGGAGTCATGATAACCACCTACAAAATTCTCAGGGTAATTGACAGGGCGGACAAAGAAACTCTTCACCACGGGTGGGACACGAACAAGGGGACAGGTGGAAACTTAGTACCCAGATGAGCCACAGAGACGTTAGAAAGATTTTTTTCAGTGTCAGTAGTTATAAATGGAATGCACTAGGTAGTGATGTGGTGGAGGCTGACTCCATACACAGTTTCAAATGTAGATATGATAGAGCCCAGTAGGCTCGGGAATCTGTACACCTGTTGATTGACAGTTGAGAGGCGGGACCAAAGAGCCAAAGCTCAACCCCCGCAAGCACAATTAGGCGAGTACAATTAGGCGAGTACAGGCATACAAGGTAGTATTCCTCCAAGGAGTAACATTAACCTTTAAGTAGTGACTCAGCATATGTATGTCCTCACCTGCTATATGTACGCTCCTCAGCTTCCAATAACCTGTGATGATCTGATCACCGGCAATAGTGAAGACTCCGAGCAAATCGCTCGCTGGCCTGCCATTTAGGGAGTGGGTCTGGAAATTTGTAATTTAGAATCACTTGCTATGATCCACTTACGAGAATGCAGAAGAAACCAAGACTTTCCTCCAAGTATTTAAAAGAATCTGATAAAGTGGAATTTTAATATTCATTTGTATCAATAGTGTCTTAAGTACACTAACCAAGTCAGTTTTAATCTCCTTTTAGGGAAGACCCTTCCCATCTTTTTAGCCTTACCTTGATAGTGTCCACGGACAAAGAGTTTATGCCGAGATCGACAAGATGGAAGACCCCAGACACGACCTGCGATCTGTTGCAGCTTCGACGCAGAACGCTACTGGCCAAATCCCCCAGGTCCATTCCGTTGAACTGAGGGAACTGTTTCAGGTAAAGTTCAAGTATGTTTATCGAGACAAGAAATACATCGCAAAGGGATAGAGTAACAGACTATTTTCTACCCCCCCAAACAGTTCCCTCTTCCCCACACATTAAAGTCCAGCTCCGGTACTTTCTTTAAAAATTAAACGAAGACAAATGTTTACAATATTTCATTCTACTTTTCTGCCGCTCACCGTGAGTGAGTTGGGTGGTTGATTACAGTTACTTACCGTGAGTACATTTACGTTTCTAGCTTCTAGTACGCGCACCAACAGGGCCGCAGTCAGGCTAACATCCAGGTCCTTCATCCAGAAGTCACTAGCAGTCTCCCCAGAGAGGATGCTCAGTCCCAGCTGTGCCAAGTCGGCACTTGCATTCTTGGCGAACCTCAATGTACCTGCAAAAGTACCATTTGGGTAATAAGTACCTTTAGTGTGGTTATTTTACCTGGGGAAAAAAACAACTGCGTCATTGGGTGCTCGGTAACTACATTTGGGGCACTGCCTTTTTCGCCCGAGTCGAACTAATCTGACTTATTTATTGTCATTTTAACCATCTAGTCAACTAAACTGGAATATTGCCTTACGCTAACAAGCTAGAAATGCCATTTCGTTCATTACGATGAAAACTAGCAGAGCAAGGCAGAAGTCTTATAAGTTTCAATATAGAATACGGGTTAACCCCCCCCCACAAGATTAATTACGTGAACCACAAATTTTATAAGTTTTACCATAAATATTAAAGTTATCTATGGTGAGGTGGCCACAGAGGGCGTCTAAATCGACACCGTTGATTCCCCCAGCGCTACGAAGTTTCCGGTGATGCTGACGGAGCCAAGGAATGTCATCGAGGAGGTGAAGACAACGTTGGAAGTGGTGTAAAGGATTGCGTCTTGCGAGAGGTCCCAACCTTGTATACGTCCAGAGAGACTCGTCCACAACAGCGACCTCGCCTCTTCTGCACAAAGAAAATTCACAAGTTGTGAAATTCAGACTACTTTCATTACATTAGTTAAATAGTAGCAAAATTTCAAGCCGATGTATTAAGAGGCTACCAAAGATTACGAATTTAAGACTAGTAAGTCTTGGTAATTTATTTACATATTTATGCTCCTTACCAAAGGTGACTGGGACAGTCATAACTGTAGACTCCGTTACGAGTAGACAAGCGGTGTGGAGGCGCGAGATGTCCACTCCCTGGACCAAGACTCCTGGAGATGTTGTCACGATACCACAGGTCATGATGTCCACCACCATCGCACCAGATATCACCTGATCTGAAGACTTCAGCAACCAGTCTCCTGTATACCGCGCTGATGGCACAGTGTCGAAAGTGTCTGGAAGTGGAAATGAAAATTAAATATTTCCATAAGTACAGCAAATAAGCTAGGGAAGGAACAATATTGAAAGGGTAAACTTAAAAAAAGCGAACTTACCAAGGAAGACGAGGGTGGTGATCGACGTGGCGCCCTCTATAACTAGTCCACCGGTAATTGTGGTGGTCTGGTCCAGGTACACCACACTCCTCGGTAACCTGTAGGGTGGGCGGAGTCAGCACTACAATGACTGATGATCAATATGACCAAACTACACCAGAAAATGAAACCAAGACGTTTCAGTTCGTCCTGGAGTATTATCAAGTAGATTGTGATGGGCAATGACATTAAGCAAGGTAAGGAAGAGAGGCGAGGAGGATGAAATTACTAGAGGTAGGCAAGAGCCAAGGCTAAAGCTAAAGATGGGATAGATGTAATGAAGGTGTAAGAATGGGGGGGGGGTTGAATAATGGGTACAAGACTGGAAACTTAAGAAAGAACGGGTAGGCTTATGTTAGGTCACGTTAGATAGAAATGTTAAGAGCATTTATGTACCGTGAAACCGAAGAGTCTAAAGCAACGAAGATAGTCCACACTGTCCAGGACAACCACCAAATTGCCTTTGAAAGAAGGACAAGAAAAGTCGTTAGTTTCGGGGAGGAAAGGGCAAGTTTGAAGCGACGAGAAAGGTGGCAATTCTTAGAAAAAACTAACAATAGTTCAAGTAATCATTAACAAGTTGTGTCGACATTTTTAAACCAAGTACTTCAAATCAATATTTGAAGACTAGTGTTATATTTTCCCTACGTTATACCCCACGAAGAGAGATTTCAGCGAGTACGCAAAAAAAAAAAAAAAAAAAAGATTCGGAAATCTATTTGATATATCATACAAACTCTTCCACACTACCGCAATCTAACCATAGGAAATGGACCCACATTATGTGGTTCCATTTCCACCACCAACTTTACTGCATTTATAAATCAAGCAGTTTTCAATAACTCAACATTGCAGAGTCATCTCAGGCATGCAAGAGTTTCCATATAAACTAGAGAAAATTTATACTTTGACCGTGTCGTGCCTAGATATGTCGAAGATTTTGTTTGAAGAGGTGAAGCCTCTGGTGGTGAGGTGTGTCTGCACCAGCAGCGTCCTCAGCCGTACTGCACTTGTCATCACCTGTACACCACCTGATGAAACAAATCTGCTTAACACCTGCCTCTGATGAAGACAGCCACCCAAGAGGTGGCACGGGCATGAATAGCCCCAAGACTTGCCTCTAACATTTTTTTTGTTCCATCTTTTTAAACTTTTTTTCCCATCTAGCCTGGTGCTCCTACCTGGGTTCCTCCTGAGGGAGGAAAGGAAGAGAGCGGTGACGTTGATTCTGTTGATAAAGTCCACCTGGAGACTGCCATCTTCACTCCGCCCGCGACTACCACCTCCAGAAAGCTCTTTCTTCCTGAAGGTGATCGGAAAAGAAGTGCCAACAAGTTACATACGTCTAGTAATTTTGTGGAGAGATCTTTTCATTGAAAACTTGGGGAGAGGGGGAACTGCACAAGTTTGAAATACATTTGAAGCCTAAAATGTGAATCTAGTTCATTTAAGCTTTCAATTACCTACCTGAAATTATTGCAGTGTCGTTCAACAGGACCAGATCAGCAAGCCGAACACCGGCCAATATGCACTCTGAGCACTCTAGTCTGAGGGGAGAGAGCACAGTTTTAGTGAATCTCTACCCAACCTGGCCTTGCCAGCGTTTACGTCACTAAACTGATGTACTAAGAATGCCCGAACCTATCCTAACCGTGAATCCATTGGTAGAAAACTAGAATCTTTTATTTTGCTAGGCTTCATGATTAGTGCATAAATTTATGCCAGAATGGGATTTATACGTTAAAAAATGTGATTTACTATCAAGGAAAACTGGTCTGCCATCCTCGTTAATACCCCAAGACTTACCTGGAGGCGGCTACGTTTTTGAAAGTAATGGGGTTGAGGAACGTCTTGACAACGGAGGAGTTTGTAGTTAAAGCCACATTCCTGGCGAATGTTGTCAGGTCAATGTTGTTGACCGTTGATTCTATCCTCATCTTGCCATTGACCAACACTTCGCTCTGCGTGCGACGAAAATTCATTATTATACTAATTAGCACTAGTCTTTTTTAACGCATAAAACTGAACAAGACAAATGCAATTTAAACCTTAGTGGGCAACATTTAATTGTTTTTAGATCCATTACAATGACTTAACTTTAGGTAAACGAGCAACTTTGGGTAAATTATGTTTATGCAACAATTAATACGTTTATCTAACCGATTCCAGCAGGTGTTGCCCAATGATGGCATTCCCAGTGGGTACAGTATGCAAGATAAAACGTCAATTACGCGTCGAATGAACGTTACAGTGTGGCCACTAGATTCCCAGGAAGTTGGTCCCGAGTACGTCATTTGAACGTACCGTGAAGGCGAGTGGCTGGGTGAAAACATTACGTCCTTTCAACGTTACGTAGTGCGAGGCTTCCACCTTGTTCAGCAAACCTGTCACCACAACCTCGCCAACTACCTGTAAACAGCGTTTCCAACAATGAACAAATTAATCTTAATCCGCAGAATTACAACCTGTAGCCATTAATACAAGGTAGGGCAAGTGAATGTTTGAATACATTAGTATGTGCAAATGCCTTGGGGCCAGAGTTATAAGAGCATGGTTAAAAAAAAGCGTGTTAGAATTTGTCTTTCCTAATCTGGCTAGAATTTTACAGCCAACCTTCAGTCAATAACATTTAAAAAAAATATCTTAATAAAGTAATGCAAATAATTTATCAGTCTTCAGAGCCTTTCACTAATCTTTGCAGTTCCAGGCATTTCAGTAAAGCCTACCGACGCCTACAGCTGGGCAAAGGATGTTTTTTCCTAGTTCATTTCTAGTTTCCAAGTCTGGAATGATTTGCACGATTGGAGAATTGACATTATCACGACCTAATACAGGAGTTCTGAACGTACACGTTACTCTGCCAATCAACAGTTTTGTTCCATTCAAGTATAATGTGCATTAAGACATTCGCAGAGGAAACGGGAGGTGAATATGCCCAAGAGTGAAAAAAAATTAGCAAAACTCACCGTTACAGGTTTCGAAAAGGTGATGGTAAAATCTATTGCGTTTGCGTCAAGTATCAAGCCGTTGCGAGCCACTTTGATCATGTCCACTTCGTTCACCAGTGCGACGTTTAGAGATTTATGAGCAGTTTCCTCACTTGTCCATGTGCGTAACTGAAGAACGAACATGGAGGTAGACGGAAGTAATAAAATAGGGTGAAGGAGAGGAAGGGTATGGCAACGGGAAACACGTATGGAGGTGCGAGGCACAAATGTTGGATTGGGGAAAGTCAAATAAAAAAAANCTAGCCGTTTGCAGGGTCGGAGTTCGATTCCGATGGTCCCAAGTGATCTGACTTACTTCACTGTCTCGTAAACCTTTACAAGTGAAATCTGGTCATAATGGCTTAAAGAAGTTATCGAAAAGAGCACTATCCCAATCATTATGAAACCTAGTAACTAGCAAAACTACGTGCTAAACCTGGAAGACTTCAAAGAACATAAAGACTCTGATATCATTCTGGATGCCATGGTGAAAACAGCAAGATTCAACAAGAGTGATGTCAAACCTATCTGATTCACCGACGAATTTAATAGACCATGATTCAAAGAAATATTGGAACAATTTCCGAGCATTCAGGTTTTCAGAGGAAATTAACGGTACTGCCCTTTACTGTTTTAACTGCATTATCGCACCGTTGCGAGAATGCAGTTCTAACAGTAAAATGCAGGTCTTTGTTCCATAAAGTGCGCATCACCACTGGCTGTCACAACCTAGCCAGAGATAGAAAATTAAACAAGTTTATCGATATGGATGACCGAGAATCTGGCAACTATTATAGAGTTGCATAGTGGAGGTCAGTAATTTAATCGTGGGGAAACCTTGATAGAAGTCTCGACTATACAATTTATTATGTCGTCGGGGGGACAGGCTGCCAGTGTTTATATACATATGTTAGGCTTAAATCTAGGTCCCTCCTCCCTCCCCAGGATGCAACACAACAATAAAAGAGACTGTCCTGTGTATCCATTTAATACTAGATAAACATACCAATTAGGTGATGTCCCCCCCCCCCACTCAATCATTTCTGTTCCTGCCGGAATTCCCAATTGCGAGTCCAGAATTAACAAGGACTACTATATACACAAAGGCTTCCTGGCCCCAACAAACTAATAAAAAAAACTTACTTCAGCAGTCTAGGATCGGTCGGAGACCGAAACATTTCCTCAGGAAAGATTATTGCACAAGACCACTTTAAAACCGCGTCCAGTAGCCTAGGATCCCCTCAACCCTCCCCACCTCTCCTGATAACCCATAAAAACCTCACTATCATAACCCCACCCACGTCCCCATCATTACTCCAGCCCTATCTCTTACCCCAATCTCTGCCACACTCAACCACACGCCGTCGCCCCTTTCAGACCTTCCCTCACCACCTCGCCCCTCCAGCCCGCCTAAGTTGTAATTCCTCTCCGCCATCCGTCTCCCACCGTCCCAATTATACTATCGGCCCGCTATCCTGGTGTTATATACGGCCGGGTTAAGACCAGCGACCAGCATGCTAATGTCCTGGATATCCACGTCTGCTGAGCCCCTCATGAGGGGAGGAGATGGGGCAAGGAGAAGGGAACGTTTAGAAGTGCTGAAGGGAGCAGCGTGAAGGGAGAGTGTAGTTTGAGAGGAGAGTGTAGCTTCAGGGGAAGGTCGGGCGTT
This sequence comes from Procambarus virginalis, assembly GCA_020271785.1. Classification (NCBI taxonomy): domain Eukaryota; kingdom Metazoa; phylum Arthropoda; class Malacostraca; order Decapoda; family Cambaridae; genus Procambarus; species Procambarus virginalis. The sequence goes on along the minus strand of WNGS01160430.1, from coordinate 627,107 downwards.
GGGAGATTGAGGAACAAGTAACATCAGACAACCAGGATTCAGAAACCATGCAGGGGGCTAGCTCTGAACCGACCATATAGCCAATTAAACCAAAGCAATGTAATTCTGCACATCACAACGGCATCACATTATGAATACTCTAGTAGTTATATCTTGTTAAACGCCATGCATCTGCTCTGATAAACTGGCCAACCTTTTAAAAGCTAGATTTCCGAAGATATTGGCGCAACCTCCCACGTTCCTTTTAATTAATACTTTAATAAAAGATGGTGAAACCTCCTAGCTTTAAAGAACGCAAGGTCGGGGAAATACTGGCAGCAAGATATTAGAAACCAGGGAACAGGAGACGGCAAACAATAGCAAGCAAGATTATCGCCATGCGCTGGGATGCCAGTATGCTTTTTATGGTAGCATTTTAACTATTCCTGCAAGGTTAGGACAAATAACCGCCATTAATTATTAGGATGTCTCTGAAATTAACATTCTGTAATAACAGTGCTTACACTTCTGTATTTACAGTAGTGAATAGAATAGTACAGTAGTGAATAGTAGAAAAAAGTTTGATTTTGAAGAATATTAAATTTTCCAAGTACTTTTAGAAGTAGATTCACATCAGATTAACTTAAAAACCTATTGGTCTTCACGTTTTTATTATGAACCGCTTAACATTGTTAATATACATCGAGAATTATATATAACTATAACAAACTTAAAATCTATAAAATGTCACATGAACAAGTTAAATACAATCTAATACTACTAACTGCCTTAACACTTAAAATATAAATAACTTAAAACTAGACGCAAACTCTAGACTGCCTTTCAGTATTTATGTAGGTATAATAACCAAGATACACCAAGTACAAAGTTGTAAACATTAGCACCATCGAAAATGTTGCCTCTAGCTATCCCAGGCGTTATGCGTTTTCCCACTACAACATTCTCTCATACTAAAGCAGTCTTCTGCATACTGCAGCTGACCATTAAATTTAATCTTAAGCAATGTTTTCGAAACAGTATAGGACAGTTGCGTATCCTAGCTAAGCTTGCCATTAATGTGTCAATTTTTAGCCTAGCGAAGCCTCGTCAACTATATTTCCATATTTTGGATCGTGTCAATACTCTTTGCTCCTGAAGATCTCTTCTAGGATTGTAGCGGGTTCTTCCTCGGGTGCGTCTTCCAGGGAACACGTCTGGCCGGCCACTGATATCCTGTGGACCACTGTTCCGTTGTCGTAAGTCGACCACGCCTCCAGTGTAGTCTTCCAGGCTGCGTGTAGCGATCCCTCCTCCCAGAACCTGCAAGCATATTGCAGAGAAAGTTTACATCCGTATAGGCTTACTGGGAATTAATAACTAGGAAAATGCACGCCTGAAGATGGTGCAAAGGTGAATTTTAGATGTTAGGTTTGTACCCCCCCCCCCACCATCCAAAAGTTTCCAAAATCTTTAACCATCTATCTACACCCTTGTGTTAGAGACGTAGTAATACACCCGGGGAAAGCACGTTACCACCCTCCCCAGGCCCCACATTGTAGTTTTGGGCCACTACATTACTTCAAGCTGTCAAGATAACGCTTTGATTGTAAAGGCATCTCTGCCTCTAGCAGCTTTACTAGAAAAATACCAAACTCTTATGCATTATTCCAAATTTGGTCGACTGGCACGAATTGCCAGCTTCTAGTTGGCTGCCTAGAATGAAAGACGTCAAAATACAATTTGCTGTCAGCCCCTGACCGTACCCCGCTCCTTCCCTGGTCAATGCTTACATGTGTATGCCCCTCTGGCTGAACCTCTTTACAAAGCCCTGCTGGTTGATTACGTAGAGGAGAAGCCGAGAGGGAATCGCCAAGAACCTGGCCTCCAGGGGCTGCATCACCGACAACACTTGCACCAAGTGGAAATTAGGCCGAGGTTGGTAATGATAGCGGTCACTGCTGCTGACAAAGTGGTGTAGCACCGCGCCAGAGTGACCCAGAGCAGTCAACCCGTCCTCACTGAACCAATCCATCCTGTCAAAGAATCAAGATTCGAACAAATTATGAAACTGCTTACACCTTAAAATACTTTTAATTTAGAATATTTAATACAAATTAGATTAAGGGAGGTTACCTTAAAAATTTGTTTATTCCTATCCAGATGTGAAACTTCATATTTTAGGTAGCTACATTAGGTCATTAATGATTCACGGGATAATACAGACCTGTAGATGTTGACTGCGCCTTCCTGATCGCCTCTGAAGGTCTCCAAGACCACCGCCAAGAATAGGTCCGAGCGGTGGGAAGCAAACTCTACCCACACCGCACTGTGAAGGTCAAACTCCTGCAACGGTTCTCAAACTTTAGTGTTACACCAAAAATTGTAGAACTGCGTCTTAAACCTAAATAGCATAATTAGCAAGTTAACAGCGAGTGAAAACATTACAAATTTACTAGAAAATTTTCACCGACTGTTAAGCGGTCAAAAAAAAAAAAAAAGAATTCATAGTTTGATATTTAGCCCAAGGGCAAAATATGGGAGCGTAATCTAATACCATTATCAAATGCTAAAACTTTCCTCTCGGATAAAAACCATTCTACAAGTTCTGTAAACTTTCCATCATGTACTATGATTACATGGACTAAATTTAGTAATAGGCTACATGGTACTATAATTTAAGTTTTCTTTGAGCCACGTAACCCAGTCTTCATACGGTAGCCTCGCCATCCTCTGCGACAACTGCACTATGTGCTACTATATTCTCACCTGCAGAATACTAAAGGAGGAGTTATGGTGGTCGCTCCTCCAGATATAAGCAGCCCCTCGGTGGTCAGGGAAGGTGCCAGGGTCTGCTACCGTCAGGAAGGTCCAGGATCTGCCCAGAGGGTCTTCGTGCTCTGCCACAGACACCTGTATGAGCAAAGGAACATTTGTGATTTAAGAAGAGATTCAAGATTAAGATGTTGAGTACTTGCATCATACTTGTGCCACAAACTTTCTTCAGTTGCAATGGTATTTAAATACGAAAATGGGCATAAGTTTTCAACAGGGTACATCTGCCAAAGTCTTAACCATTGCATAAAGCAACTCTTCACTGATAGATTAAAAAAGGGATTTTGAAAGCCTGAGAATGAAAAAAAATCACCTTGCGGGGGTTGATGGAGTGAAGGCGCTGTCGTTCCCTGAAGTGTCCAGCCGTATACTCGCAGAGTATGACCGTGTCGGAGCCACGGGCTTCCACCACAACCAGGCACGCCACTCCTCCCCACCACAGTACCTGCCACGCATTACAAGAATTCAGGGAAATTAACACTGAAGCCACGTATTAGTTTGGCCACGTGTTCCAGGGGAAAAAAAATTAAACATTTTTACTAGGTGGTGGAACACAAAAATGCAGCCTAGCTCTCACTTGGAGATCAGCAGCTCCTGGGGTAGGGATGAAGGAGACTAGGTAGGGTCGCTCAGTCACGCTCAGCCTGTACACCTTCACCCACTCGTCTCCAGCCACCTGCACCAAGAAACTTCATCTTAGCGTCATCATTAAATTTATCCGATTCTTGTTTACCCTTCAACGCTACTTTACAATAGTATATAGGCACACTAACTTTGCCATCTCCATTCACGTGTTTGATACCAATAATCCTGCCATGCCAATTTGGTCTAGTCCCACTTTACCATTCATGTTATGATTTACTTTGCATGATACTAGTTTGAATCTAAACCATGTTAATCTATTCATCGCACCTTCACCCTTTCATGCACGAAGTGAAGTCCAAACTTAAGAAGTTATATACAGGCAGTGAAACTCTGACCTTTTCACTTTACCGTCTAAGAGCTCCCATATTGCATGACGCAGCTTTTAAGCTAGTTTTGGTACATCCTAAGTACTAGGATGTATTTTTGTAGTGTTCAGAATACTAGGATGTATTTATTTTGAAGTTTTGTAGATACATCTGAGAAAAGGACAGCATAGTAATTTGCACGTTAATAGTTACCGTATTGCCACTAATTTGATAGGATGACCGCTTTTGTAAGATCTGTAAAAGGGCAACAGACAGATTGCACTAAATAATGACATCACGGAATAGGGGGGGGGGGAGGTAATCTGGGTCATCAGATTGTCTTTCAACGCAGTTTGCCTACATCTTTGATAGAATCTATTAGATATGACATGTCTCAGTCCAGCATGAATTACATCTCTACAGATTGCTTGTTACCAAGCCATTATAGGGTAAAATATTTTACTACCACGAGGCCCAAGAACAATTTAGGAAGTTTTAAGCTTTTCACCAAGGTCTGAAACTAATCTAATTACTAGTTGGGTTACAGACAAGTTTACGATTCTTTTATAAACTTAAACTGGGACCGTGGTCTTTGCCATATTAAATATTTAGTTCCCCCCCCCCATTTAAACAAATAGTCTTTTTTTCTATAATTTAAGCAGGAGTTTTCACTTAAAACCTTTTCATTCTGTATCGTACCAAAAGCACAAGGGTTTATACCGAGGCGTCACCCGCTTTTCTATGTAGTTCTGGACTATGCTCAGGGCTCTGTCATAATTGCAGGTTGGTTAGTAAGCTTTTAAGGCGACCTTAACCCACTATAGGATAAGCGTCAAACTTAATCCAAACAAAGTAAGTAATTATCAATAGAAGGCACCAAACCGGGAAGGCTATGTAATAATCCAAACAAAGTTGCGCTTTAAATATGCTGCTACGTGTAGCACTGTTACGAAAAGGCCTAATCAAGTTCTATAATACTGCATCTTGCAAAGTTACTACGAGAAGACAATAGCGAGGCTACCTGGTGGGAGGTGGTGTTGGTATGGCTGGCGTCTTCAAAGTTACAAGCATGACCAGTGACAACGAAGATGCTCTCATCTTGTCTTCTGTAGCCCACTACGCTTCTCGTACAGTTACCAGGGATCACATCTGGCCAGGAGTCACACCGTTAACATACATCAAGAGTATTCTACAATTATAGTATTTTATATCTTGGCATTTTAATTGCTAAAGTATAGTTATGCAATCTATTCTAGATTGAAATATTAGCTGGAGCAATCATTTTAGCCTAAAAATATGAAAAATAGAGTTTCGTGCAAGTTCCGTTGCAGAATAGGCTTTAGATACAGCTAAAGCCGACCTTTTTTCGTCATCCTTTATAAGTAGTCACTTTATTAATCTTTAAACTACCAAATTTAAAAAATCTAGTTCAAGACATTAACAACATACCGAAGTCTAAGTACTGCTTTGAAGCAGTGTTGTACCCGAGGAGTCTGACGCCGCCGAATCTAGTTACGAGTGCCAGGTAGCCGGAAGCCAAGGCGCCAGCAGCCTTGCCCCAAGCCAGTCTCAGGGGCACCAACCTCTGCGGCGCCGCCTGGAACCGTTGCACTAAACGCCAACCCCAGAATTCTCGTACACGGCCTGTTTAAACAGCATCGAGTCATTAAAGGTTACAATAACTAGTAAAGACCCTGTGCCAGTGCGTACATCATTGGCATTTACCACAGATAGGCTTCAAACTTATCAGGTTCGCAAATTGTTGACGTTTCAGTATAAAAGTATTATTTACTTTATACAAACTTCCATCCTAACCGTCAAACCCATCTGCATTTCTTTTGTAGCCATAAGCTGCTATTAAACTATAAAATGGCTAGTGAACCAAGCATTTACAAGCCTAATTTACAAATCTAAACTTGCGTTTGGATTCGTTCCAGAAAAAACACTTCAGTATGACTTTAGATACAGTTTAATATTTGTAGGACGTTGTTACCTTTGACTGCCCAATTGACGGCGTTGGAGAGTTCTTGCACCTGGAAACTGCTCTGCCTGTACTCCATGTTGCTCAGGGCACCGTCAACAACATCGCCCAAGGCGATGGCTTTAGGCCCGTAGCTCATGTCCTTGAACACTACTGCAACATGGAACGTCACTGGCTGCCTTACCCTGTTGGCTCCATTTACCTGGAACTGGAAGTGAAGGAAGTGATCAAGACAGACCACGAAACAATGGGTATAAATTGGATAAGTTTAGATTTAGGAGAGACTGGTAAATACTGGTTCGGTAACAGGGTTGTTGATTTGTGGCACCAATTACCGCGTAACGTGGTGGAGGTGGGGTCCCTTGATTGTTTCAAGCATGGGTTGGACATTCATATGAGTGGGATTGGGTGGTTAGAGGTAGGAGCTGCCTCATATGGGCCAATAGGCCTTCTGGAGTTAACTTTGTTATGTTCTTAACGAAGTTACCTTGTACTGTAGTGTGACTTTCAAGCCAAACAGAGCGATCTAAAAGTTAAAAATTTGTATAGATTGAAATCAAAGTTTGAGAATTACAGACAATAGTTACCTAAACGATTTGATTAACTTTTACATCCGAAGGGATGTATTTGCTAGAAATTTGGCCTTTTAAACAATCTACAGGGATAAAATACTGGATCATGAACAATTCTATACAAGTGTTTTAAATTCATTTCATTCCGAATTATGTCAAACAAAATCCTAGATGGTATTTTCAAGTTTTATCCGGCAACCAGCCCTCGGCAGAAAGGTAGGTAGCCAGTTCTTTCCCTTCCTTCCCAAAGTCTCCAGGGGCACCCTACTTGGGAAGTACCATAGCCTAACCACAAAGCCGCTTTCAAACCCTCCCGACCATCAAATCACCACTCCCCAGAAACCCCCTACTGCATACCTCCCTTCACTGCTTACCGCTCGCTCCAACAACGCCGTCAGGTTGAGGCCGTTGAACAAGCCGTCTGTAGCAGACAAGGAACTAGCCAGGAAGCCCATACCTGCCGAAGGAAACCATTTTTTACTAACTATTCAATTAAAATGTCATTTAAATATGGACAGTTTCTTGTCAACACTAGATCTTTACAGAGGACAGTTCTCTACCAAGACCATACCTTCTGTAAGGAAGACTGACAGATGACCCGTCATGACTTGTGTGCCAGAGAGGGTCAGTAACTGAAGCAAGGAAACCTCGACACCATTCACTAGACCATGTACCTTCACACTGGGGGGGGGGGGAAATAATTAACGCTAATCTAACTTGCCGTCTGATTTAATATTTCCAAAAAGCCATTCCAAGAATTGGATTAATTTTACATGTCTACTTTCACATCTTTGCTCAAAACTGTTGCAACGATTTTTCAGTTCTAAATTTTCATTAGCATGTATTTAGAAATGTTTTAGATCTTTTTCTAAAAGTTTTAATATTGACTTACTCTCCGGAGGCGACTGTGAGGGAGGCGTTGAAGGTAGTAAGGCCAGGAATGTTGCCACATGCATCTCTGTACACAACCAAACTGAAGGACTCCGAGACGTCCACTCCTTGCACTCTTCTGTACACAAAAGATTTAAAAACTCAAATGGCTATTTAGGCTTCAATTCGACAACAGTAAAGAAAATCTTTAGTACCGTCACTTGTACTCTAAGTGGCATACAAATACGACTATTTACTACGAGTCTACA
>WNGS01160430.1:605063-612224 GCA_020271785.1 Procambarus virginalis | reverse complement strand
GATCCTCTAAAATTTTGGCCGGGTCATTTGGGAAGGTGAGACATCAATTTTCCAATAGAAAACTGTGATAGAAACTTTACGCCACGAACTGTGCTTGAGAATGGCAGACTCGTGGTACCAGCTCCAATAGAATTCAGAGTTGAGAGAACCATCCAATGAGAACCCAATTCACAGTTAAGTCTGACATCATTCACTGTGCTAGAGACGATGTCAAGAAGTGCCCGGATGATCGGAGACCAAGAGCTGCATCTCTCCAGTGTAAAGGGTCATAGGACAAGACATAGGAACAAGAGGGCCTGCGGGCCGCTCCAAGGAACAGCCTGGTGGACCAAACTCTCACAAGTCAAGCCTGGCCTCGGACCGGGCTTGGGGAGTAGAAGAACTCCCAGAACCCCATCAAGCAGGTATTAAGACTTTTTCCAGTGATTATTTAGACCAGAAACATATTTGGTCCCCTCTGTGGTTCTAGTAAGCGATGTCATGCATCTTTGTGAATTTCCAGGATGATATGGGCGAACCAGTCCTGCCTCAACTTCAGCATTGCCAGCTGGTACAGAATCATCTGTCATTGGCTTTTGATAGAGACGGATAGAACCGTCTATCCGTCTGTCACTGGATAGATAAGGGCACCAGGGAAGCCAACTAAGGATGGTACTGGTGACCTCGGTAAGACTTGGGAGTCCCATAATGGCTAGATTGACCTAATTCAAAGGGTTGTTTCAGCGGTGTGAGGACAACCCAAGGGACAGGTTTGGGGTGGTTAACTGAACCAGGTGTTGGGGTGGTTAACTGAACAGGTGTTGGGGGGGTTAATTGAACAGGTGTTGGGGTGGTTAATTGAACAGGTGTTGGGGTAGTTAACTGAACAGGTGTTGGGGTGGTTAATTGAACAGGTGTTGGGGTGGTTAACTGAACAGGTGTTGGGGTGGTTAACTGAACAGGTGTTGGGGTGGTTACAGGTGTTGGGGGGGTTAATTGAACAGGTGTTGGGGTGGTTAACAGGTGTTGGGGTGGTTAACAGGTGTTGGGGTGGTTATTGAACAGGGTTGGGGTGGTTAACAGGTGTTGGGGTGGTTAAGTCTTAGGCTCCAACAAAGGTGGGTTAAAGTGTTGGTTAGTTGATTGGTAGATTCTCTTAATTAGTGCAAATTGTTTTGACTAGAAAGTCTTTGGCATGTTGGATTATCTGGCCTTGCGTCAAATTATTTCAAAATAATTATCTTGCGTTAAGTGATAATCTCAATTATCTTGTGTCAAATTATCATGAAGAACAACAATAATGCAAACAAACTGTTGACTATAGAAGCTTAAGTCCCCCCCCAAAAAAAAATCCAATTTTATAAACAAGCTACATATGTAAGAAAATCTGTAAATCTCCTATTCGCAGCTGGCAATGGTTTTATCGTTGTTAAAAGACTGAAGAAGACGGAGCCGAAGCCTATCACGCTCCAGAATTATTGACTCCTCTCGTCTGGGTCAACTTCCCCCCAAAAAATCTAACATAACGATTTGCTTCCCAACCGTCATAACACAAACCCAAATAGAAATTCATTTGCTTTTCTGATTTCGCGAACGCTTGTCTGTGTATATATATATATATCCCTTTTTTGAATGTCGTGTGACGCAATTTCATATCCATTTCCGAGCGGTTCTCAAGGGATCGAAGGGGGAGCCCGCCAAGCCTCGTCTCGGAGGGCGCCCAAAGCCTCACTGTCGCTCTGTTTCAATTTTATTTATAGAACGGAGTCCTGCCCGGCCATACCTTGGTCATGGCGGAAAATGATGTCGGAACTGACCATTAGAATTAAATGGAGAGTGAAGGAAATATCCAGTGCTTTTGGACGGGGTATGATTAATGTCCTCTCTAGCTGTTTCCGCGTGGTAGCCTCTTCCCTCCGACTCCCTTTATGGCAATTATTTGTTGTAAATTGGAAAAAATGAGTGATGTGCCACCATGAGCACACACACACACACACACACACACACACACACACACACACACACACACACACACACATACACACACACACACACACACACACACACACACACACACACACACACACACACACACACACACGATCACCACATTAAAAATTCTCAGGGGAATTGATAGGATAGATGAAGAGTTTATTTAACACAAGGGGCACACACACTAGGGGACACAGGGGGAAACTGAGTGCCCAAATTGGGCCACAGAGATATTAGAAAGAACGTTTCCAGTGTCAAAGTAATTAACAAATGGAATGCATTAGGCAGTGATGTGGTGGAGGCTGACTCCATACACAGTTTCAAACGTAGATATGATAGAGCCCAGTAGGCTCAGGAACCTGTACACCAGTTGATTGACAGTTGAGAGGCGGGACCAAAGAGCCAAAGCTCAACCCCCCGCAAGCACAATTAGGTGAGTACACACACACACACACACACACACACACACACACACACACACACACACACCACAAAAACACACCAGGACTAACGAAGTTAGCAGCCGGACCGTCACCTGTTCGCTGCACGGAATATTGGATGTAGAACCAATTTCGTATGAACACGTAACAAGGATGAAATTGGTATATACCGAGGCACCAAGATCGAATAGTACCATTCTTCACTCCTCTTCCTCCCCATTCCTCGCTCCCTCTCCCCAAGCCTTCCTCCACTCTATGGCTAACGACACAACTCCCTTCCCCCAAGTTTACAACGAGGAGTAAACTAAACTTAACATGCAATAGGGACAAAAGGAAAAAAAATGGATAATGGCTAAACACGGACCTTTTTCCCCCGTCCCTTCTACTTCTCCCTTTCGTCTCCCATTATGTCTATTTTCTCACCCCTCTCCCATTCCTCGTCATCCCACACCTCTCTCCCCCAGAGGTAAAGTTGGCTGCGGTCTCAAAGCTTATTCAAAACACTATCTCAAGCGATGTTAGGAAAGACTTGAGACCAAGCTTACAGCCTACCGTAGACCTAGAGTGAGGGAGGGTGTGGGAGACGGGAGAGAGGGTAGAGGAGAGGGAGTAATGGAGTAGGTAATGAGGGGAGGAGGTGGGAGAATGTGCAAATAAAGGAAGATTAATGGGCCAAAGGAAACTTGAAAGGCAAGTTTCAAAATACAACATTTCTCGAACTTGGGGGAACTCGAACTTGTAGTAGATATGATAGAGGAAAAATTGTTCGGGGAATCAGTACATTAGACAAGCGAAGATTAGAGAGGCGGGGTCCAAGAGCTAACAGCTCGATCCAGCAAGCAGAAATAGCAATTACCCACAGCCCCAAGCGGGCCGCCGCCTCAAGACATACTGTCCACCATCCCATACAGACCAACCATCCTTTCTACAACCCTCCTTCTACGTTGCTTAATGGGCGTTAACACGATCTTCCCACTGATATAAAATCCTCACCATCCGCCCCCTTGTGTTTGGCCCGTGAAGGGTTGGGGAGAGGAGTGATGTTCCAGTTTATGGAACCTTCAGAAGAACTTTGTGTGAGTGGGGCCTTAAGTGCCTCCTCCGTTTTCTGTATCTCTTGTCTCTTTAGTTTTTTATGGAGGGTTAACTGTCGTAGGAATCTCTGATATCAAGCTACAAATGGCTCGTCTTATTGGGGGGTGAAGGAGCTGGGGAGGGGTGTGGATGTATTGGAGGGGGGTCTGGGGAAGGGGGTAGATGGGACGGGGGGGGGGGGTGTTTGGGAAGGGTAGGTGAGGTTATCTTGAGATGATTTCGGGACTTTTTTTTAGTTGTTGTTGTTGTTATAGATTCAGCTACTCGGAACAAGCTCCAAGTAGCACGGGCTATGGTGAGCCCGTAACTTACCTGGCACAGGAGCGGGGCAAGAAGCACGGGCTATGGTTAGCCTCGTGGACGGGAGATGTCTCCCGTCTGTTTTTTTTTTTTAGTGTCCCCGCGGCCCGGTCCTCGACCAGGCCTCCACCCCCAGGAAGCAGCCCGTGACAGCTGACTAACACCCAGGTACCTATTTTACTGCTAGGTAACAGGGGGCATAGGGTGAAAGAAACTCTGCCCATTGTTTCTCGCCGGCGCCTGGGATCGAACCCAGGACCACAGGATCACAAGTCCAGCGTGCTGTCCGTTCGGCCGACCGGCTCCAACCGGGGTGGATGGATGGGCGGGGTATGGGTGTGTGTGTGGGTGCAGTCCATCCTCCTAAGGATTCCCAACGTCAAGAAAACGGTCAATTTAAAGTGGTCTCTCCTAACCTACCAGAGGACCCAAAACAGAAAACGGGACAGTACGTCACTTTCGCCAACCGCTTTCATTTTCTAGTACGACGATTTTTGGCCTTAGGTGACACATACGAGTGAAATGTGACGTTTTTTGTAAGGGGACAGGTTGGTAGGTGTGTGTGTGTGTGTGTGTGTGGTGTGTGTGTGTGTGTGTGTGTGTGTGTGTGTGTGGGTGTGTGTGTGTGTGTGTGTGTGTGTGTGTGTGTGTGTGTGTGTGTGTGTGTGTGTGTGTGTGTGTGTTTCCCATCATCTACAGTTTTGTTTGATTCAATCGAATTCGTGTAATTATATTGAATGAAAGTGAATAGGACTACAAAAATCAACTCACAACATTACAAATTATATAACATTGCATTGATATACCATTCCACCAATCATATAACTGTTGAATTTATTACAATTCACGGCTGGTATTAAATTTACATTTCTCACAAATTTAAAACAACAGGATTCAATAACATTTATTTTATGACATGATTTCTTAAATTCAATATAATCAATAGAATGATTTGTATTTCTGCCATAAACAATAGGTGGATCACAATATATACATAGATATTGTTTACATATCCATTATAATTACAAGATTTTTTTAATTAATCCACGTTTTAATTAATCCACGTTAATCCAAGAAGCTCAGGAATTTCAATAAATATAGTAATAATATAAATATATAACTCATATAAACATAAACATCACAACGCATCAAAACAAAAAAAAGAGATTGACTGTTTTGTCCAATATTAAAATAATATAAATTTAAAAATTAATTTTTGATTTATTAAATCAAACGCTAATGTCATTAATGGCACATTGAGTGCAACAGATTTGTTATGAAGTCTTTCAATTAATTCAACTAAAGTCGTAAGGGAATTCTATGTGAATACTTGGCAGCATACACTTCTATGGTTCTGGTATGGTAAACTATGGTTTACTTCTATGAACTTCTATGGTTCTATGGTAAACTACGAGAAAAGATCAATTTCTCACCCAAATCAACACATCAAATCAAGCAGTGCAAGAAATGGATATTCCAATTGTTATATTCTGAATAGATAACATATCTTGAGGTTATCTTGAGATGATTTCGGGGCTTAGCTTCCCCGCGGCCCGGTCCTCAACCCAAGCCTCATTTTTGTTACACATCTCCAGGAAGCAGCCCGTAGCAGCTGTCTAACTCCCAGGTACCTATTTACTGCTAGGTGAACAGAAACATCAAGGTGAAAGAAACTCTACCTACTACGAAGGCAGAACTATGAATCCCGAATGCATTAAAACAAAAAAAAGGTTGAAACTGTTATTTTGACTTAAAATTCAGATATAAATATAAATTCCAAACGCAAGAATTGATGCTCAAAGCCTACAGTAACATTAATTTTTTCGGGAATCTATGTAATCAATGATGAGAACAGAGATGATAAAAATCTTCCATTGATGACATCGTAGAGGTGACGGGGGCGGGGGGGGGGGGGGGGGCGGGGCGGAGAAGGGAGTCCGAGGCCATCAGTCCGGGTCGGGAGATCTTCCACTAACGTTATTCTTGTATTTACGACATCGTTTCCTGCTTTACAGTCTCGATAAATCCGGGTGACTGGAAATGACCCGATTGGTGTGTTTGCCGGTGTTGTAGGTATGGCGCTGATGGCTTTTGTGGTTCGTTATACCTTTGTTACATTAAAGAACTTTAGTCTTATCATCAGTAACCATATTGTTTCAAGCTACTTCCTCGAGAGCCTCAAGTAGAGGAAGCGTACCCACGTTTTAGCCGGGATACGAACCCGTCCTCTCGAATTATACGTCGCATTTTGACGTCAAAATCAACAACGGTTATAATATGATGTGCTATAAATTATAGTGGCTCTCAAACTTTTACATTTTCTATGCAACCTGTGTTCAGGGAAGAGGTAACCCCCTGGTGACAATCACTTCAAAACCTCTACTTAATTAATGCTATTATCTACTCCTTGTCTGTGGCTAGGTTTCATTTCGTTTGATTACGTTAATATGGTGCATTATTAAAAAAATATGTGAAATATAACATTTTAAGTATTTTTGAGTATCCCCTAGAATTTCATTTATAGAAATTCAAATTCTTCAGACCGTTTCAAAGAAAACGAATGATAGACTTATATTTTAAACCAACGACTTATAATCAAATAAAGTTATAACTTGAGAATATTATCTGTTCAGGACAAAGGTTCACTTGGTAGTTTACAAGCTCACTATTACTGGAACCGTTATATGCTTTCAGACCATCGCTAAGAACTAGATAACTACCCAGTTGGTATGAAAGGGGGAGTTTGATCTCTCGTTCTAATCACTTTACCCTGAAGACTGGGTCTTTCTATGCGTGGGTCACTCATTTAGATTAGGTTAGATTCAGGTGTTTTAGTACATCATATTCTGTCCTTTGTGGTATTTTATCTGGAGTATAAGGCTGGATTGAACTTGTAAATCGGATTAAAGGAGAAAGGATTTGTTAGTGTTGGGAGTCTGTTTAATGAACTTTTTCTTCTCGATGAATTTACAGAAAACGGTAAAGTTAGGGGTTTAAAAATGCCTCGTGGGGGGAAAATATATAGCATTAGGATACTGTCTAGGAACGTTGGATGTACATTGTTATTGTACTCTGAGAATAATATTAACTTTGTGTGATGGAGAGAATTTTAAAGGTAATTGAAATCAGTGGAAAGGATAGGAAAATGGAGAAGGAAATGGAGTGGAGAAAAGAAGCGAATATAAGGTATTAAAAGTCAATAGAAGGATAGAGAGAAGCAGGAGGGACGGGAAGGGGAGGGGAGAGAGACTCCACCCGCTCCTCAGAGCGGCTCAAACTTGCGTCTTGGAGAGGTAACGAGGCAGAGGCAACTACTCGTTAGCGGCGTCTTCACAACTCCTTACGAAGAAAGTGC
>WNGS01160430.1:592563-602563 GCA_020271785.1 Procambarus virginalis | reverse complement strand
TATATTTTGGTGTCGCTGTTAGTACATAGGCTACTGGTGGTAGTACATAGGCTACTGGTGTTAGTACATAGGCTACTGGTGTTAGTACATAGGTCACTGGTGTTAGTACATAGGCTACTGGTGTTAGTACATAGGCTACTGGTGTTAGTACATAGGTTACTGGTGTTAGTACATAGGTTACTGGTGTTAGTACATAGGCTACTGGTGTTAGTACATAGGTCACTGGTGTTAGTACATAGGCTACTGGTGTTAGTACATAGGTTACTGGTGTTAGTACATAGGCTACTGGTGTTAGTACATAGGCTACTGGTGTTAGTCCATAGGCTACTGGTGTTAGTACATAGGCTACTGGTGGCAGATAATTATCACAGTATCCCCAAGAAACAATTCTTATGATTCTGTCTGCATACAATATTAACAGTAGGCCTATTGGATGCTGCTAGCAATTGCTTTGTCACGGTTATTTTGTGTGGGGATATAATTAATAGGCTTATAATAGTCTATCCTCCAAAAATGATGGTACTTATAGCAACTATTTGGTCAAACATGCAAAAATGATCTGCTGGAGCGAAAGAAATTAGTTTTGTACTATTTGATTGCCCCAAATGTATGCTTAAACAAATTTAATAGTATAAAAAACACTAACCTACCCAAGGCCTAAATGAGCAGTCCTAGGCTTAATATATGCTATCATAACCCTAATTTAATACATATGAATACTTTAATAGACCTCCAACACACAATAGGTTTACTTTTGGCTCTGTTCTGTACTCTCTACAAATTGATAGTACATAACGTGAATATTGTTGACGGCAACAAATCATTTTGGTACGTCCGATCTAACAATTTATACTTATAACCTCATTTTAGAAGGATGGGTTGGGGTATAAATATGGGAGCTGCCTCGCATTGCCTGTGGTGGTCCTTGTCAGGGAGGCAAAGAGCTTGTTAGGCAGCAACAGTACAGTGTATTCAAGTATTACTAAGATGCAATGCTTGAGGAGATATACAGCGAGAGGCGTACTTTGCTTCATGCGATTGATTGCAAGAATCAATCTCCTTGTGGCCCAGTGTCTGACCAGGCGGCCTGGTTGGTGATCTGGCCAACCAGGCTGTTAGACGCCGCTGCTCCCAGTCCAACACATTAATTACAACTCAATGATCAGGAATTCTTTGGTGGTTTCTCCTCAAGTTCCCTCTTGAAACAATATTGCATAAATTATATGGACCGCTAGAACATAATCCGGTCTCTCATGTCGAGTTTTGTTTAGTAGTGTAAATACGGACATTCCCGGCAAAAACGTCCTCACTAGGTCTTCATTTTATCCCAATTTTGTATAATTGCAAAACCAGAACCTCGTGATCTCTCAACAGCCACACATCCTGGAACTTATTGTCTCCCTTCATGTATTATGAGCTCGGGGTTTGGTCTGGGAATGTCAGAGTACAGATGTCCGAGTGTTCTCTTTTGGAGCCTGAGTTTTCCCCCTTTTGTGCAGCGACTCGTATTTACACAGGCGAAAGGGGTTATGTTTAGGCCGTTATATATTTTGCTTAACTCTTTCAAAAAAATGCTTTTGGCAGAGTGATTTTGGAATTTAAAGATGAAAAAAAGTAACTTGAATATTATGTAAATGAAAAGTTTAGTATCACCTGAAATGTCTTTAGTTATCATCTTAATCTGTGAATTTATGACTTAAAGTTTGAGTGATGCGCTCACATTTATTCTTGAGATTGTGAAAATCCGGTGAAACGCAAGTGATTTCAAGAAATTTAATGTCATAGTTTTAATGGGTTTTCATTAAATTGGCTCCAAAAGCCCGTTTTCTCCATTTCCAACTTCGTACAAAAACTGCAATTTTGCCTAACAACGAAGCAACCCGTTCTTGCACTTGCTTATAGTAAATATCTTGCTTATAAAATAGTGCATATGTAACGTANTTTTCGGGGCTTAGCGTCCCCACGGCCCGGTCCTCGACCAGGCCTCGTCGTTGCTGGACTGGTCACCCAGCTGTTGGACGCGGCTGCGCGCAGTCTGGGTATGAGTCACAGCCTGGTTGATCAGGTATCCTTTGGAGGTGTTATCAAGTTCTCTCTTGAACACCGTGAGGGAGAGCAAGTTATCTCTCCTCCCCCTCCCTCGTCTCTCCATCCCCCTCCCACTCTGTTTCTTTCCCCTCCTCTATCTCTCCTTCTCTTCCATCTCCCTTACATCTTGTCATTACATCACCGCCCCTCACCATTGCCCACCCGCCTTTCCTTTTCTCTGTCCAATTACAAACCCGTTCGCTACCTCCTCCCCCCCCTCTTACCCCCGTTCCTCTCTTTCTATCCCCCCCCGCCCCCGCCCCTCCATCACCTCCAAGAGGCGTGGCCCCAGTGGGGGGGTGGAAGCCCCCTCCACTCCTTGTTAAATATTAAATGATCTAATCTAGAAACTACCGCTGTGCCTCTTGGATTATAGGGTCCCTGTTTGCTATCATGAGAGCCTACACACACACACACACACACACACACACACACACACACACACACACACACACACACACACACACTTAATCCTTATGAGAAGGATTAAAACATAGGAGGACAGCTTGAGGCTTCAAGAAGACCTGGACAAGCTGCAGGAATGGTCGAATAAATGGTTGTTAGAGTTTAACCCAAGCAAATGTTATGTAATGAAGATAGGGGTAAGAAGCAGGAGACGAGATACAAGGTATCATTTGGGAGATGAAATACTTCAAGAGTCAGAGAGAGAGAAAGACCTGGGGGTTGATATCACGCCAGATCTGTCCCCTGAAGCTCATTTCAAGAGGATAACATCAGCAGCATATGCCAGGTTGGCTAACGTAAGAACGGCCTTTAGAAACTTGTGTAAGGAATCTTTCAGAACATTATATATCACATATGTCAGACCAATCCTGGAGTATGCGGCTCCAGCATGGAGTCCATATCTAGTCAAGCATAAGACTAAACTGGAAAAGGTTCAAACGTTTGCCACCAGACTAGTACCCGAGCTGAGAGGTATGAGCTACGAAGATAGACTACGGGAATTAAACCTCACTTCGTTGGAAGACAGAAGAGTTAGGGGGGGGGGACATGATCACCACATTCAAGATTCTCAAGGGAATCGTCAGGGTAGATAAAGACAGGCTATTTAACACAAGGGGCACACGCACTAGGGGACACAGGTGGAAACTGAGTGCCCAGATGAGCCACAGAGATATTAGAAAGAACTTTTTTAGTGTCAGAGTGGTTGACAAATGGAATGCATTAGGAAGTAATGTGGTGGAGGCTGACTCCATACACAGTTTCAAGTGTAGATATGATAGAGCCCAATAGGCTCAGGAACCTGTACACCTGTTGATGGCGGTTGAGAGGCGGGACCAAAGAGCCAGAGTTCAACCCCCGCAAGCACAGCTAGGTGAGTACAACTAGGTGAGTACACACACATACTCACACGGGGCTCTGATAGCTGAGTGGACAGCGCTCTGGACTCGTATTCCTAGGCTCAGGGTTCGATCCCGAGGATGGCAGAAACAAATGGGCAGAGTGGCTTTCACTCTGATGCCCCTGTTACCTGCCAGTAAATAGGTACCTGGGAGTTAGACAGCTGTCCGGGCTGCTTCCTGTGTGTGTGTGTGTGTGTGTGTGTGTGTGTGTGTGTGTGTGTGTGTGTGTACTTACCTATACTCAACTATTTGTGCTTGCGGGGGTTGAGCTTTGGCTCTTTGGTCCCGCCTCTCAACTGTGTGTGTGTGTGTGTGTGTGTGTGTGTGTGTGTGTGTGTGTGTGTGTGTGTAGGAACTCAGGGTACTTCGAGGGTGATGCCAGTAGATCCACTCACCTATTGTGCTTGGCAGAGCGAGTTAAACCAACTGATTTAAGATAATCTTTTTACAAAACTACTCACAACGTGTACCCAAATCACATAGAAACGCTCAACTCACCACGAAAGAAGAAAATGGGATTGTAGAGAAGATAACGAGGAATGATTGGAATAAGATGATTTTTAAGATGATTGGAAGATGATTTTTAAGATGATTAGAATAAGATGATTTTAAGATGATTGGAATAAGATGATTTTAAGATGATTGGAATAAGATGATTTTTAAGATGATTGGAAGATGATTTTAAAGATGATTGGAATAAGATGATTTTTAAGATGATTGAAATAAGATGATTTTTAAGATGATTGGAATAAGATGATTTTTAAGATGATTGGAATAAGATGATTTTTAAGATGATTGGAATAAGATGATTTTTAAGATGATTGGAATATGATGATTCTGCAACATAAAAAGTAGTTGGGCAAAATATGGGAGGACCAAACAGTGAATTGAGACCTTCTATAAAAACGAAATTATAGAGATGGAAAATTTGAAAAGCTAGAGAGAAGAAAAGGTGTATTGAAGATAATTAGGGATGGATAGAGGTAGAATTGTCGAGTGAGGGAGAGGTAGACATATCCAGTGAGGGATTAGGGAGGGAGGGAGTTATGAAGGGAAAGCACCAAGCCATCACGACTATATAGCACTGGGAAGGGGTCAGGATAAGGATTTGGGATGGGACGGGGAGGGAAAGGAATGGTGCCCAACCACTTGTGGACGGTCGGGGGGATTTGTTTTTGAAGGAAAATGGGGAGATTAGGCTACGAAAATGTGGAGGTGCGAATTCAGAATATTAGTCTAGTATGTGAGAACACAGTTGACATTGTTGCAAGGAAAGAAGAGGTTGCAGATATAGCTACAGAATATATAGTGCAACAGAGGCACAATAATAATAATCATGAAAACGGGGAATTCCAGAGGAGGACAGTTGTAATCCAGGGATTAATTGCAGAAAATATGATATCGTGGGAGTGAAGACTAAAGTTTGAAAGACAATAGATCTAGGAGAAAGATTACAAAGTCTGAATGTTGACCTCTCGGTGAAGGGAGTTTAGATATCACACCAGACTGGACTATAAGCGTAGTTTAAACATGTATATGAATGAGTTTGGCTAGATATAAACAGGAGCTGCCTCGTATGGGCCAATAGGGCTTCTGTAGTTTTCATTCTGCTGTTCTTATATCACAATAACACCAGAGACAGGCCTGTTCTTGGTCAATTTTCCAGCATTAAATCGGCAGCATACATAATGGAGCATTTCCTAAGAGGAACAGAAAGCTATTACAATGTATTCATTGAGAAAATCGCTGGAGCAGAGTGGGAATCGAACCAACATCCTGGTGAATGCCAGACTCGTTCCACTCACCAACATCCACGACATTCTACACCCCATCCCCTTCACCCTCTTACCTTGAGATGATTTCGGGGCTCAGCGTCCCCGCGGCCCGGTCGTCGACCTCTCAACACACCCCACCCACCTACCACCCCCCACAACACACAATGATAAAATCATCTGGAGCGAAGCAGGGAAGGGACGGAGGGAGGGTTTGAACCAGCCAATTTGGTACTCCCAAGCGCACGCCTTAAACAACTGAACCACGACAAGCTATTATACAAGTCATATAACTTTGAATTCCGCTGAATCCACTATAAGGGTTCTAGAGGCACCAAGGTAATACAGTGTCAAGGGATCAAACTTTACACTCTGGTGAGATATAGAGAGTTCTTCCACCAACGAACTCTTTAAATGCACATGAAAATCATATTAACGTTTTGTATTGATGAGAAAACTTCCCTGACCAATCACGTTAATGTTTGAGTAAAAACATTATTTATAAACAAAGATCAGCTGATGGCGAGTGTGAAAAACGTTGTTTATAAACAAAGATCAGCTGATGGCGAGTGTGTAAAACGTTGTTTATAAACAAAGATCAGCTGATGGCGAGTGAGCAAAAACATTATATAAACAAAGATCAGCTGATGGCTTGTGTGTAAAACGTTGTTTATAAACAAAGATCAGCTGATGGCGAGTGTGAAAAACGTTGTTTATAAACAAAGATCAGCTGATGGCTTGTGTGAAAAACGTTGTTTATAAACAAAGATCCGCTGATGGCGAGTGTGAAAAACGTTCTTCATTATATCACGATTGAATAAATTGATTGCAAAACATCAACCTAAAATACTCGTTGAAGAAACAACAACAAAATACCGGTAGTGATCCTGTAAGGAAAAATGAACCTAAAACAAACACATTTAAGGTAAACACTCGTGATCATTAAGGGAATGAACACAGCCAACGAAATATGATATAATTCCCGAGGAAAGGTCCAGGAGTCGGCAAATTACATGTTTTATTCAGGACGAAACCGGGAAGATTTGCACCAATCACGTTTCAACTTTACCCGGGCGTCTTCGGTTAATGTATGGCCCTCTGAAGGTGGGGCGGCCCGCCCTCTGAAGTGGTGGGGGGGGGGGGGGGTCTGAAGGGACATAATCACTACATACACGATACTGTGAGGAATTGACAAGTTGGATGAGGGCAGCTTCTTTAAATTGAGAGAAAATAGGTGGAGAGGGCATAGGTGACTGGAAATGCAAAGGAGTCGAAGGAATGTTAAGGAAATACTCGTACCCTATATGGGTGGTCTACAAGTGGAATTTCTGAGATGTCGTGGAAGCCACCTCCATCCACATCTTCGAGACCAGACACAAACAAAACCTGGAACGTCAGTAAAGTTAGAAAAAAACATCAGGAATAAGGCTGGTAGTCGAGCCGTTGCCACTGTTAGGTAAGCACACCACCACCACCACCACTCTCACCACACCACCACCACCACCACCACCACCACCATAGCCATACGTCCATCCCATCACAAAATAATATAACTTGATAATGGCGCTAAAGCAAATTTAATTAATCCTGAAGCCAATATTAATTATAATTACTGATTCAAACCTTTTTCACCCCGAGGTGTAGAGAGGCGCGGGGCGGCCCGCCATTTTCCCCTGACATACACGTGGCGCTCAGAATGTAAACAAAGACGCCTATTCGTCGAAAAATCACTTAGGAGTAAATATTTATTAATGAACAGGACTGAAACATAAATTTGTTGTATTTTTCCCCCTATTCATGTGATCCCCCCCCCCTAGCCACCCCCTCCAAGCCTTCCCCCCTTTCTATAACATGTTAATACATATTTTTGAACGATTATCACAATGATAATCGGATCGTCGGCGAATGGGCAGATTTAAAGGTCAACAAATTATATTGAGAGTTTATTATATAAAAGTCTGGGTAACGGAGTGGGTTAGGGGGTTGGTGGGTTGGACTGTCCTCCTTATTAATCATATTATCTGTGTATTGTCACAACGTTGTCGAATATTAACGAATATTCGACAATGGATATAAATCTGAACGTTTGGATTCAGGAAAGACCTGGGTAAATACCGGTTTGAAAACAGGGTTGTTAATGTATGTAACAACAAATTACCGGTAACATAAATAGACGTGGGATTGTTTCAAGCGTAGGGGTGACATCTGTATGAATGAATTTGAGCTGTTTCGTATGACTCAATAGGCTTTCTGTGGTTAATTCCTATCCTCTAAAATTTTGGCCGGGTCATTTGGGAAGGTGAGACATCAATTTTCCAATAGAAACTGTGATAGAAACTTTACGCCACGAACTGTGCTTGAGAATGGCAGACTCGTGGTACCAGCTCCAATAGAATTCAGAGTTGAGAGAACCATCCAATGAGAACCCAATTCACAGTTAAGTCTGACATCATTCACTGTGCTAGAGACGATGTCAAGAAGTGCCCGGATGATGGGAGACCAAGAGCTGCATCTCTCCAGTGTAAAGGCGTCATAGGACAAGACATAGGAACAAGAGGGCCTGCGGGCCGCTCCAAGGAACAGCCTGGTGGACCAAACTCTCACAAGTCAAGCCTGGCCTCGGACCGGGCTTGGGGAGTAGAAGAACTCCCAGAACTCTATCAAGCAGATATTAAGACTTTTTCCAGTGATTATTTAGAACCAGAAACATATTTTGGTCCCCTCTGTCGTTCTAGTAACCGATGTCATGCATCTTTGTGAATTTCCAGGATGATATGGGAGAACCAGTCCTGCCTCAACTTCAGCATTGCCAGCTGGTACAGAATCATCTGTCATTGGCTTTTGATAGAGACTGATAGAACCGTCTATCCGTCTGTCACTGGATAGATAAGGGCACCAGGGAGCCAACTAAGGATAATACTGGTGACCTCGGTAAGACTGGGAGTCCCATAATGGCTAGATTGACCTTATTCAAAGGGTTGTTTCAGCGGTGTAAGGACAACCCACAGGGACAGGTGTTGGAGTGGCTAATTGAACAGGTGTTGGGGTGGTTAACTGAACAGGTGTGGGGGTGGTTAACTGAACAGGTGTTGGGGTGGTTAACTGAACAGGTTGTTGGGGTGGTTAACAGGTGTTGGGGTGGTTAATTGAAACAGGTGTTGGGGTGGTTAAGTCTTAGCTCCAACAAAGTGGGTTAAAGTGGTGATTAGTTGATTGGTAGAATTCTCTTAATTAGTGCAAATTGTTTTGACTAGAAAGTCTTTGGCATGTTGGATTATCTGGCCTTGCGTCAAATTATTTCAAAATATTATCTTGCGTTAAGTGATATCTCATATCTTGTGTCAAATTATCATGAAGAACAACAATAATGCAAACAAACTGTTGACTATAGAAGCTTAAGTCCCCCCCCCAAAAAAATCCAATTATAAACAAGCTACATATGTAGAGAAATCTGTAAATATCTCTATCGCAGCTGCAATGGTTTTTATCGTTGTTAAAAGACTGAAGAAACGGAGCCGAAGCCTATTCACGCTCCAGGAATTATGACTCCTCTCGTCTGGGTACAACTTCCCCCCAAAAAATCTAACTACAACGATTTGATTCCCAACCGTAATAACCAAACGCAAATAGAAATTTCATTTGCTTTTCTGATTTCGCGAACGCTTTGTCTGTGTATATATATATACTATATCCCTTTTTTGAATGTCGTGTTACGCAATTTCATATCCATTTCCGGCGGTTCTCAAGGGTATCGAAGGGGGAGCCCGCCAGCCTCGTCTCGGAGGGGCGTCCAAAGCCTCACTGTCGCCTGTTTCAATTTTATTTATAGAACGGAGTCCTGCCCGGCCATACCTTGGTCATGGCGGAAAATGATGTCGGAACTGACCATTAGAATTAAATGGAGAGTGAAGGAAATATCCAATGCTTTTGGACGGGGTATGATTAATGTCCTCTCTAGCTGTTTCCGCGTGGTAGCCTCTTCCCTCCGACTCCCTTTATGGCAATTATTTGTTGTAAATTGGAAAAAATGAGTGATGTGCCACCATGAGCACACACACACACACACACACACCACACACACACACACACACACACACACACACACACACACACACACACTCCGGGGGGGCCAGGTAGCCTGGTGGGTATCGCGCAGGATTCGTAATTCTGTGGCGCGGGATTCGAATTCCCGCACCCGGCAGAAACAATGGGCAAAGTTTCTTTCACCCTATGCCCCTGTTACCTAGCAGTAAAATAGGTACTGGGTTAGTCAGCTGTCACGGGCTGCTTCCTGGGTGTGTGTGTGTGTGGTGTGGGAAAAAAAAAAGTAGTTAGTGTAGTTAGTAAACAGTTGATTGACAGTTGAGAGGCGGGCCGAAAGAGCAAAAGCTGAACCCCCGTAAAATACAACTAAGTGAATACACACACACACACACAACACACACACTGCGCTGCACTGCAATTCGCTGCACGGAATATTGGATGTAGAACCAAAGAGCCAAAGCTCAACCTCCGCAAGCATTAATTGCCAAAACTAGAAGACAGAAGAAAAAGAGGTGATATGATCACTACATACAAAATAGTAACAGGAATTGATAAAATCGACAGGAAAGTTTTCCTGAGACCTGGAGCTTCAAGAACAAGAGGTCATAGATATAAATTGGCTAAACCGATGCCGAAGAAATAAGAAAATTCACTTTCGCAAACAGAGTGGTAGACGGTTGGAACAAGTTAGGTTAGGTGAGAAGGTGGTGGAGGCCAAGACCGTCAGTAGTT
>WNGS01160430.1:554377-566726 GCA_020271785.1 Procambarus virginalis | reverse complement strand
AGAAAGTTAATATAGGATCATTAAAGCCAAAACGGTTCCGAAGTGGATTGGTGGTGGATTTTCTGGGGTCTTCAAAGATGCAAGAAAGTCCTTAGTCAATCCAGGTCAAGTATATGCAATAACGTACAAGAAATGGGTGGAATTGCATAAAAATTGGTCTAATTTTATAAAGGGGCGATAGATTACTCCTTAAACATCAACACTCTGTATAAACACCCTGATAAACACTATCTACACCTAACCTTTCCATAAACACCTAACTCTACTACACTTCACCTGTTGTTGTTGTTAAAGATTCGCTACCTGGAACAAGAAGTTCCAAGTAGCACGGGCACGGGCTATGGTGAGCCCGTAGTGGATGTTTTTGCTCTTATACACACACTTCACCTCCCCAAGCGGTTCAATATAAACCAGTAGACGGCTGCTTTACGGGCTTACCGTAGTCCCGTGCAACATAGACATTTCGTTCTGGATAGCTAAATCTAAAACAACAATACGGCTGCTTCGTGATCAACGAATAGTCTCCCTCAATAGTCTTCTAGGGAGACGCGAAGAAAGATGGAATAGGAAGAGAGGATAAGCAGTGGAAAAGGAGGAGAGTGGCTGGCAGACATCAGCACGCGATTCCCTAAGGGTGATGGGGTGGCCGCTGTTGTGATAGGCAGAAAGGGGGACGCCCCCTAGACGAGGGGTAAGAAAGGGCCACACACTTTATTCATTATTTTCATCTTTATTCCTACCTATCCGTCACGTCCTATCCTATCCGTCACGATACCCCTATCCTACGCATCCCAGTAACTCCATTATAATCGTCAAAATATCCCTGTCCAATGCGCCATAACATCCCTATCCAGTCCTGTACAATAACGCTATCCAATATACGTCAGAGGAACCGATAACAACGTCAAAGTACAATAGGACTCGTCCTCCTAATAGAACGTCGCATTTTGACGTATCACTCTACCTAAGGTCATAAATTGTCGTACTAGAAAATGGAAGCGGCCTGGCGAATTGACACACTGTCTCTTTTTCTGTTTTGGGTCCTCTGGTAGGTTAAGATAAGGGGAAACGTTAGTACGACATTTTCTTGACGTTGGGAACCTTAGGGGGACGGGTTGTTAATACTGGGTTTAAGGCTTCATGAACTCTGGACCAATTAGTTCAGGACTAAAAGTAAACTGTCTTTGTATACTCTGAGAAAGTATAAGTATATTTTTTCAGTATACATCTATCCTAGACAAAGATCAAGCTTTAAGTGATATAGCCAGGGGGTCAAGTCTCGTATATTTGATGTAAAGTATAATAAAATATTATATTATACTGCAGAATTGTTTCAAACCAGTTGAAACCATCTGAAAGGGTAAACAAAAACACTGAATAAGTGGATTCAGATCCACTTTAAGTGGATTTACAACACTAGACCACTGTCGTATCCAGCTTGCAATACACGCAATGTTGGAGAAATATTGCAGTTGCAACCAAAACGGTTTTCACTCAGTTTTTACCCAGTTTATTGAACATTTGTTCTAGATAACTTTCCCATAACAAGTAAAGGCCTCCAAGTTTGCCATTTTCCTAATGGTAAAACTTGGTCTACCGTAGGTAGACTAACTAATGGTTTACTAGTTAGACTGCTCTATTGTCATTGAAATTGCAAATGAAATATTTATTTAAAAATTCAAATGTTTACTTTGATCAACATCAACAGCCTAATGTGTAATTCAGTATCATCAATTAAACAAAATGGATTGCATATTTTACCATTTACTGAGTCCAGACATCGTTCAGACAGTTCAGACACTATGTGTGTGTGTTTGAATACAATGTTCACTAGCAGGTAAACAGAGGCTTCCACAGAACAAATGTGACTGCGTGGAATTCAATTATTCAATTAGTATAGATCCGATATATTAGATATGTAATTAATTAAG
Source organism: Procambarus virginalis (assembly GCA_020271785.1). Taxonomy (NCBI): domain Eukaryota; kingdom Metazoa; phylum Arthropoda; class Malacostraca; order Decapoda; family Cambaridae; genus Procambarus; species Procambarus virginalis. The sequence continues at coordinate 564,795 of WNGS01160430.1, read as the reverse complement.
TGTGATGAGCAATGTTTTCAAGGATTATAAGACGATACTTGACGAAGTTGCCTCTCAGTGTATCTCAAGGTTCCTGGTCATAGGGGAGAACTTGACGAGGGAACGAGAAGCAACAGTTTGTGGCAAGTGTAGACACACACACATACACACACACACACACACACCACACAGCACACACAGGGTTGGTGCAAGTATCCAGATCCAAAGAAACATACTTTTTGTAATTGGAATATCAAAACAAATCTATGAGGGGCGTTTTACTGCCCTCCCCCCCCTCTCCTCTCTCTCTCTCTCTCTCTCTCTCTCTTTCGTCTCTCTTTCTCTCTCTTTCATCTCTCTCCATCTCCTCTCTCTCTCACTTCTCTCTCTCTCATCTCTCTCCTCTCTCTCTCTCTCTCTCTCTTCGTCTCTCTCTCTCTCTCTCTCTCTCTCTCTCTCTCTACATCTTCTCCTCCTCTCTCTCTCTCACTGTCTAACTCTGTCATCTCTGTCTCTTCAGTATCTCTCTCTCTCTCTCTCTCTCTCCTCCCGCTCTCTCTCTCTCTCTCCATCTCCACCTCTCTACAGATCTCCTCCTCTTTCTCTCAATCTTCTCGCTCTCATCATCTCTCTCTCTCTCTCTCTCTCTCTCTCCTCGCGTCTCTATGTTCTCTCTGTCAATCTCTCTCTCTCTCTCTCTCTCGGTCTCATCTCTCGATATTTCCTTCTACTCTCTTCTCCTCTCGTCCACTCTCTCCTCTCTCTCTCTCTCGTCTCTCTCTCTCTCTCTCTCTCCTCTCTCTCCTCCCTTCTCTCTCGCTGTCTCACTCTCTCTCTCTCTCTCTCTCTCCTCTCCTCTCTCTCTCTCTCCCCTCTCTCTAACTCTCTCTTCCTCTCTCTCTCTCACTCTCTCTCTCTCCTCTCCCTGTCCCCCCCCCGCCCTTTCTTACAGCCTTTCTTTCTCAAATTATTTATTTTTATTCTTCCCCTCATCCTTTCCACTGAGTCGTTCCCTCGTCATTCCACCTCTTCTCCATCCCCCCTCACTATCCCCCTCCCTATTCCCTATTCTCTCCCGGGCCCTATTAGGAGGAACAGACAGACACCTGGACACCCGGGCCACGTGCACAGGTATTGGAGTAAAGTAATTACCTCATTAAACACCTGTAGACCGGGAATGAGCTGATTACCGTTCAAAAAACGTGAGCCCACATCCTCTACAGGGAATAGAGGATGTGAGTAACTAATGTCAGGACGACGTAATACAGTGGTAATGAGGATAAAAGAAACATGTGCACAACGGTATGAGGTAATGAAGATATGCTCTGCCTGTAAGAACAGGAATAATGTTTGGTTGTGTGGTGGTATGTAGGGGGGGTGTGATTGAGAAGAGGAGAGATGTCATGTGTTGAAACGTTTTGAAACGTGTGATATCGAGTGAGTTTATGACATCAGGCGGGCTGTCCGCTTGCTGGCACGATGTTATGGCAGGCAAGCTGTGTGTGTGTGTGGGTGGTGCGTGTGTGCGTGTGTGTGTCGTGTGTGTGTGGGTGTGTGGTGGTTTGTGTGTGTGGTTGGAAGGGGGGTAATGGAGGATTGAAGATGGCTTTAAAGTCAGTGGTTGCGCAGGCAGAAATAGTGTGTGGTGGGGGGGGGTGAGTGTGTGGTTGTGTGGGTTGGGAGTTACTAAAACGAAAAGCCGTCATGTGTGTGTGTGTGTGTTTGTTGTGTGGTTGTGTGTGTGTGTGTGTGTGTTTGTGTTTGTGTTTGCTGTGTGTTTTGTTGTGTGTGTTGCGGATGAACCCAATACCACACATGCCGAAAAAACCCTCTATACCTCCATGTCCATACACATTACAAGCAGAGGACCAGAACACACACACGAGAGGGTTGAAAAGCGCTTGATCACGAGAAATAACAACGAAGGTTGAGGCAGAATTGAACAGTGACAGTTCCTTGTTAGCATTTAGGCGCCAGTCCGCCTTAAATCATGTCGACCAGCAGCGCTCTGACGTCACATGTTTACCTCTGTGCATGTGGGTCCTGATTGCAGTGGAAACTCAAACAGTAATCACTGTGGCGGCGGCCGTAGCTGCTGCTGCTGTTAGTCCTCGCCTCCACTGTTTTTAAACGAGACCTGTTGTGTCATGGCTGCTCGTAACCAAGAGCAAAACTGACCCTCGCCCTGTAACGCTGACGCAAATTTTTATTGCGTTGTTTGCCACTAGGAACACACACACACACACTGGTAGCCACGTGGTTGAGAGAGAGATAGAGAATCAACAAAGGAAGTATCCTGAGATCGGTTACAAACAAAACCAATTCATTCAACTATTGTGGTCAGCGGGTGACTCTGAAGTCATTGGTGCATCTTGAGGTTCGAGCAGCGTCTTACAGCGACAGACAGGGAGGGTGGAACCTCTTTAAGGAGCTCCAGCCCTCCAAACACACACCGTAACGGTCCCGATGATTACAATCCAACCGCTTGGGCTGAACGGTAGAGCGATGGTCTCGCTTCATGCAGGTCGGCGTTCAATCCCCGACCGTCCAATAAGTGGTTGGGCACCATTCCTTTCCCCCGTCCCATCCAAGTGCTCTATATAGTCGTAATGGCTTGGCGCTTTCCCCTGATTTCCCCCCCTCCTGAATGATCCCTCCCGGGTGGTCTGAGCAATGACTTAAGTCACTTAAGATACGAGCAGCAGACCTCGTAAGTGGTCTGGTTATAATATCACTCGGTTCTCTTCATTTGCCACTACGTTCAAAATCCAACCTTCTAACCTAACCAGAAACGTACCAACCTAACCTACGCTATCGAGTCTGATTCATAGAAAACGTGGATATTTGTAGGCCACTACTTTTGTTACATTTGTTGCTATAACGTAGAAAACGCGATCTGCTAGTTGAGAGAACGGGATGATGACACTGGAGTACAACCGCTCAAAACAGCCAGATAAACAATGCTTTTTATTGATTAAGTACTTCATACAACACTCATAGTCTCTTCGTTCACTTTTGAGACAAATATAATACACAAGGAAGTGTAAATGGTTCATTTCCTCCAATCACAAGTTCACAAAATAATTCAATGAATAACAACTTTTTAGAACATTCGTTAATTTCACGTATTCAGTCTAACATGTAATCAGCTGATTTATGTAAACAGCGCGACACTGAAAATTTACATATATATATTTTTTGCAATTGCTCACACAATTAAGGTCAAGTTGCAATACATTATTTTAATTCAGGAGCAATTAGTTGGCATTGACAGAAATCCAGCCATCATATTGTGTTCAAAAGAGCGCGAAATGTTCCAACACGGAGCTTTTCACATTAAATTCCCGGGAGTTCCAATATTTTTTTAATGGCAGGAAATGGAAAATGGCGGGAAATGGAAAATGGCGGGAAATGGAAAGTGGCAGGAAATGGAAAGTGGCGGGAAATGGTAAGTAGCGGGAAATGAAAATTAGCGGGAAATGGAAAATGGCGGGAAATTGAAAATGGCGGGAAATTAAATATATCCGAGAAAAGTTTTGACTACAAAAGTATTACATGAAATGAAATCAATGTATTATATAAATTTTCCAACAGATTACAGTTACAAAATACATATCAGAAAAAAATATATAAGATTTGTGTATTTGCACATTAACACGCTACCAAAATAGCGTCACACAAAGGCGTTTTTCTCGAGACATTGACCACAATTTATGACGAATAATTTGTACCTCTCAAATTCTCACGCAATATCAAGAGTATATTTTTTTGCAATCTGCCTTGTCAACTAATAAGTCGCATTTTGTACTGAAATGACCCATTCGTTTAAAATACGACGAAATAATATACAATAAAACGCCATAATATTGACGTTTTCTATGAATCGTTTGTTTCTGGTTAGGCAAAATAGTTACATTTTTATTATAAATGTCAAATCACGAATTCGGGCCGAGTTGCTAGGCTACGAGTTCGATTCCCGTGTGGGTTTTTGTCCTCGGCCACAGCTGGCCACAACCGGCCACAGCTGGCCACAGCTGGCTATCTGGGGGCCGCAGCAGGTGGTATAACGGGAGCCGGAGGCCAGGAGTGAGGTCCCTCAGGAGCACAGGGGACCACTAGTAATTACCTTACACCATATATCCTTGTTACCGAGGGTTGAACCAGAGAATAGACCCTCCCCCATTTACCCCCCCCTTAACAAGTTATAGTCCCCCCTTTTTTGAGTAAAGAGAATGGAGAGTTACAGATGAAGGGTAAACTTTAGAAATAAGAAAAAAAATAGAATTTCTAAATAGAATGCTCCCAAATTTAGAAATGGGAACATTCGGGATGATAATCTATGAAAAATGTGTTATGAAGTCTTGTGTTAAAGTGCAAAACTAAACATTTCATACAATAGGGGCAACAAAGGTCATGGACGATACCTCTGGGCCCCCATATTATATACAATGTTTTCAAATTAAAATATTTAACGTTGTATAACAAACAGTGCTATATACCTTGCGAGATCAGGTTGAAACTAGCCTAAATACAGGTATATGTGAGACACCTATTCACACCTCGCTCCTAATGTTACACACGTGTACTATGTAACCTTTGTAATGGTTGAGGCAGCTGTAAGGAAACTGGACCTATGGTAGCTACTGTAACATATATTTTGACAGTAGGAGGGAGATTGGTTGATGGGGGGAGGTGTAGGGGGGGGGTGGATTATGGGGGTGAATAGTTGGGAAAATGGGGTTATTTAACAAGTGTGGCGCATCTGACAACTGGTACCTCCCCCCTCACCCCATCAACCAACCCCCTCCCCCTTACCACAGTCAGACAACTATGAACTGCTGCGGAGAATTAATAGCTAAACTTTTGTGGTGTTTAGCTGTAAGAAATGTGTTTTATTGCCCAGGGCCAGGTGGGGGGCGGAGTGCCCCCTCCCTGTTTCAATTACACCGGCAAACTGGCTCTTTTGTTACACATCTATGACGCCTCGCGCCCACAGGAGCCCTGCCTGCTCCCTGATAAAAGTTGAAACCAACATTGTGAACACAAGCTGCTGTTTTTACCGCAGACACTCGCTGCAGACTCTGCTCAGGAACCATTGTAAACTGCCACCAATTCCATCTAAATGATTGTTCACACAATATTAATTCCACGGAAGGCAGGCTTCACACAAACGCGGCAATTTCTGACAGTATATTAGGAATTCAAGCAAAACCTAATCCTGACAAGGAGGAGCAGAGGTCTCAGCGAATCCGGTCCTGCTTCAGAAGGACGGAGAAGACAGTAGACATGGTATTGAGAGGCGGCCTGCGATCAGTAGTTAAGTCTCCCCTGGGCCCATATATCCTCGTTTTCTACGGAGGTCGGCAAGGTCTTCCTGGCGGGCCAGACGTCCGGCCACCCCCTCCACGACCCCCATTGTGGCCAGCACCCCCCCTTTCCACGACCCCATTGTGGCCGACCACCCCCTCGTCGACCCCATTGTGGCCAGCACCCCCTCGTCGACCCCATTGTGGCCGACCACCCCCTCGTCGACCCCATTGTGACCGGCCACCCCCTCGTCGACCCCATTGTGACCGGCCACCCCCTCGTCGACCCCATTGTGACCGGCCACCCCCTCGTCGACCCCATTGTGGCCAGCACCCCTTCCAGAACCCCACTGTTTCCGGCCAACATCATATGTTTACACTACTCACCAGTGTTGCCACCTATGTTATGATCACTGACTAGTGTTGCCACCTATGTTATGATCACTGACTAGTGTTGCCACATGTTAAAACTAAGAATTGTTTTTATTATTTGTGTTGTCAAGCCAGGTGTCTGCTGATGTGCAGGGGTAATGGTCTGGGGTATGGGACGAACATAGGCTGGTACAAATTGGCCTACTTTAAATGCTTTCAGAAATATCAGCCTGTAACCCTATACCCCACATGCGATATTCATAACGTTTGAAATGAAATCGGCGATGTCATTTCCGTAGAGTGTATCGTTTACGCGACAACGATGAACTGAATTCATTCTGGTTGACTGTGATAAACATAGTGAATTAGGAAGACGATTAGCGTTGAAAATAGCTCGGGGAAACTATCATAAATCTTCCAGAGTGAGAGATATGAAGAGACAGAGATGCAGAGTTAGACAGGGGAGAGAGAGAGAGAGAGAGAGAAATAGAGTGATAGAAATAAACATATAGACATATACTCACCTATTTGTACTCACCTATTTGTGCTTGCGGGGGTTGAGCTCTGGCTCTTTGGTCCCGCCTCTCAACTGTCAATCAACTGTATACATATGGTCTGTTCCACAGGAGTGGTCCTATCATACTACACTGGAGCACACATTACACAGGAGGAATGATCATCACAACGTGGAAGATTCAGTTAATTAAGTCATTTTAATGAGGTGCAGAAGATTCTCACCTGCCCTCTGTCGAGGCTTCTGGAGAGATAATTGCCCTCAGGTAAATTCAGGTAAATTTAGGCCAGACCCAATCAATTGCTTCAGCCTTATCCAAGGCTGGATAACATATAGGCATCCTGTCAACCATCAGATCTTCCGATCCACTCTACGGCCAACTGTCTTAGCCAATCTGATGTCCTTATCTTATCTCAAAAACCAAATTGCTTGTTACTTAATAAGTAGTTATAATTATCATAACAAGGCTTATTTTCATTGATAGTTCCAACCATTGAAACGAGGCTAATGGCTTTTTTGTGGTTTTATGAAACCAGTTCTTAAATCAAAATTCTGAATTACATATTATAAGAGAACAAATCCACAAGGGCCGTGACGAGGTTTCGAACCTACGTCCGAGAGGATCCCAGACGCTGCCTTAATGTACCCCTAAGATCCTCTCGGATGTAGGTTCGAATCCTCGTCACGGCCCTTGTGGATTTGTTCATTTGATGCATCACGCTAGTGTGATTTCTCTGTGTACATATTATAATTTTATTCCAAATATACCCAGCCATTGTGGGCGGTTAATGACGACAATGGTGGGTGTATGGCAACCATGGGTTGCCATGACAACCAGTTGCCAGCTGCCCCTTGTGCTCTCAATAGATATACACAACTTTTATCTCTTGTGTGGGAAAAAAACTGCAATTTTTCTGGTCTCTTTGGCGTCATAGAGACTCACTCACCGTTTATTTAAAATTTGTGGCCCCGACAATAACAATCAATGGCTGTTCTTTTTTCGGTTTTGTTTTGTGAGAAATATGCAGTATATATATATATATATATATATATATATATATATATATATATATATATATACAAACTATATATATATATATATATATATATATATATATATATATATATATATATATATGTGGTAACCTAGTATAGCTAGAACGCACTACTTGGCTAATTATGTAAGGCCCGATTGCCTAACAGGCAGAGTTATTTTCGATATTTTTAAATTGGTTTATTTGAATTCTTGTTATTATATTATATTAAGAACATGAATTACTGGCAGTTATATTAGGTTAAGTTAGAATTGATATAATTTATATATTAGTTTGAACTCAAACGGACCAAAACAAAATCCTATATAATATAATGGAAAACGTTGTCATTTCTCAAGAGAAAAAATATAAAAATATATAATTTCAGGAAAACTCTGCTTATTAGGCAACTTGGCCTATTACTGGTGCATGTTTACAGCATGTATATTATAACCAATATATATATATATATATATATATATATATATATATATAAATATATATATATATATATATATATATATATATATATGTATATATATATATATATATATATATATATATATATATATATATATATATATATATATATATAATATATATATATATATATATATATATATATCCTTTTACGCGGTGAAATTTGTTAAACAAAAAATATTTTAGGATTATATTTTGCATTTCATATTTCATAAGAATTAAAGTATTAACTATAAATTAATGTTTGACTAATGATTTTACACAAACGATCCCTCTGAGGACCCGACTGAGGATGTTTTGTTTACATGCGACGTTTCCCGCCAAAAGTTGACTTGGATTGGGTACCAGCTCGGCGCATGCAAATTCATAAAGCGACCCAGAACGCTGGTTCGATCCTCTTTCAGATGTTTTAGTTACGCCTGCTCGAACTACACTTTCAAAATAGAAGTGTATTAGACCTTCCCGTTTGGTCCCCTGCTCGAGTCTCCTACAGCCCAGGTGAACGGGAAGGTACATTTTACAAAGTCAAATTGTTTACGTCTGCTGTTGCGTTTGTTCCCACAAAAGCGTGAAAATAAATGCATTTGTATTCATTATTCAATTTTTTTTCATAATTCATGTAGTCAGTTATTTGTTTTAAATTTCTTTTACTTGAAAGTTAAACTTCAATTATAAATCAGTTTCTAATAGTGCCCCATAAAAGATAACCGAACAGAAAACGATGATTGTTGGGAGGTACTCACCTATTTGTGCCTACGGGTGTTGAGCTCTGGCTCTTTGGTCCCGCCTCTCAACCTCTCAGGGCAAGGTGTTGGTGAAGGTAAATGAGGAATAAAGTATAGAATGAAAGTGAAGAGAGAGAGAGAGAGAGAGAGAGAGAGAGAGAGAGAGAGAGAGAGAGAGAGAGAGAGAGAGAGAGAGAGAGAGAGAAGAGAGGAGGACAAAATTATAGAGTATAAGGAAACGGGAGTCGACGGCAGAGAGGGGTATAAAATGTTACCAATTCGGCGCGGCTTCCCCAAGGTCCTGTAACTCCTGAGGCTAGGACTGGCGGCCAGGGGCTAGGACTGGCGGCCAGGGGCTAGGACTGGCGGCCAGGGGCTAGGACTGGCGGCCAGGGGCTAGGACTGGCGGCCAGGGCTAGGACTGGTGGCCAGGGGCTAGGACTGGGGGCCAGGGGCTAGGACTGGCGGCCAGGGGCTAGGACTGGCGGCCAGGGCTAGGACTGGTGGCCCGGGGCTAGGACTGGCGGCCAGGGGCTAGGACTGGCGGCCAGGGGCTAGGACTGGCGGCCAGGGGCTAGGACTGGGGGCCAGGGGCTAGGACTGGGGCCAGGGGCTAGGACTGGCGGCCAAGGGGCTAGGACTGGCAGCCAGGGGCTAGGACTGGCAGCCAGGGGCTAGGACTGGCGGCCAGGGGCTAGGACTGGCGGCCAGGGGCTAGGCCTGGCGGCCAAGGGGCTAAGACTGGCGGCCAAGGGGCTAGGACTGGCGGCCAGGGGCTAGGACTGGTGGCCCGGGGCTAGGACTGGCGGCCAGGGGCTAGGACTGGTGGCCAGGGGCTAGGACTGGTGGCCAGGGCTAGGACTGGTGGCCAGGGGCTAGGACTGGCGGCCAGGGGCTAGGACTGGGAGCCAGGGGCTAGGACTGGCGGCCCGGGGCTAGGACTGGCGGCCAGGGCTAGGACTGGGGGCCAGGGGCTTGGACTGGTGGCCAGGGGCTAGGACTGGCGGCCAGGGGCTAGGACTGGCGGCCAGGGGCTAGGACTGGGGGCCAGGAGCTAGGACTGGCGGCCAGGGGCTAGGACTGGGGGCCAGGGGCTAGGACTGGCGGCCAGGGGCTAGGACTGGGGGCCAGGGGCTAGGACTGGCGGCCAGGGGCTAGGACTGGGGGCCAGGGGCTAGGACTGGCGGCCCGGGGCTAGGACTGGCGGCCAAGGGGCTAGGACTGGCGGCCAAGGCTAGGACTGGCGGCCCGGGGCTAGGACTGGTGGCCAGGGCTAGGACTGGCGGCCCGGGGCTAGGACTGGCGGCCAAGGGCTAGGACTGGCGGCCAAGGGCTAGGACTGGCGGCCAGGGGCTAGGACTGGCGGCCAGGGGCTAGGACTGGGAGCCAGGGGCTAGGACTGACGGCCAAGGGCTAGGACTGGCGCCAGGGCTAGGACTGGGAGCCAGGGGCTAGGACTGGCGGCCAGGGCTAGGACTGGTGGCCAGGGGCTAGGACTGGGAGCCAGGGGCTAGGACTGGCGGCCAGGGGCTTGGACCACAGCTAGGGGGGCTGTCCTAGGAGGGAGAGAACTCCAGCTCAAATGTAATTTCTCACCGACTTTTGGATTACACTCACCATGTCTATGTGGGGTGAAGAGGGTGAGGGAACAGATTAATGTGTGGTTTACGGGGGTTCGAACCCCCATGAGAAAGAGAGAGAGCCACACACACACACATACAAAATATTCATAAACAGAGAGCCATTTGTTACAAAAAATTATTTTCTAGACAATATCCTGGCCAATATTTGTTTATCTTGATATTGAAAATGTTTGCTTCCGTTCTTCTCAATGGTTGAATCTTTCAAGGGGAAGAGAATCTGCATCTTTTGTTGATTTTCACATACAATAAGTCACATTGTGATGTTTCTTTCTACGAATTTCTAACGATTTTGAAGAGATTTAGAGTGAGTATACTTCTTTAAACTTTCATATCTTTCCCTATTTTTTTCTCTTTGCTTCACCTAC
>WNGS01160430.1:453356-469926 GCA_020271785.1 Procambarus virginalis | reverse complement strand
GGCTCAATTATCCAGATTTCTTGTCCCTGTGCACAGAGTTCCGCGGAATCATGAACCCTACTCTTTGCATCACAAGGTCTGTGCTTATGTGAATTAATGATTAGTTTGGCTGCATGGGTAACAGCTTCTCCCACCACGTATCAACTACCTGGGCTTTGCGCCCTGGAGAGGCCACTCCAGACCAGACCGACAACCAGAGCGCAACTCCATAGTCTCCTGAGACTGATGGATGACTACTACTAGTAGTTTGGTTTTTGATATTTTTGGGAGTTGTAGACATTGAATATAATAGAATTGAATGAGGATATTATATTATTCTATTATATAATAGAATAACATATATATTTTAGCCGGCCTCTAACTCTGTCCCAGTGTGATCCAATATCCTTTAACTAGTCCTCAAAGAAACCAAACATCAAAAGCCTACCCAATGACGTAATCCAGTTTATATATATATATATATATATATATATATATATATATATATATATATATATATATATATATATATATTATATATATATATATATAATATATATATATATATAATATATATATATATATTATATATATATATATATATCTATATATATATATATATATTATATAAGTAAATGTTGTTTCCAACCAACGGGAGGAATAATTTATTATGCAAATTAGCCAGAAGGTTGGCCAGGCGTTATGTATACACTCTATTTGTTTTCAATTTAGTTTAGATGTTCCCTAGAGCATCAGCCTGCATGTTTCCTGGCTTGCTGGAGGGAGGTGGTAGGGTGGCCTGAATCCATTAGAATTTCTAACATTAGAAAAAATTATATACATATAAATTTGTTCGGGTGATTTTTTTGTTAATGTTTATATTTTTGTACGGTGAAACTATTTTGTGATGAATTTTATAGGGCTAGAAATAGCTTAAGCTAGTTTGTACTGAATTTTCTCAATAACTTACTTGAGGGATAGACGGGTTTCGTCGCTTGGTGGGTCGGGGACGAGGGAATGAAATGGTAGGCTAGTCAGTAAAGAGAAAGTATTGGCACCATGTTATGTAGCACTCATTTCATTGATGCTAACCCCTACCCATCCATGTTGACCACACACCCAATAGTAATCAATGTTAAAAAAAATTAGATTACCTGCAAGCGTCTGGCCGAACATACAGACATTCATAGTTTAAAAATATACATATGATAGATGAGGAATCAGTACATAAAGCAATTGGTAGAGAGGCAGGGTCAAAGACATAGCGCCAAATTCACGAAGCAGTTACGCAAGTACTTACGAACGTGTCCATCTTTCCTCAATCTTTGACGGCTTTGGTTACATTTATTAAACAGTTTACAAGCATGAAAACTTGCCAATCAACTGTTGTTATTGTTATAAACAGCCTCCTGGTGCTTCGGAGCTCATTAACTGTTTAATAATTGTAAACAAAGCCGCCAAAGATTGAGGAAAGGTGTACAGGTTCGTAAGTGCTTGCGTAACTGTTTCGTGAATCTGGCCCCTCGATCATGTAGGCAAAAATAGCGAATTCGTCCATTGGTTGGACGATGGTTACCTCCAGTTGGCCTCAACGAGGTAGTGGACTAATGACATCGTTAGTCTCAAGTGGCACTGATCTGGGTTTCCTTTCTCGTGCTCTGGAGTGTGTGTGTATACTAAGGTGGACCCTTGAGTTTACCTCTACTTGCCTGAGTCACCCTTTGGGACCCTTGGGCTACACTCCACTCCCACGAGTTATCATTTTCCCCAAAACTCATTGGGAAAATATTCTCTAGTAGCGGTGAATCAAAGATGAATCAACATAATTGATGTTGAATCAACCAACTAAACAGGAGTCTTTGGTTTCCACAATAGGAGTGAATCCTAGGTAGAACTGGTCCCTAGGGTCACCAGGAAATACATGGGGTTCGATAGGGGCACTGTGAAATGTTGTACTCATTTGATACCTCAATCCGGCCATGTTGGCCACGTACCTGGCAGTAATCACAGTCGAAAGTTGGGTAAGGCTAGCCAGAAGGGTCTTGCCTCCATCCTCAAACATTGCACAAGAAGCAAGTCCCTATTAAGGAACATATGGCCTCAATATATAACCAGACATATCCTGACGAGCACCAAAATAATGGAGACACAGCGACAACAGAAGACTGAATATCGATACATATTGATAAATAGAAGGCTATGTAAATAGGAGAGTGACAAGATACAATTGACCTGTAAGTGAGGCGACTCGCCTTGACCTCAGCTCCTTCACCTCATCCTTGGGTATAAATCATGCAGCAAGAAACTTGTTTTCAATCGAACTCAGCCTTGAGAATGTTAACAAGAGTTAACAAAACGCAAACTCTTAGCGTCAGGATAAATAAACTATAAAAATGAACTTAGGAAAGTTATTTTTTAACTTCCTTCTCAAGTGATTTTTTTTTTTAAGAATAAGAGAATAATAAAATATTTTTTTGTTAATAATAAGACTCGTGCTAGAATCATTGGCCTGACTTGGTCACATTCAACCCGTCCTCGCAAATTCGTATAGTCAATATTGACTTTTAGTTACCTGCATAGGTGACATACTAAACATAATAGTTTCCCTTGAAAAGCTTCATAGAAAACACCGACCTTACCTAACCTACTTAGTGTGTTAAAAAAGCATCTTATAGCTTCGTAATTACAATTGTTTTAACCTATTATAGGTATAGGTTAGGTAATAATTGTAATTACGAAGCCATAAGATGCTTATCTAAACATACTAAGTAGGTTTAAGGTCGGTGTTTTCTATGAAGATTTTCAAGGGAAACTATTATGTTAAGTATGTCACCTATGCACTTATTTAAGTCAATATTGACTATACGAATTTGCGAGGACGGGTTGTCACATTAAATGCGTTACTCATCTAGTTTGTGCTTGCGGGGGTTGAGCTCTGGCTCTTTGGTCCCGCCTCTCAACTGTCAATCAACTGGTGTACAGATTCCTGAGCCTACTGGGCTCTATCATATCTACATTTGAAACTGTGTAAGGAGTCGCCTCCACATATATGTGTATGTAGGTATGTACTGCAATATATTGCATGCATGAATGTCCAGTACTCGAAATGGAAAAGGATTTACTTGGGAACTCATCTCTGCCGAGCGAAGCGAGACGACTTTTTTTTTTATTCCAGTGGGCTGAGGGCGGACCCTTGAAGTAAACTTTATTTTTCGTGTGTGTATATATATACTTATATATATACATATATATATATATATTATAATATATATATATATATATATATATATATATATGATGCGAACAAGCGTGAATGGTCTCCAAGCATATATGCAACTGAAAACTCCACACCCCAAACCCGCCAAACACACACCGAAACTACGACGTTGGTACACGTTCGAACAAGTTTTTAACACCTAACCAGTTATAACAACCATTAGCAAGTTGTAACAACGTTCTAATACGTCATAAACACGTTAAGCCAAGATGTAACAACTTTATTACAAGTTGTAACAAGCTGAAAATAGAGACATTTTCGGTTTGTGTTTCCAGGGAAGTGACTCGAACCCAGACCGACCGGAGAGTACAATGCAACTGGTGTACATTGTACCTTATCCACTCGACCATCAGTGACTGTACAAAAGACGATGATAGCTGAGGCTATTTGACCACCGTCCCCGACGGCACTTTGATGGTAATCTTGGGCACAGTTTTTTCATCTCCGGCACAGGAGCGGGGCTATGTCACAGCCCCAGCTCCTGTGCCAGGTAAGTCCACTACGGGATCACCATATCCCGTGCTACTTGGAACTTTTGTTCCGTGTAGCTGAATCTAAAACAACAACAAGTGTAAATCAGTCCGTCCTCAGGTCAGGCTCGTTAAGGCAGCGGCAGTCCCCTAAACACATTGATCAGTTTTATATACTTTATACTGAAAATAAGTCTGTTTCTCGTGTATAAATTAATGTTATTATTCACTAAACTTCTAAGTATAGTTAGGTGCAGATTGTGGTTAGGTATTAGGTTCTGTGGGTGATTCAACCCATCCTCGACTCGTGTCTATTCCATCCAGCGTTTCGACCCCACAGACGCATTCATAAATTTTTTACATGCTGTTTGTTCAAAACAGGAATTTTCTCAAATAAAGATTAATATTATAAATATATTAGTATATTGTGCATATATAGGCATAGGTTAGGTTAGGTGTTTAGGTTCTGTTGGCGATTATTTGTATTTGTAGTACGTGGGTGAAGCATTTACAGCGGTTGTGGTTCGAACAAAAGTCGTCAGTGAAGCACTTGTTCCGGAAGTGTTCGAACGAAATTAGTTGTGAGTCGTTTGTAAACCGTTTTTCATTCATAACAGGGGGGGGGGGGAGGACGGGTGCATGAATCACTTTTGGTCTTTGTTTGGAGGACGGGCTGGGGCGATTAATTCTTGGGTGAAGAATATATAGAGTTATGGTTCGAACAGAGGACGTGAGCGAAGCACATGTTCCGGAAGTGTTCGGACGTGATCAGCGTGAGTCGTGTGTAAACAACTTTTCATTCATAAACAGCGGGTTTGTTTACTGCCTCACACTGTCCTCGTAAACAAAGCCCAAATGCTCGTTAATCCAGCCCCCAAACCCCCTTGTTTACGACTGAAAAGCTATTTACGACTCACAGCTGATGACGTTCGAACTTTTTCGAACAGTGATTCGCCGAGGACACATATTCGAACCACAACGCTGTAATGCTTCACCCTCGTACTACAAATACAAATAATCACCAACATAACCTATAAACACCTAAATATACACATAATTTGAATGTATAAATATATGTATTTATACATGATAAAACAGTTTATTAATACAGAGTATGATAAATAGATGAGTACTTTATGAGGAAGACGGTCGCTGCTTTAACGAGCCTGGCTCGATTAACGAGCATTTGGTCTTCGTTGTTGAGGAAGGGTTACGTCAACAGCCAGTATTGATTAGCCTGTGTTCCGAGACGCTTGGGCAACATTCCATGCCAATGGATTTGCTACAGTGAAGTTTCTAACGATTGATTGCGTGTCGTCTATGCCTCGACGATACCCAGGTAAGGACATAGATAGTTTGTTTTGTACATAGACTATTATACATTTGTCTTGAACCCGACGATATCCGTTTTTTCTGTTCAGAGAAAATGTCGTTTTTTCCTGTCAAAACCCGAACCCGACGATATCCGTTTTTTCTGTTCACAGAAAATGCCGTTTTTCTCTCCACAGAAAATGCCGTTTTTCTCTCCACAGAAAATGCCGTTTTTCTCTCCACGGAAAATGCCGTTTTTCTGTCCACGGAAAATGCCGTTTTTCGGTCCACGGAAAATGCCGTTTTTCGGTCCACGGAAAATGCCGTTTTTCGGTCCACGGAAAATGCCGTTTTTCTCTCCACGGAAAATGCCGTTTTTCTCTCCACGGAAAATGCCGTTGTGTGAAGCCTTTTTGTCTCTGTGTGATATCTTCTCAACGTCAGAAAGACGCCTGTGTTGAGCCTGAAGAATTGAACTGGTCCACGTGGACCATCTGGTTCAATCAGTGGTTCAAACTGAACCTCCTAGACAATATCGGGGTGATCTAGAGATGACTTCGGGGCTTAGCGTTCCCGCGGCCCGGTCCTCGACCAAAATTCTGTCGACGAAATGCATAATAGACCAGTACGATATCTTGTCTCCTCCACACACACACGCTGCTCTTTTCCCCTTGTTGGATATCTTCCCAGATGGTTATATCCAGTCTATGTGCCGTGGTCCGGATCTGGGGTTCGAGTCCCTGGTGTCGTTGGATCGTAATCAGGCGCGAATGAACGTAGCAAGTCTCTTCTCAACCCCCGTCCATATCATTGTGATGGAACAATCCGTCCTCCTAATAAAACGTCGCATTTTGACATATGCGTTACCTAAGGCCAAAAACTGTCGTACTTGAAAATGAAAACGGCTCGCGAAATTGACATTCTGTCCCGTTTTCTGTTTTGGGTCCTCTGGTCGGTTAAGATAAAGGGTACTTTTAGCACGACAGTTTCATGACGTTGGGGAACCTTAGGAGGACGGGCTGGATGGAAAGTTGTGCTCGGTCTGTTTCTTGGGGACCGAACCTGTGGATATCCGGTTTATCTGGACAAACACTGGTAGGTAACCGTTTTATCTGGAAAAACACTGGTAGATAACCGGTTTATCTGGACAAACACTAGTAGATTGAAGCTCTACTACGTCGCAATCTACTTATCTAAATTGGTGAAATGAACTGGTGGAGTCACGGAAATTGTAAAATAGGACCCAACCTATTATAACCCTTCCTAACCTGATGCAGACCCGAGGGTCTCGGGTCTAAGCCATTAGGAATTGACTGGAAAACGATGCCTAAATTGCACCACGAGTGTTGCCGGGGAATGGTCAGTCATGGAGCTTAGTTTAATAAGCTCCAGGACTAACCAATCCATATAGGCAATAGCTGGTAAAGGGGGATATAATACTGTGTATGCCAGGGGGGGGTGGTGAGCACTGTTCACTGCTTTGCACTGGTAATGCAGGTTCGAATCCTGGTCGCCTCATGGAGTTTTAAGTGATATATATACCTATGAAACAAGCAATTAGTACATACAAAATAAGCATTCAGTTATTTTTACTCAACATATTTATTGAATTTGAAATTTGTCCCTCACACCCAAAACAAAAAATAAAAAAATTAATTAACGCCACAGCTGGAGTTTGTTAACGAAGGAACAGCAGCGGCTTTGCTAATTCATGCGCTCATTAGAGATATTAATTGCAATGTTGCACTATAATGATTTGTGTTTTTTACCTTAAATATTCAACACGTCGGGTTACTTTTGGCGTTAAAATAAATTCAGCCTATCAGAGCTGCTGTGTTTGTTGGTTCATGCTGCGGTGTGTGTGTGTGTGTACTCACCTAGTTGTACTCACCTAGTTGTGCTTGCGGGGGTTGAGCTCTGGCTCTTTGGTCCCGCCTCTCAACCGTCAATCAACAGGTGTACAGTTTCCTGAGCCTAATGGGCTCTATCATATCTACATTTGAAACTGTGTATGGAGTCAGCCTCCACCACATCGCTTCCTAATGCATTCCATTTGTCAACCACTCTGACACTAAAAAAGTTCTTTCTAATATCTCTGTGGCTCATTTGGGCACTCAGCTTCCACCTGTGTCCCCTAGTGCGTGTGCCCCTTGTGTTAAACAGCCTGTCTTTATCAACCCTGTCGATTCCCCTGAGAATCTTGAATGTGGTGATCATGTCCCCCCTAACTCTTCTGTCTTCCAACGAAGTGAGGTTTAATTCCTGCAGTCGCTCCTCGTAGCTCATACCTCTCAGCTCGGGTACTAGTCTGGTGGCAAACCTTTGAACCTTTTCCAGTTTAGTCTTATGCTTGACTAGATAGGGACTCCATGCTGGAGCCGCATACTCCAGGATTGGTCTGACATATGTGGTATATAATGTTCTGAAAGATTCCTTACACAAGTTTCTAAAGGCCGTTCTTATGTTAGCCAACCTGGCATATGCTGCTGATGTTATCCTCTTGATATGAGCTTCAGGGGACAGGTCTGGCGTGATATCACGCCAGGGTGTGTGTGTGTGTGTGTGTGTGTGTGTGTGTGTGTGTGTGTGTACAAAGCTCTCGGAACTAGCTGTACTCACTAGCTATCCTCCCTAACTTCCCCCCCTCTGTTTTAGCTGTTCTCATTGCCTACCATCCATAGCTGCCTATCCTATATCTATCCTCTTTGGCTGCCCTCTAAAGCTATGAAACCTTTCCTCCTGTCCTCGACCAGGTCTCCTTTTTGTTACTCCCGGGAAGCAGCCCGTAGCAGCTGTCTAACTCCCAGGTACCTATTTACTGCTAGGTAAACAGGGGGCATCAGGGTGAAAGAAACTCTGCCCATTTGTTTCCGCTTCCACCGGGGATCGAACCCAGAACCTCAGGACTACGAATCCGAGCGCTGTCCACTCAGCTGTCAGACCCGGGTCAAGGCTATGAGGATTTAGGGCAAGGGCGAAGGAAAGTCAAAGTTTCTTCAGTAATATTAAGTTAATTTATTTGATGTCATATGTCTCCTACAGGCGAGGAAATTTTGACAGCTGATAAATTGAAGTCATTAATTTTTTTATGGAGTTTTCATTAGCAATATTCAATACGTTTGTCTGTTTTTTTTTATACATGTCAACTATGAATTGCACGTCCCCTTGTCTCTTAGCAACATCAATAATTCGTTAAATATTTAGTGACAAATTGTCTATAGCCAAACAATTGCTACCCAGTTTGTTTTTGTATTAGGATAGTTTGACATATATATAATATATTATTATTATGGAAGTTCTCCAAAGGTCATCTTCGTTAGAGGTGAAGAGAAAGAAATAAATAACTGTAGAATGTATTGCACTTATTATAAAACTTATTCAACTTTTCGAACCTACATGGTTCATTCTCAAGTGATAAGACAATACATACATATATATATATATGTATGTATTAGTGTTGTTATTGACTTTACTAAACAGGAAGGTGTGTTCCCAACAAACACCCTACAAACACGTAACTATCCCCAATTTTCCTCTTGTTACAACTAGTAATAATGTTGTTGTTGTTAAAACGTTTTTATGACGTATTAGAATGTTGTTACAACATGTTAGGTGTTAAAACTCGAATGTTGTAGCAACGTCGTCGAATTGTTGTTTGTTTGAAAGGCTTAAAGCTCTTGTTTCATCCTCGGGTCAGTGTTGGAGGGGGTGAAAAAAATGTATTAGGGGAAAACGCCAAGCCATTACGACTATATAGCACAAGAAAGGGGGGTCAGGATAAGGAATTGAGATGGGACGGGAGGAAGGAATGGTGCTTGGACTGTCGGGGGATTGAACGCCGACCTGCACGAAGCGAGACCTTCGCTCTACCGTCCAGCCCAAGTGGTTGGGCATAGGAGGGGTGAAGACTCTCCCTTTAAACAACAAAACAAGTAGCAGGAATATCTTGTGGTTTCAGATTTAGCTACTCAGAACGAAGTGTCCATGTAGCACGGTCTATGGTGAGCCCGTAGAACAGGAATAGCGGCAGGTTGCTTATAACGACCGCCTGACTGTCACAACACCCGCTGGTCGCTATACACGAGGCTGTTGTTATAACAACGAACATCCTTATGAATAACTTTTTCAGCGAGGCTCTTGAGAGTGTCTTTTGCAATGAACCAATTTCTTAGCGTTTTCCCAGAGTCGTTTGTTCATTTCCCAGAGTTCATCGTTCACATCCCCCTGAGAGCGTCCATAGTTTTTTCTGAGAATTTCGTTCTTTTTAACCTGCCTGAAAAATCCGACTCCAACACAGAAGTCCGAATATAATATTTTTTTCAAATTCTCTGTTTTTCAGTATCAAGTAGAGCGAAGAATGAACGAACTATTCTGAAATGGTTCGCTCAAGGTAAACTTGTATTACTGGGACTCTTAAGACGTATTCATAGTCCCTTGAGAAAATACCAGTTTGAGAAATCTTAATATCTGTGTTTGTTTGTGCGTGTGTGTACTCACCTAGTTGTGCTTGCCTATTTGTGCTTGCGGGGGTTGCGCTTTGGTCCCGCCTCTCAACAGTTAATCAACTGGTATACAGGTGCCTGAGCCTACTGGGCTCTATCATATCTACATTTGAAACTGTGTATGGAGTCAGCCTCCACCACATCACTGCCTAGAGCATTCCATTTATTAACTACTCTGACACTGAATTTTTTTTCTAACGTCCCTGTGGCTCATCTGGGTACTAAGTTTCCACCTGTGTCCCCTTGTTCGTGTCCCACCCGTGCTGAAGAGTTTGTCTTTTTCCACCCTGTCAATTCCCCTGAGCATTTTGTAGGTGGTTATCATGTCTTCCCTTACTCTTCTGTTTTCCAGGGAGGTGAGGTTCAGCTACTTTAGCCTTTCCTCATAGCTCATACCTCTCAGTTCCAGGACGAGCCTGGTGGCATACCGCTGAATCTTCCCTAACTTTGTCTTGTGTTACTTGTTGTCGTGTGTTTGTGTGTGTTTACCTTTATCCCTTCATTTGTTCGAATATTTGCAAAATAAATGACTCGTATAAACACATGGGATTATTAATATAATTTGTATTATATATGTATTTAATCTCCGTAAGATAAAACTGAGGCACTTTATAAAAGGTATAGGTCTTTATATGAGGTGTAATTAAAGTCTTTTTATAAGTCCTTTGCTGGTCTTTTCCTTTTCGTTCAGCGTCTGAGAAAACTCTCAAGGGGGTTCATGATTCTGTCGTATGGGCAGCCCTGATATAGAAAGAACAGCTACGACATTCACTGGAGCTGCAGAAGCAACTTGTGTTGATGCTTGCCTAGGAGCTGCGAGGCTCTCCATGCTGGGGATTTACTTTTAGCAAATCCTCAAGTCTACAATCGACACTACTCACGTACCCAGTATCTCCGTGGAACCTTGCTGCCCTAATTCACTGCATATACAAGTATATTTGTGTCCAGATAGATTTTGGTCATTCATTCTGCTAAACCTGAATTGTGAATGCTCCAAAGGATGGAACACAAGATGCAAGTCCAAGACATCAAGAGGAATCACCCTCAGTCTTAGTGTCCAACAGAGAGAGAGAGAGAGGGAGAAAACATCATTTTCTAGTGTCCAACAGAGAGCGAGAACGTCATTTTCTACTGTCCAGCAGAGAGAGAACCTCATTTTCTAATGTCCAGTAGAGAGAGAACCTCATTTTCTAATGTCCAGTAGAGTGAGATCATCGTGTTCTAATGTCCCATCAGATTGCAACTTTGTTTTAGTTGCTTACAAAGTATTACACAACACATATTTTTTTTTTGTTTTTTTTTGAGATATATACAAGAGTTGTTACATTCTTGTACAGCCACTAGTACGCGTAACGTTTCGGGCAGGTCCCTGGAATACGATCCCTGCCGCGAAGAATCGTTTTTTCATCCAAGTACACATTTTACTGTTGCGTTAAACAGAGGCTACAGTTAAGGAATTGCGCCCAGTAAATCCTCCCCGGCCAGGATACGAACCCATGACATAGCGCTCGCGGAACGCCAGGCGAGTGTCTTACCACTACACCACGGAGACTGTGTCAATCATAGAATATCATATCATCAATCATAGAATATCATAGAATACTGTACCTGTGTATTTTCGCACACCAACAGGCTTAATACACCTATCTTGAGATGATTTTGATTTTGATTCACCGCCCAAATATAACCCGTGGAACACGTACACCAGTTCAGTCTTACTCCCCACATGCACAAGTAGATAAACGCTTCAAAATCTATATAATAGACTTCGGAATCTATTTAAATAGTCATCAAATGACACATAAATACCTCAGAAACTACTTAAATGCACTACATAATTTTTAAACTCGATCCCTTTCCCCAATAGAAAAAAAAGATTTTATGGCCTAAATAACAAATAGAGTAAAAGCAAGGCAGAGGATTCCGGAGTGGAGTAGGGGGTGAGGACCCCCCCTTCCCCCACCCGCTTGGATGTTGGACGGTCGGAAGTGGGGAGGGGGGGTGGTGGGGGGGGGGGGGGGGAGAGCAAGGGCTAACGAACCAATAGGACAATCTGGTCCGAATGGACAAGTGTAGTGTGTTGCAGCAGGCGAGGATTTTCACTTCATAAATAACACCTATTGCAACCCCGCCTTTTGCAACCGCTCGCCTGCAGGAAAATAGTGCACTTTTGAGGCCCATAAAAAGAGGCTCTGATTACCGGCTTCTGTGACTAGTATTTCCGGTAATTATCAGGGAAGAAACGCGCTGAAAACTCGATAAAAACGAATGAAGAAAGAGTTTACTGTCAATAAATCCACTTTTATTTTGTTTCTCTTTCTTTTTAAGGTGACAGACCGAAAGACACTTCATATTTATTTTTGCTATAAAACACACACACACTAATATATATATATAATATATATATATATATATATATATATATATATATATATATAATATAATATAATGAGAGAGAGGGAGGCCGGGGAAACAGTCTGGGGCATAGGACTGTCATAGGCTGTTCATATTAAATGATTTAAGATATATAGTAGTAAATCCCCCCCCCCCTCCGCTATCCTATAATCACGTATTCAATTCTGTTCAACTGTGAAATATTGGCTGAGTGACTGATGAATTTTTCGTCATCGGAATAAATTATTTCTTTAAACACAGAGGCATTGGTCCTTAAAATTATATTTTATGAGAGGTATGAGGGGTTGAACAGAGGGGTGAGTGGGAGGGGAAGGGAAGGGGGTGGAAGGAGAAGGGTGGGGAGAACGAAGGAGGAAGGAGGAGGGTGGGGAGGACGAGGGGTAGGGGGAGAAGCACCCCTCCCATTATACCTATTACCGACAATGCCTGTGTCTTTGTCCGAGGTTGGAGGCCAGACGCTTGGAGTTAGCTTTACCCGAACTGGCAGAGGGAATGGTCTGAGGTATAGGATGAACATAGGCTGGTGCGGGTTGGTAGCATTTAAGAAGTAACAGCGTGCCTGGGTCACATTCAGATCCCCACGACATTTTTTGCCACTTCCCGCCGGCTTCGCAGCTAAATATTTTGAAATCATTTAAAAACTATTCTTTTTCTTAGAATAATATGCACCATTATTAACTGGTCTCGGAACAATTAACAGGAAATTTCTTGCTATCCATAATTTGGCCGTAGTCGCATAAAACAGATAATCCCATAGCTTCAAAGGTTTCTCAGGCTACACCCATGAGCTATAGGAGCCTGTGGCTGAGTGGTCATCGCTACGGATTCGTAGTCCTGTGGACCGGGGGATCGATCCCCGGTGGAGGCGGAAAGAAATGGGGCAGAGTTTCTTTCACGCTGATGATCCTGTTCATCTAGCAGTAAATAGGTACCTGGGAGTTTGACAGCTGCTACGGGCTGCTTCCTGAGGATTTGTAACAAATAGGAGGCCTGGTCGAGGACCGAGCCGCGGGGACGCTAAGCCCCAAAATCATCTCAAGATAACCTCAAGATGAGCACCAGTTGTTCATAAAGGTATTCTGGCGGCATTAATAACCCTCCAAAGGTAATTAGACCTTAAGCCTTAAAAAAATTACCTTAAGTTCCTTTAAGAGGACCTTAAGTAATTAGACCTCTTAAATTAGACCAATTAATTAAAATCATGTCACATTCTCACATAATTGAAACACATTTGGCCTTGCCTTCTATGATCAATATAATCAACGCAGTGCAATTGATCACTGCAAAGCACTGTGTGTTGCAAATTACTTTATTAATCACATTTTGTTTAATTGGAATAATTTATAAAATATGTTAGCGTAATAATCCCTCGCTTCACTTAATACTTTTCTAATTATTAGTAACAATTTATATATTATTGGTCATTAAATTTAATTAACAGATCTTTAAATAATAATTATATGAGCATTAGGTATTGATGCATTTTATATACAAAAATTACACTAAATAATTAAATTAAGTTTATAAAATTATGTAAATTATTACGTTTAATAATTTAACACGAATAATTATTAATTGATTTACGTTTATTAATTAATTTAATTGCGTTTAATAATTTAATTACGTTAAATAATTAATTTAATACGTTTAGCAATTAAGTTAAACGATGGCTTATAATGCAGATAGTCACAATGTGTAGGTTTGACGTCTTAATCTTTAAATACATCTCAAAATATAGAAAGTGATAATTACTTTTGTTATTTATAGAAGTGATAACATTTTCCTCCATCTTGGACCGTTATCTAATCGTGTAAGTTAAAGTTTTTAAAATCAACAAAAAAAATTAGACTAAATTCAGATATCAGTTCATCTTGATTAAAAACGGCCTGAAGAAAGATTAAAAAACGAAAGCATACATGTATACTGACATGTATACTGATCTCCTTAACTATGTGTAGAAGCCAAAAGTATCTGAAGGCTGTTTGATGATTACGCATCAATCATGAAGAATCATGATGTATAATCATCACTTTGAAGCATATTTCCTCTGAGGGGGAAAATAGTAAAATCGGAATTTTTATGAATTAAATCACCCAACTTGCACATAAAGAATATTCACGGGGGGAAAAAAGTATTTTTGTAAATTTTTTCGGTAATTTGCAAGAGAGCCTTGAGAGTCTAGGTCAAAAAAGATCAAGACTATTCT
The DNA here is from genome assembly GCA_020271785.1 of Procambarus virginalis. Taxonomy (NCBI): domain Eukaryota; kingdom Metazoa; phylum Arthropoda; class Malacostraca; order Decapoda; family Cambaridae; genus Procambarus; species Procambarus virginalis. The sequence continues at coordinate 455,766 of WNGS01160430.1, read as the reverse complement.
TAACTTTAGATCAGAATGTTTTGATCTAGAAAGGTCAAACTACTAGTTTTCACGGTATTTCAGAGTAACTAGTTCTGTAGTTAGTAGTGTTTAGTTAATTCCTAGTTACTAGTGTCATATACACTTATGGACCCCCTCAGATGACTGGTTTTTAGTGAGACCAAGTAGTAGATTATATAAGTAGGTGATAGTAGACTTTACACGTAGGTGAGAGTAGATTGATATGTAGATGTCGCTATGTACCTGTAAAGGTATAATAAAGTCAGTTATCGATACATATGCCTAGTGCAAATAAGGCCAATAAAGGCTAAATGTACTCTGACCTACAGTAAAAATCTACTTTCATTTATAGTAAAAAAACCTACTTCAATCCACTCTCATCTACATCAACAATCTACTCTCTTTTTTACAGTAAACTTTTATTTTATATATAGTAAAAATCTACAATCATCTACACTAAAATATCTATAGAAATCTACTGTCATCTACAGTAAAAAATCTACAATAGTCATGATGTTTTTCTTCAGTGTTGCTAACACTATGTTCTTGCTACACCCACAAGGAAGAACCAATTTAGGATAAACCCATTTAGCTCTTAAGAGCTAAATTGCACCTATTTTCTGTAATAGTTATTTAGTCGAAAAGAATGAGGTTCATTTAGTGTTTGGCATTAATGATTGTGTATGGTCTGACTGCTTAATTAGCATGTATGGCTTTGATTTGATAATTAACTCTACTGTTGCATAAATTACATGTGTCGACATGTCCCAGACAAATTTTATTTAAAACACAAACAACTTTTTTTCCGTTAGCTAATTATAAATTAATAAATTATGTATATGTGGAAGCAATCAAATGGCAATTTTTTCCTGAATGCATCCTGTTTGCTTCTCCAAGGCTAAGGGTCCCCATTACTATACCAGAAGTGGTATCCGTTTATAAATATAGGCGGTTCAGAGAGGAAATGCTTACTGTATCTTGAGTACATATAATATTTTCGAAGAACTGGATGAGTTCTTCGAACAGTGATTGTTATTATATATATATATAATTTAAGCATCTATTACATAATGTATATAGCATATCTGCCATTTAAAACTAACAAACCTCTCCGCTTTAGAACAGTTACGTAAGATATATATATATATATATTTTATATTTTTTTAAAGCACAACCCCAGAAAAATATATTCGTCCAAGTCGCTCGGGCCGGGGAACAATCCAACTTCTAGACCATTACAGTGATCTGAGCTCAGGAATTCCTCGCAAGGAACAACTTTTGTCAATAACAATGACATTTCACTGCGAACCCGTCTCTTTTATGGGGGGTATGTTTCTGTCTCTCTCCTAGGAGCATATCGTCGTGTTATACTGGTTGAAGGCGAGTAACGGGAGGGTGGGTTGAGAGATTCAGGGAAAGATAGGTAGACAGTGAATTCTTGGCAACCATAACATAAGGCGCTCAGCCATCAACTGCTCTCTATTAACATTCATTCCCCTCAAAAGTATGACTCGTTTGGAACATGTTTGCTCAACATGCGGGCCACGTGTTAGATCAAGTCAACCAAATATCTAAAGGCTCTCGTACAGATTGATCGATGATGAAGATTAAGCCACCCAAGACGTAGCACGGGCTTGAATAGCCCGTAGCTGTCATACCGTTTGGGCTCTGTCTTTATACTGCATCTAAAATGACTTAAACATGTATTAAAATTGTATTTAATGTGTGTGAGAGAGAGAGAGATAGTGAATGAGAGAAGGAAGAGACAGAGATAGTGAGTGAAAGAAGGGAGAGGGAGGGAGAAAGTGAGTGAGAGAAGGGAGAGAGAAACAGAGGGAGAGTGAAGGAGGGTGAAAATCCGTTCCGGACCATCACTTCCTTATTATGATTTGGTGCGGGCTGGTGTTCCGGTGATGGGGTAGGGAAAATAGAATGAGGAAGGGAGAGATGAAGGGAGGGGGAGCAAGCAAGGAAACACTCTAGGGATGAAGGGAAGAGGTGGTTTTAGTGGTGGGGGAGAGTATGAAAGGCTTCGTGGGTAAGGCAGAGTGAATACACGCATGATGAAGGGAAGGAACTTAAAGGTCAGAGTGGAAGGGAGTAGGTAAAAGGGATGGGTAAGGGAAGAGAGAGTTGATAAGGGCAAGACAGACGAATATAGGTAAAATTTAATGTTTTTTTTTTGTCTATGTAGCTCTCTCTCTCTCTCCTTCTCTCTCTTTCCCTCTCTCTCTCCCATAATACGAAAGTGATGATGCGGAACAGAGCCCGCACTGGGAGGGGGAGTGAGACGGAAAAGGAGGGGTGGAAATTCTCCTATCACTCTGGGCTTGACTAACTCTTATTGTCATTATCTTACAGGCAGGCAGGTTAGCTCGTGGGTGTGTGTGTGTGTGTGTGTGTGTGTGTG
>WNGS01160430.1:336520-359715 GCA_020271785.1 Procambarus virginalis | reverse complement strand
GCGGAGGGCGTGGTGCTGGGGGCTCGTGCAGCAGCCAGACCCGGCTCCTGCTCACGGCACTATGACTCAAGACCGCAACACGTCAGCTGGTTAGAAAGTGTTGCTTTGTTTGGACTCGAGGCCAGACACCCTCGGGAACTGAAGTCACAACTCCACCTTAGACCTGGCTGCCTTAGGTCCTGTAGCAGTGACTCTTGTGCCTGGCTGGGGTGCCTGCTGGGGTGCCTGGCTGGGCGGCCTGGCTAGGGTGCCTGGCTCGGGTGCCTGGCTGGGGTGCCTGGCTGGGGTGCCTGGCAGGGGTGCCTGGCAGGGGTGCCTGGCAGGGCGCCTGGCAGGGGTGCCTGGCAGGGGTGCCTGGCAGGGGTGCCTGGCAGGGGTGCCTGGCAGGGGTGCCTGGCAGGGGTGCCTGGCAGGGGTGCCTGGCAGGGCTGCCTGGCAGGGCTGCCTGGCAGGGCTGCCTGGCAGGGCTGCCTGGCAGGGGTGCCTGGCAGGGGTGCCTGGCAGGGGTGCCTGGCAGGGCTGCCTGGCAGGGCTGCCTGGCTGGGGTGCCTGGCAGGGGTGCCTGGCAGGGGTGCCTGGCAGGGGTGCCTGGCAGGGCTGCCTGGCTGGGCTGCCTGGCTGGGCTGCCTGGCTGGGCTGCCTGGCTGGGGTGCCTGGCAGGGCTGCCTGGCAGGGGTGCCTGGCAGGGGTGCCTGGCAGGGGTGCCTGGCAGGGGTGCCTGGCAGGGGTGCCTGGCAGGGCTGCCTGGCAGGGCTGCCTGGCTGGGCTGCCTGGCTGGGCTGCCTGGCAGGGCTGCCTGGCAGGGGTGCCTGGCTGGGGTGCCTGGCAGGGGTGCCTGGCAGGGGTGCCTGGCAGGGGTGCCTGGCAGGGCTGCCTGGCAGGGCTGCCTGGCTGGGCTGCCTGGCTGGGCTGCCTGGCTGGGCTGCCTGGCTGGGCTGCCTGGCAGGGGTGCCTGGCAGGGGTTGCCTGGCAGGGGTGCCTGGCTGGGCTGCCTGGCAGGGGTGCCTGGCAGGGGTTGCCTGGCTGGGGTGCCTGGCAGGGGTTGCCTGGCTGGGGTGCCTGGCAGGGGTTGCCTGGCAGGGGTTGCCTGGCAGGGGTTGCCTGGCTGGGGTGCCTGGCAGGGGTTGCCTGGCTGGGGTGCCTGGCAGGGGTTGCCTGGCAGGGGTTACCTGGCTGGGGTGCCTGGCAGGGGTTGCCTGGCTGGGGTGCCTGGCTGGGGTGCCTGGCTGGGGTGCCTGGCAGGGGTTGCCTGGCTGGGGTGCCTGGCAGGGGTTGCCTGGCTGGGGTGCCTGGCAGGGGTTGCCTGGCAGGGGTTGCCTGGCTGGGGTGCCTGGCAGGGGTTGCCTGGCAGGGGTTGCCTGGCTGGGATGCCTGGCAGGGGTTGCCTGGCTGGGGTGCCTGGCTGGGGTGCCTGGCTGGGGTGCCTGGCAGGGGTGCCTGGCAGGGGTGCCTGGCAGGGGTGCCTGGCAGGGGTGCCTGGCAGGGGTGCCTGGCAGGGGTTGCCTGGCAGGGGTTGCCTGGCTGGGGTGCCTGGCAGGGGTTGCCTGGCTGGGGTGCCTGGCTGGGGTGCCTGGCAGGAGTGAATCCAAATGAATCCTTCCATGAATTACGAACGTAATTTATATACTTATTTGCCTATTTCAGGGTTATTAACTTTAAAATATAAAATTTACTAGACAGAGTACCCGGCTCTGCCCGGGTCTCTTCCGCACTATCCCTTCCATCCCCCCCCCCTCCTCTTCTCACCCCCATCACCCCCTTCCCACAACCATCCCCTCAAAAAGTGCCAAGCCATTACGACTATATAGCACTTGGAAGAGACAGGTTAAAGATTTGGGAAAGGACGAGGGGCAAGGAATAGTGCCTAACCACTTGGACTGGACGGTAAAGCGACGCTCTCGTGTCTTGCAGGTCGGCGTTCAATACCCGACCGTCCAAGTGGATGGGCACCATTCCTCTCCCAAATCCTTATCCTCATATCCCTTCTGAGGATATAAGGGTTGTGGTGATAATTGCCCAGCGCTGACCCCCGCCCCCCCCCCCCACACACACACACATCAACACAGCCACCTCCCGCCTCCCAACACATCAACAAAGCCGCCTCCCACACATCAACACCACCACCTCCCACACATCACCACCACCTCCCACCTCCCACACATCATCACCACCACCTCCCACCTCCCCACCAACAAGACTAAACATTCCTCGGTGCCCTAAAAGCGTTGATCGTGTACTAGGATGTCGACATTAATCACAAACTTTCCAGTCAGCTAATATACTCCCAGCTTTACGTACAAGATGACTCTGATGTCTGGCTGACGGTAGGCCCCCAGCCTGTCCATATAAACAACGATACATATTCAATTATTTATCCGAATACCATCTGAGACTCATGCGTATATTAGGTATAAAAAGGTTAGTTCCGGGATGCTCCCACGACGGCGTGAGAGAAGGTAAACAGCCGGAGTCTGCAAGTGCTGCCTGCACCTCTTGTGGTGGGTGTTGCTGGTGGTTGGTGGTGCTAGTGGATGGTGGTGGGTGTTGGTGGTGACTGAGTGGCAGGGTCAGTGTTGTGGTAGATGGTTGTAGTATCATAACCCTTTGTCCCCAAGTCGTGTTGTTGTGTACTTGCTGGGGAGTAGAGACCTTGACTTATCCCGCCCCAACATCACCGTGACCGATGCTGTAGATGAGAAGTGTTGGTCTTGAAGGTCACTTGGAGGCTGCCAGGTCCTCATTATCATCATCATCTGTGACAACTGTCTGGTTGTCACTCATCGCACCTGTACAGTAGTGTGTTCTGACGACACTACAGGCACACGTGGATGACATGTATACTGTGAACACTGTATAACATACACACGCGAGACACAGCTCCTCTGTGTTAGACGGCACCAAGTACACGAAGTATGCTTCCCGCTAAACGTGCGGCCCTGTCTTAAACTGTCAAATCTTTGATAAGACTGTAGACAGGAGTTTCCAATTAGTGGAGAGAACACCAGTATAGACCTGGTAGTCTGAGTCTTAACCTTCCCTGCGGCCCGGGTGCTGCATTAAACTATAGACAAGGTACATTACCAGCGGCGCATTTTTCTGCAATATTTTTGACGACATGTGAAGGAGAGATTGTCATCAGTTGTCACTGCCAGTATGGCAGGTGATTGGTTGTAAATCGTTGTTTCATGTCTTGTGTGTCGACACCACTATATTTCAGCCTTCAGTCACACCATCAGTTGCGGGTTTAATAATAAACTATTTTGTTAAAATTCTGTTTGTCAATGTTTTTTTTTTAAATAAGTATTGTATGATTTATTATTAGGGAGCGATATTCTACACAATTTCAGCCATCAGTGTATAATGTTTTATATTATAGCAAGACAAACAAAATCCAGAGTCTAGTAACTATGACATGCCAAGAATCAACATGGGGGTTCCCATTGGCACCGTGTTAAGTGGCAATCACTTCACTTGTGCCAACCCTGACCCATGTTGGGCACGTACCCGACAGTAACCATGGAGCAAACTTGGGTGAGGCCAGCTGCCGCCAACCTCAAACAGACAGGCAGGCATTTCTACCTATAGATATACTAGGAAACCCATCAATACCCGAGTCTCTCTCCTTCCCACCTCCTCCCTCCCATCTCCCCCCCCCCCCACCATCTCCCTCCCATTCTCTCCCAGCGGGAAAAACATTTTCAAGTAACGATGACTGAACATTATTGGCGTGGATCCAGCGTCGATAACAACAGAGAAATAAGTTGGCCAAAAAACTCTTATGGGCAATTAAACTCACATTTGAGACATCAGAGAATGTGTTGGTTTTGGCACTAGGCGCCAGAGTCCCACCCGAACACGGCCATTTTGACGGTGTTTTCAAACTGAATGGGTTAATTAATTGGCCAGTTGGTAAACAGCATCTCTTGGGCCTGTCCTTCATGGTTTGCTGAGCTTGAAGTTGTTAAGTGTACGACGCCGGCCCAGGCGGGTGACGCCGGCCCTGGGGGTGACGCCGGCCCAGGGGGGTGACGCCGGCCCAGGGGGGTGACGCCGGCCCAGGGGGTGACGCCGGCCCAGGGGGGTGACGCCGGCCCAGGGGGGTGACGCCGGCCCAGGGGGGTGACGCCGGCCCAGGGGGGTGACGCCGGCCCAGGGGGGTGACGCTGTCAAAGTCTCGTGATAAGTACCATGAGCTCATAATAAGACATAATAAGACAAATGACCACAAAATAAAATTGTTTAAAATTTCATTGTGTTCAAAGATCTTTTGTAAGGTCTTTGAACAATGGAACTAAGTGATGATTGTGCAGGAGAGTGACCAGTTAGGGCCACGGCGGCGGCGGCTGTGGTTCTTGAGCCGTTCTCTTACTTTTACACACGTGATCAAATACCTTCAGAACTCAGAAAATATTTTAGTAAACACAGCCTTCCTTACTGTCGTCATCCTGGGCGACTCTTCATGTGTCAGTGTGCTCAGTACTGGCTGATACACCTTCAGCTCTTCCCTTACTGTCTTGTAGTGTTTTGTAGTGTCCTGCAGTGTCCTGTAGTGTCCTGCAGTGTCCTCCAGTGTCCTCCAGTGTCCTGCAGTGTCCTGTAGTGTCCTGCAGTGTCCTGTAGTGTCCTGCAGTGTAATGCAGTGCGGCACTTTAGTCTTTCTTCACTGCTCAGACTTCTTGGCCCAAAAATCCTTGTAATTTCATAATTTTTTACTTTATCAATCATGAATAGTGTGTGTGGGGGGGGGGGGGGCAGGAATGAAGGAACATGCCTCCCCACAACCTTGGAGGTAACCACCTCGTGTGGTTAACGACGCCTCCCCTACTGGTCTTGCCGCTGACGTACCAACGACACTAATTAAACCTTCTGCTAACTTCACTACTCACAATATATTTAAATTGTTAGTTATGAAGGTGGNGAGGAAAAAACACACCACCAGAGCTCCTCGTGACGAAGGTGTTCCCCTAGTCGGTGTCACCAGAGCAGAACCCCTGTGTGTGCTCGAATCCATGGTGCTAAAGCAGCTTTATCCTTCCACCAGGATCAGCAGGTGGTTCACAGGACTAAGACCCAACCACATCAACAATGCTCAACCCTGCACTGGGAGACATGCAAGGGCCTCCTGGTGGAACTAACAAGATTCGCCAACACATGTCTAGCTGGCAACATACCAGAGACCATACGGCCTCTCTTTTTTGGCGCTACCCTCTGTGCCCTGAGGAAAAAGATGGAGGAATCAGACCGATAGCTGTGGGCAATTCACTCCGGCGTCTCGTCGCTAAGGCTGCTGCTAAAGCAGTTAGTCAGGCAGCAGCCGACATGCTGAAGCCAAAACAGCTTGGTTTGGCATTCCCCAAGGTGTGAGGCAGCGGCTCATGCAGCTAGAGCTACATTGCCAACATTACGGATGAAAAAGCTCTGATAAAGCTGGACTTCAAAAATGCCTTCAATCTGGTTAGAAGGGATGCAGTACTCAATGCGGTTCATCGCCTTTTTCCTTCCCTCTACCCGTTTGTAAACTCATGCTACAGCAAGAATCTAACTCTGCTCTTTGGGGAACATGAAATCGAATCACAAGAAGGTGTCCAACAGGGTGACCCCTTGCTCCTTTTCTTTTCTGCCTAGTCATCAAGGAAGTCACCGATAACCTGTCCAGTGAGCTCAACATTTGGTTCTTAGACGATGGTACTCTAGCCGGCTCCCCAGACGCACTCTTGGACGACATAAGAATAATTCAGGAGCAAGGAGCAAGTCTAGGACTCACCCTGAACCCTTCCAAGTGCGAAATAACCTCCACCAACCAGCACATAATAGAGCAAATAAAGGTTGTTTTGCCTGACATTCATACAACCACCCTGAGGACAGCACACTCCTAGGTGCTCCTCTTGGAAGGAATGCCATCGACGAGGTCCTTGGTAAGAAGATCACTGACCTGAAGAGAATGAACGAGAGGATTGAAGACATCGATGCTCATGATGCACTTTACCTCATCACCAGATGCTTGTCCCTCCCCAGGCTGACCTACTTTCTAAGATGTTCGCCATCTTTCAACAATATTAAATTAGAAGAGTACGACAGCTTGCTGAAATCAACACTAGAAAAAGCCCTCAATCTTTCCCTCAGCAACTCGCAGTGGAAACAGGCCTCCCTTCCTGTCAGACTCGGGGGCCTTGGCGTGCGCACAGCAACACAAATTGCTGTACCAGCGTTCCTGTCCTCTTCAGTGGGGTCTGACAACTTGGTGAAGGAAATCCTACCTGAGCACCTAGTTCAACAGGCAGGGGTACATGATCCCAGCTTCACAGACTGCACAACCAAATGGGTCTCTCTCGCAGGACCAGCACCCCAACCACTGCCTTCTGAAGCCCATAAGCAATCCAGCTGGGATCGCCCCATTGCCGACCAAGAAGCTGCGACTTTGCTAGAAGCTGCGACAACACCACATGACACTGCCCGACTTAGAGCAGTAGCAGCTCCCCATGCAGGTGATTTCCTATTAGCAATCCCAATGTCAGCAACCGGCACTCGTCTCACACCGCAGGCCCTCCGAATTGCCGTGGCTCTCCGTCTCGCTGCCCCAATCCACACCGAATACAGGTGTATTTGCGGCGAGGCAGAGGCCGACAGGTACGGACGGCATGGCCTTCTCTGCCAAAGGACAGGAGGATGGCATGCAAGACACGGCGAGGTCAATGACATTATTAAGAGAAGCCTTACCACAGCCGGCTGTCCAGCAGAGAGAGAGCCCCGGTACCTAATGTCCCACAACTCTAATGAGCCTGTCGGTCGCCCAGATGGAATCACGGTGAACCCCTGGAAGAATGGTAGACAGTTGGTGTGGGACTACACTTGCGTCTCAACTTTAGCCAATACCTATGTTGACTTCAGTGCTACTCAAGCAGGAGGAGCTGCCAATCACCGGAAGCGGCCAAGTCACGTAAATACAGAGACCTTGAGCACCACTACAATTTTGTCCCCATTGCCTCAGAGACACTTGGTGCCTGGGGTAAAAGTGCTGCTAGCTTTTTGAAGGAGTTGGGGTCTAAGCTAATCGAAACAACTAGAGACCCTAGAGCTGCCAGTTTTCTTTTTCAGCGCCTCAGTGTGGCAATCCAGAGAGGAAATGCTCACTGCATCCATGGTTCCTGCCCGCCATCTGAGGAGCTGGAGGAGCTTTTCAACTTGTGACAAGCAGCCTTGTACCCTGCATGTAATCAATACTGTAACTTTTTTGTGTAATGACATTTTCAAATAAAGTTAGATAAATATACACACATACCAAAAGAATAGGGGTGGTATGAGAAGAAAATATCAAAGTGTTCAGTGAGGATCCACAAGGTCTTCTCTGAGTACTCTTTATTTTCTTCTCCGAGGCTATGGGTCCCTACACTTGCACCAGAGGTGGTACCCCTTCTAGGTTATAATATATATATATATATTATATATATTTATATATATATATATATATATATATATATATATATATATATTTATATATTTATATATATATATATATAATATTATATATATATATATATATTATATACATATGTATGTATGTATGTGTGTATGTGTGTGTGTATGTGTGTGTGTGTGTGTGTGTGTGTGTGTGTGTGTGTGTGTGTGTGTGTGTGTGTGTGTGTGTGTGTGTGTGTGTGTGTGAGAGAGAGAGACTTGCAGGATGTTGTATATAAAAATATGAACATGTTCACAGATGCCGTAAACAATGAATGCAAGAAGAAAACACAAAGGGAGCGCAGAGCTGACCAGGAAAATTATGACAACTGCCGCCAGAAATGTTAGATAGCATTTAGTGTAACCTTCAGTGTGGCTGCATGTTCCACCACTAGCACGACGCAGTGGTCAATGTTGTCGTTGTTTCTCCCCTTGTGAGTGTGAGGACCAGACGTAGCCCACCTAGCTATAGTCCCCCTCTGCCCCAGGGGAGAATAATACTCCATGTGCTCGTTGTACCGTGATCTTCTTGACTGTTGTGTGGGTCTCAGAGCGGTGCAGGTAACCATCACCACCTCTCTTTCTACAGAAATTATCACACTACAATCCTCGTAGTTACTCTATTCCTGCAGAGTAACTTGACCTTATAAAGAGACTAAGTGCCTCACCATCACCTCCTCTGACTGCTCTCTCTCTCTCTCTCTCTCTCTCTCTCTCTCTCTCTCTCTCTCTCTCTCTCTCTCTCTCTCTCTCTCTCACTCACTACCTGGGAGCCGACGGGCGTCTCTCACTGTGGGGGGGGGGGGGGGGTGATACCTTCCTACCTCTCATCATTAACCCTAAACAATTTAATGAGGCTAGATTCAGGCGTCTGGCCTCCAACCTCCGTGACAGACAGACTCTCTCCTACACAGACTGGCAGTGTTGGCTGCTGGCAGTCTTGGCTGCTGGCAGTCTTGGCTGCTGGCAGTCTTGGCTGCTGGCAGTCTTGGCTGCTGGCAGTCTTGGCTGCTGGCAGTCTTGGCTGCTGGCAGTCTTGGCTGCTGGCAGTGTTGGCTGCTGGCAGTCTTGGCTGCTGGCAGTCTTGGCTGCTGGCAGTCTTGGCTGCTGGCAGTCTTGGCTGCTGGCAGTCTTGGCTGCTGGCAGTCTTGGCTGCTGGCAGTCTTGGCTGCTGGCAGTCTTGGCTGCTGGCAGTCTTGGCCCGCGACACTGTGTACTTGAGACGTGTATCCCCCCCCCCCCCCACTATCCCCACAGTTACTAACTATCCCAGGGATAAAGCCCCATAACCTATCCCTCGGGTGCCTATTTACTGCTAGGTGAACAGAGACATTAGGTGAAAGGAACACTGCTCATTCACCCCCCCCTACCCCTTCACGCCCCCCTCCCCTCCCCCCCCCCCCCCACCAATCATACGTCGCTAACTTGACGTGTTTCACAATTACTTGAAGCAGCAGTTAGGGGCTGGTCCTTGGGCGCCGTTGGCACCTGCTTACCTCATAATTGGCTGCGCAGGAGGTGTTAACAGCGTGTGCGCGGGAGGTGTTAACAGCGTGTGCGCGGGAGGTGTTAACAGCGTGTGCGCGGGAGGTGTTAACAGCGTGTGCGCGGGAGGTGTTAACAGCGTGTGCGCGGGAGGTGTTAACAGCGTGTGCGCGGGAGGTGTTAACAGCGTGTGCGCGGGAGGTGTTAACAGCGTGTGCGCGGGAGGTGTTAACAGCGTGTGCGCGGGAGGTGTTAACAGCGTGTGCGCGGGAGGTGTTAACAGCGTGTGCGCGGGAGGTGTTAACAGCGTGTGCGCGGGAGGTGTTAACAGCGTGTGCGCGGGAGGTGTTAACAGCGTGTGCGCGGGAGGTGTTAACAGCGTGTGCGCGGGAGGTGTTAACAGCGTGTGCGCGGGAGGTGTTAACAGCGTGTGCGCGGGAGGTGTTAACAGCGTGTGCGCGGGAGGTGTTAACAGCGTGTGCGCGGGAGGTGTTAACAGCGTGTGCGCGGGAGGTGTTAACAGCGTGTGCGCGGGAGGTGTTAACAGCGTGTGCGCGGGAGGTGTTAACAGCGTGTGCGCGGGAGGTGTTAACAGCGTGTGCGCGGGAGGTGTTAACAGCGTGTGCGCGGGAGGTGTTAACAGCGTGTGCGCGGGAGGTGTTAACAGCGTGTGCGCGGGAGGTGTTAACAGCGTGTGCGCGGGAGGTGTTAACAGCGTGTGCGCGGGAGGTGTTAACAGCGTGTGCGCTGGAGGTGTTAACAGCGTGTGCGCTGGAGGTGTTAACAGCGTGTGCGCAGGAGGTGTTAACAGCGTGTGCGCAGGAGGTGTTAACAGCGTGTGCGCAGGAGATGTTAACAGCGTGTGCGCAGGAGGTGTTAACAGCGTGTGCGCAGGAGGTGTTAACAACGTGTGCGCAGGTGTAAACAGCGTGTGCGCAGGAGGTGTTAACAGCGTGTGCGCAGGAGGTGTTAACAGCGTGTGCGCAGGAGGTGTTAACAGCGTGTGCGCAGGTGTTAACAGCGTGTGCGCAGGAGGTGTTAACAGCGTGTGCGCAGGTGTTAAGAGCGAGTGCGCAGGAGGTGTTAAGAGCGTGTGCACATGGCAACAGATGGTGCCCCTCTTGAGCACCACTTCTGCAAGCACAATGTGCACATTCCATCCTGGAAACACATTTTGTGTGTACGTGTACACAAGTACACATGTGCACTCGGTCACACACACGTGTACACAAGTACACATGTGCACTCGGTCACACACACGTGTACACAAGTACACATGTGCACTCGGTCACACACACACGTGTAATTTCATTTTCTGGTGTGTGGTGGCGGGCGTGAGCAAGTGGGTCAGGCTGACTGTTTCGAAACAATCATTGAGTTGATAGATATATGTGTGAGAGCCGTCAGACTGCCAGTCACGCAGGAAGGTAGGCAGGCAGGTAGGTAGGTAGGCAGGCAGGTAGGTAGGCAGGTAGGCAGGCAGGTAGGAAAGTAGGCACAAAGGCAGGTACAAAGGTAGGAAGGTAACCAGGCAGGCAGACTACAGGTAGACAGTTGAGAAGGATGGGAGGCAAGGAGTGAAGCAGGTACAATGGCTAGCCATAAGGGAGGCGACGAGCCAGACATGGTGACAGGAAGACATGCAGGGGACGAGGGAGAGAGAGAGAGGACCTGTGTGTGGCGTGGGTGACGCTCCAGCAGAATGACTAACTGCGCAGTCTCCAATTATCCTTGAAAATACTAAAAGATTTTATTCGATCAGTGCGAGGTTGAGACTAGTCATGCAGGCGCTGATGCTGTTCCAACGACAACATGGGACTGTCACGACACTCCATCAACCTCTTACAAATTAACTTCCTTTGAGGAAGCTGTTCACCAAACCACACACTAGAAAGTGAAGGGACGACGACGACGTTTCGGTCCGTCCTGGACCATTCTCAAGTCCATTGTCCAGGATGGACCGAAACGTCGTCGTCCCTTCACCTTCTAGTGTGTGGTCTGGTCAACATGTTTCAGCCACGTTATCGTGACTCTTCGTCTGTATTGTAGGAAGTTAACTTTTCCACCGCTGGGTACAGGAAGCGCCAGAGTGGTTGGGCCACCTTGAAACCCATTACAGGAATGCGAGAGAAAGCCCGGCTCCCCCAACCAGCAGTGTGGCCTCGTCCTGAGTCTTCTGAAGACTCATCCACTTCGTGTAGCAAACAGTGATGGAAAGCAATACTCTCGGAGCCTTGGCTCAGCCCACACCGGAGCCTACCTTCTCCTCGGGCTTAGTTATAAGTGGTCGAGGTCTGGCCATGCCACACGGGTATCAAAAGGTTCTTGGAGTTGCGGAGTCTTTTTTAATCCAAGATTACAGCGCCTGTATCAACAGGGGGGAGGGAGAAGGGAAGGGAATTATCAGGGAAAGCATCAAGCCATTACGACTATATAGCACTGGGAAGGGGTCAGGATAAAGATTTGGGATGGGACGGGGGGAAAGGAATGGTGTCCAACCACTTGGACGGTCGGGGATTGAACGGCGACCTGCGTGAAGAGAGACCTTCGCTCTACCGTCCAGCCCAAGTGATGGGGGGGGGAGGGGGAGAGTGCGGCACTACTGAGTCAAGACAGCCCAAGGTCACGGGGAAGAAAACGCTAGTTGTGGGTGTTTAGAGTCCGAGGAGGTAATTAAGAGTGGCCTTTACCAACTTACACAAAAACAAGGTTCAAACCATTTCGAGAACTTCCAAAACTCATGTTGGAGTCTTCCCCAAAGTCTTCACAATGTATTTTATGAAAGAAACAACTTGGCATCAGAATTTACAATATTTAAACGTTTGGGTTGCCCCTCGGGGAGCCGGTCGGCCGAGCGGACAGCACGCTGGACTTGTGATCCTGTGGTCCTGGGTTCGATCCAAGGCGTCGGCGAGAAACATTGGGCAGAGTTTCTTTCACCCTATGCCCCTGTTACCTAGCAGTAAAATAGGTACCTGGGTGTTAGTCAGCTGTCACGGGCTGCTTCCTGGGGGTGGAGGCCTGGTCGAGGACCGGGCCGCGGGGACACTAAGCCCTGAAATCAGCTCAAGATAACCTCATGCTGGGTATATGTTATTAGTACCTGATTCCCCCTGAGAACCCGCCTCGACCCTTGGGCCCTTAGAATTAGGGTCGCCCTTGACGTGGCACAGGTTAGTGAAGCGTGTACAGATGTGAAGGGAACAGAGGAGGAGTGCCAGAAGTGTTGGGATTACCGGCCTCGCTGCTGCTTCTCAGTCTGGAGGTTCTTTCACTGCTTCACAACAACACATGTTCTTACAGGGGGCGGCGAGGAATAAGGGGAAGATGAAGGGGTCTTGGGGGAGATGGTTTGAAGAGTGGGTGAAGAGTGGGTGAAGAGTGGGTGAAGAGTGGGTGAAGAGTGGGTGAAGAGTGGGTGAAGAGTGGGTGAAGAGTGGGTGAAGAGTGGGTGAAGAGTGGGTGAAGAGTGGGGAAAAGATATGTCTGTTCAAAGTTAGAGAGAGAGGGGGGGGGAGGGGGAAGATAGTGGGATTGGGGACGATGAGTCACAATAACGAGGCTGAAGTCATAATGACCAAACCACTCACCAGAAGATAACGAGACGACGACGTTTCGGTCCGTCCCGGACCATTACCAAGTCCATTGTCTTGATACAGTCGCCTAGATAACACGCCGAAACGATGTGGACCGTCGTTTCGGTCCACGACGGACCGAAACGACGTCGTCCCTTCACCTTCTGGTGTGTAGCTTGGTGGAGACAGGGGGGAAATGAGGAACATGACAGGGGAGATGAGGCATAGAGGACAGGGGAAATGGAGAACAGTAGGATGTGGGAGAGGGAATAAAAAGGAGTGGAACAGGAGGATTGGGTGAAAGACAATCCCAGGCACCCCCACCCCCCCTAGTATATAAACAATTATCAACATTTCACGATATATATAATTCTTGTATATAGAACGAAGGTCATGAAACTTATCCACAATAACCTATTGTCTCAAAATTATTCAAGTGTGTTGAGAAGCGATTGTTTTACACTCACAATTGTGTGAGAGCGTGAGTGTGTGGAGCCACCAGAGGCGCTCTTTGTGCCTCTAGTCCCCCAGTTACGCTCCTCGCTCCTCTATTGCAATCACTAAACTTATACTATTATTTTTACGTTAAATTAACATTGCCCGTGTAGAGGTCTTCTGCCCCGTGGTCCCATAGCCAACGTCAGCAACGAGGGTTTTGCGTTAATTCAACGTTAATTAATGTTATTCCTTGATATTGTATCCAGTGGACAGTGTACCCAGCGGACAGTGTACCCAGCGGACAGTGTACCCAGCGGACAGTGTACCCAGCGGACAGTGTACCCAGCGGACAGTGTACCCAGCGGACAGTGTACCCAGCGGACAGTGTACCCAGCGGACAGTGTACCCAGCGGACAGTGATATAGATTGCAACAGTTGCCGGTGATCTCTCACGATGATGAGTGAGTGTGAGAGGAAGATAAAGGTGAGGGTGATGATGGTGACTGGAAGGTGAGGAGAGGCAGAGGCTAGGGTGAAGGGCTGGTGATCGCGGACATGAGGACGGTGATGCCAGGAAGATGACGATGGGTAGTAGGCCGAGGCAGGTATGTGGGTAAACACACAGTTAAGTCAAGGCGTTAGGTAAGATGAGAGGGAAGCCAGGGTGATATATGGGTCAGGTGACGTGATAGAAAGGTCATATAGGTAATGGATGAGAGTGATGAATGTTAGGGGGGGGGAATATTGGTATAAGGGGAAGGTATTAGGTGAGATAAGGTAGGGGGGGGGGAGGTACTGGTGGGGATGGAGAGGGGGAGGTGGATGACGCTTGTGGTGGCGTGGCCAGAATGTGGGACGGGGTTAGGTAAATAATTGATGACTGATTACTCTCGCTTTCTCACACACACACACACACACACACACACACACACACACACACACACACACACACACACACACACACACACACACACACACACACACACACATCTAGGAATATCCAACACTTGCGTGCAACCCTTAGCTGAGAAAGGGACAAGGTGGAACTTTGTGAGTGAGAGTGTGAGTAGTGGGAACACAATACGGTCTTGTTGACGTAATGGCAGGGAAAGGTTGACTGGGTGTACATTCTTCAGGAGAAAGTCAGAGATTATGTTGGGAGTCTTGCATGGGAGGCCCGCCACCACCAGTGTCTGCATGGGAGGCCCACCACCAGTGTCTACATGGGAGGCCCACCACCACCAGTGTCTACATGGGAGGCCCACCACCACCAGTGTCTACATGGGAGGCCAACCACCACCAGTGTCTACATGGGAGGCCCACCACCACCAGTGTCTACATGGGAGGCCCACCACCACCAGTGTCTACATGGGAGGCCCGCCACCACCAGTGTCTGCATGGGAGGCCCACCACCACCAGTGTCTACATGGAAGGCCCACCACCACCAGTGTCTACATGGGAGGCCCACCACCACCAGTGTCTGCATGGGAGACCCCACCACCACCAGTGTCTACATGGGAGGCCCACCACCACCAGTGTCTGCATGGGAGGCCCACCACCACCAGTGTCTGCATGGGAGG
The DNA here is from genome assembly GCA_020271785.1 of Procambarus virginalis. Lineage (NCBI taxonomy): Eukaryota > Metazoa > Arthropoda > Malacostraca > Decapoda > Cambaridae > Procambarus > Procambarus virginalis. The sequence goes on along the minus strand of WNGS01160430.1, from coordinate 345,182 downwards.
CCCACCACCACCAGTGTCTGCATGGGAGGCCCACCACCACCAGTGTCTGCATGGGAGGCCCACCACCACCAGTGTCTACATGGAAGGCCCACCACCACCAGTGTCTACATGGGAGGCCCACCACCAGTGTCTACATGGGAGGCCCGCCACCACCAGTGTCTACATGGGAGGCCCACCACCACCAGTGTCTACATGGGAGGCCCGCCACCACCAGTGTCTACATGGGAGGCCCACCACCACCAGTGTCCACATGGGAGGCCCGCCACTACCAGTGTCTACATGGGAGGCCCACCACCACCAGTGTCTACATGGGAGGCCCACCACCACCAGTGTCCACATGGGAGGCCCGCCACCACCAGTGTCCACATGGGAGGCCCACCACCACCAGTGTCCACATGGGAGGCCCGCCACCACCAGTGTCTACATGGGAGGCCCACCACCATCAGTGTCTACATGGGAGGCCCACCACCACCAGTGTCTACATGGGAGGCCCACCACCACCAGTGTCTACATGGAAGGCCCACCACCACCAGTGTCTACATGGGAGGCCCACCACCACCAGTGTCTACATGGGAGGCCCACCACCACCAGTGTCTACATGGAAGGCCCACCACCACCAGTGTCTACATGGGAGGCCCACCACCACCAGTGTCTACATGGGAGGCCCACCACCACCAGTGTCTACATGGGAGGCCCACCACCACCAGTGTCTACATGGGAGGCCCACCACCACCAGTGTCTACATGGGAGGCCCACCACCACCAGTGTCTACATGGGAGGCCCACCACCACCAGTGTCTACATGGGAGGCCCACCACCACCAGTGTCTACATGGGAGGCCCACCACCACCAGTGTCTACATGGGAGGCCCACCACCAGTGTCTACATGGGAGGCCCACCACCACCAGTGTCTACATGGGAGGCCCACCACCACCAGTGTCTACATGGGAGGCCCACCACCACCAGTGTCTACATGGGAGGCCCACCACCACCAGTGTCTACATGGGAGGCCCACCACCACCAGTGTCTACATGGGAGGCCCACCACCAGTGTCTACATGGGAGGCCCACCACCACCAGTGTCTACATGGGAGGCCCACCACCAGTGTCTACATGGGAGGCCCACCACCACCAGTGTCTACATGGGAGGCCCACCACCAGTGTCTACATGGGAGGCCCACCACCAGTGTCTACATGGGAGGCCCACCACCACCAGTGTCTACATGGGAGGCCCACCACCAGTGTCTACATGGGAGGCCCGCCACCACCAGTGTCTACATGGGAGGCCCACCACCACCAGTGTCTACATGGGAGGCCCACCACCACCAGTGTCTACATGGGAGGCCCACCACCACCAGTGTCTACATGGGAGGCCCACCACCACCAGTGTCTACATGGGAGGCCCACCACCACCAGTGTCTACATGGGAGGCCCACCACCACCAGTGTCTACATGGGAGGCCCACCACCACCAGTGTCTACATGGGAGGCCCACCACCACCAGTGTCTACATGGGAGGCCCACCACCACCAGTGTCTACATGGGAGGCCCACCACCACCAGTGTCTACATGGGAGGCCCACCACCACCAGTGTCTACATGGGAGGCCCACCACCACCAGTGTCTACATGGGAGGCCCACCACCACATGTGTCTACATGGGAGGCCCACCACCACCAGTGTCTACATGGGAGGCCCACCACCAGTGTCTACATGGGAGGCCCACCACCACCAGTGTCTACATGGGAGGCCCACCACCAGTGTCTACATGGGAGGCCCACCACCACCAGTGTCTACATGGGAGGCCCACCACCACCAGTGTCTACATGGGAGGCCCACCACCACCAGTGTCTACATGGGAGGCCCACCACCACCAGTGTCTACATGGGAGGCCCACCACCACCAGTGTCTACATGGGAGGCCCACCACCAGTGTCTACATGGGAGGCCCACCACCACCAGTGTCTGGGAGTAATTGACAGGGTAAAAAAGGATAAACTGTTTAACACGGGAGGGACGCGAACAAGGAAACACAGGAGGAGTCTGAGTACCTTAATCATTTAAGTTAAAGTTAACGTTGAAGTAGTTAACGTTAGAAAGAACTTTCAGTGTCAGTAGTTAACAGGTGGGATGCATTAGGCAGTGATGTGGTGGAGGCTGACTCCATACACAGTTTATAATGTAGATATGATAGAGCCCAGTAGGCTCAGGAACCTGTACACCTGTTGATTGACAGTTGAGAGGCGGGACCAAAGAACCAGAGCTCAACCCCCGCAAGCACAACTAGGTGAACACAGTGTCAGACACTGTACCACTGTGACACTGTACACTACGGGACACTGTACCACTGTACACTACGGGACACTGTACCACTGTGACACTGTACACTACGGGACACTGTACCACTGTGACACTGTACACTACGGGACACTGTACCACTGTGACACTGTACACTACGGGACACTGTACCACTGTGACACTGTACACTACGGGACACTGTACCACTGTGACACTGTACACTACGGGACACTGTACCACTGTGACACTGTACACTACGGGACACTGTACCACTGTGACACTGTACACTACGGGACACTGTACCACTGTGACACTGTACACTACACAGTGCCGGACACTGTACCACGGTGACACTGTACACTACGGGACACTGTACCACGGTGACACTGTACACTACACAGTGCGGGACCTAGAGTAAAGGTGATGACGTATCAGTGACGTCACAAATTACACATCAACATTACGCGGTGATTGGCCACTTAGCCAGTGTCCTCGACCAACCACCGCCAATTTAGTCCTCGTAACCTACCAGGTTAGGCTGGGAAAAGTAGTGAAAACGAACGTGTGCGTGCGTGTGCGTGCGTGTGCGTGCGTGCGTGTGTCGTAGTGACCATTACATTAACATTGACTTGTGTTCAAGATACACAAACCCAGGAACATTTATCATCACTTTGATTTTGACATTGTGAGCCTCATGTGTACCTTGCCCACCCCATCTCCTACCACACCACACAGCCCTTCACGCACCACCCGCCACACCCTAACCGCCACACCCTAACCACCACACCCTAACCACCACACCCTAGCCGCCACACCGCCAGACCGGAAGGAACTGCCGTTGTGTGCACACATTACCGACAATTTCCCCACATACGGAGGTGTTCAATGTCGTCCTTGGTACATAGCATGTTGAAGGCTCCAAGTACCGCCACACCTCATGTAGTCTTGCTACATATTAGCCCGAGACGAGCTCCCACAAGGACATGGTGATGATGGTGACCACGAGGGCTCATGGTGATGTGTAGCTAGTGACACACACTATTATCATCATCCCAACAATTAATATTTTTCCAGACTTGATAAAGTTTGAGGTAAAAGTACAATAACAAGTGCCAGTGAGGGAGAGAGACGGCGCAGGACAACCAACCAACTGGTAAACACAGGCACGAGCTGGGCCTTGACCTTGACCACTGGCACCAGCTGCTTGATACCTGCTTGATGGGGTTCTGGGAGTTCTTCTACTCCCCAAGCCCGGCCCCGAGGCCAGGCTCGACTTTTGAGAGTTTGGTCCACCAGGCTGTTGCTTGGAGCGGCCCGCAGGCCCACATACCCACCACAGCCCGGCTGATCCGGAACTTCTCTTAGAAAACAGTCCAGTTTTCTCTTGAAGATGTCCACGGTTGTTCCGGCAATATTTCTTATAGTCGCTGGGAGGACGTTGAACAACCGCGGACCTCTGATGTTTAAACAGTGTTCTCTGATTGTGCCTATGGCACCTCTGCTCTTCACTGGACCTCTGATGTTCATACAGTGTTCTCTGATTGTGCCTATGGCATCTCTGCTCTTCACTGGACCTCTGATGTTTGTACAGTGTTCTCTGATTATGCCTATGGCACCTCTGCTCTTCACTGGTTCAATCTTGCATTTTCTTCCATATCGTTCACTCCAGTACGTTGTTATTTTACTGTGTAGATTTGGGACCTGGCCATCCAGTATTTTCCATGTGTATATTATTTGGTATCTCTCTCGTCTTCTTTCTAGAGAGTACATTTGGAGAGCTTTGAGACGATCCCAATAATTTAGGTGTTTTATCTCGTCTATGCGTGCCGTATATGTTCTCTGTATTCCCTCTATTTCAGCAATCTCTCCTGCTCTGAAGGGGGAAGTTAGTACTGAGCAGTACTCGAAACGGGACAACATAAGTGATTAGAAGAGTACAACCATTGTGATGGGATCCCTGGATTTGAAAGTTCTCGTAATCCATCCGATCATTTTTCTGGCTGACGCTGGGCTTTGACTTTGACCTCTGGGCTGGTCCCAAACCTGCACACAGAAATAACATCACATGAGACCAGAAGACATGGCAGGATGTGCAGAATACCCCCGTTGATAAGCAGAGGTGCAACAGGTACTCAGAGAGAACTATCAACACCAGAGACCCGAGACTGTTCAACACGCTTCCGCTACACATAAGGGGCATAACTGGCAAACCCCTCACAGTGTTCAAGAGAGAACTGGATAAACACCTCCAAAGGATACCTGATCAACCAGGCTGTGACTCATACGTCAGGCTGCAAGCAGCTGCGTCCAACAGCCTGGTTGATCAGTCCAGCAACCAGGAGGCCTGGTCGATGACCGGGCCGCGGGGACGCTAAGCCCCGGAAGCACCTCAAGGTAACCTGAAGGTAAGGCTGGCCACAGCTGGGCCTTGACCTTGACCGCTGGCCACAGCTGGGCCTTGACCTTGACTGGGAGGCTCAAGGACTTACATAGTAACTCAAGACGGGTCATGGTAACTTCCTCCGTTGTCTCAGCCGTCCATCTTGGAGTGTCACCTGGGCTTCTCACCACCTCTAATGACCAACTTTTCTCTACAAAAAACATTTGTTATACATCTTTGGTAAATTTTTATTATTTATTGCATTTTTTCGATAATTTTTTGTATTGTTATAAATGAGTTTATTGTCAATAACACTATTATTTGGTCTTTTGTCTTGTTGCCAGTGTGACCTCTGCAAGGTTGGCAACATGCATAATCCTTCCCTCCCCCCCCTTACCAATTACCTCTTGAAGAGTATCGCTCAGGAACTAACTACCAATCAGGAGGTGTGATCTCTGACAATCAGACAGATGTCCCCACCAGCACATTTCCTCAGCTCTTACCATAACATATACTAACACCTGTGTAACATGGAAGACAAGATTCTGACGAGCAAACACCTGTTACTTAACAATTCAAAACTCTTAACTGAATGGTTATTTACACATAACAATAATAATATAGAATACCTGCCTAACTGTACATTACTGTACAGAAAAGTGCAGGACTAACTTGCTAACCTCAAAGTCAACTTTAAGGTGTTTACGTAATAACTTGAGCAATAATAACAATAATAGAAACTAAGAAATCCTCTGCAATAATGCAGATTTAAAATTAATCTCAAAATGATCCATTTAAGAATTAAACATTTGAGGAGAGAGTGCTAGATAATACCTAGTACCTTATCTTATAGTTTGTCGTAGACGTGGAAACGTTCCCGTCTCAACGGTCCTGGCCACCAGCACACGCAAACGTTCCCGTCTCAACGGTCCTGGCCACCAGCACACGCAAACGTTCCCGTCTCAACGGTCCTGGCCACCAGCACACGCAAACGTTCCCGTCTCAACGGTCCTGGCCACCAGCACACGCAAACGTTCCCGTCTCAACGGTCCTGGCCACCAGCACACGCAAACGTTCCCGTCTCAACGGTCCTGGCCACCAGCACACGCAAACGTTCCCGTCTCAACGGTCCTGGCCACCAGCACACGCAAACGTTCCCGTCTCAACGGTCCTGGCCACCAGCACACGCAAACGTTCCCGTCTCAACGGTCCTGGCCACCAGCACACGCAAACGTTCCCGTCTCAACTAACTACTCGGAGCCACACCAAACAACTTTGTGTGTCTCAGTTACTGGTGATAATGGGCCGGCCGCTGTGTTAGAGTTGTGACCGTGTTGCAGAGTGCAAGTGTTGGTTGAGACTCCTCCTGGTGCAGGATGTCTCTGGCGGAGGGCGTGGTGCTGGGGGCTCGTGCGCAGCCAGACCCGGCTCACTGCTCACGGCACTATGACTCAAACACGCAACACGTCAGCTGGTTAGAAAGTGTTGCTTTGTTTGGACTCGAGCCAGACACCCTCGGGGAACTGAAGTCACAACTCCACCTTAGGCCTGGCTGCCTTAGGTCCTGTAGCAGTGACTCTAGTGCCTGGCAGGGGTGCCTGGCTGGGGTGCCTGGCTGGGGTGCCTGGCTGGGGTGCCTGGCTGGGGTGCCTGGCTGGGGTGCCTGGCTGGGGTGCCTCGCAGGGGTGCCTCGCAGGGGTGCCTGGCTGGGGTGCCTGGCTGGGGTGCCTGGCTGGGGTGCCTGGCTGGGGTGCCTGGCTGGGGTGCCTGGCTGGGGTGCCTGGCTGGGGTGCCTGGTAGGGGGTAAATCAAATGAATCCTTACATGAATTAAGAACGTAATTTATATACTTATTTGCCTATTTCAGGGTTATTAACTATAAAATATAAAATTTACTAGACAGAGTACCCGGCTCTGCCGGGTCTCTTCCGCACTATCTCTTCCATCCCCCCCCCTCTCTTCTCACCCCATCACCCCCTTCCCACAACCATCCCCTCAGAAGTGCCAAGCCATTACGACTAATAACACTTGGAAGAGACAGGTTAAAGATTTGGGAAAGGACGAGGGGCAAGGAATAGTGCCTAACCACTTGGACTGGACGGTAAAGCGACGCTCTCGTGTCTTGCAGGTCGGCGTTCAATACCCGACCGTCCAAGTGGATGGGCACCATTCTCTCCCAAATCCTTATCCTCATATCCCTTCTGAGGATATAAGGGGTTGTGGTGATAATTGCCCAGCGATGACCCCCGCCCCCCCCCCCCCACACACATCAACACCACCACCTCCCGCCTCCCAACACATCAACACAGCCACCTCCCAACACATCAACACAGCCACCTCCCACACATCAACACAGCCACCTGCCACACATCAACACCGCCACCTCCCACACATCAACACAGCCACCTCACACATCAACACCACCACCTCCCACCTCCCACACATCAACACAGCCACCTCCCACTCCCACACATCAACACCACCACCTCCCACACATCAACACCGCCACCTCCCACACATCACCACCACCTCCCACACATCACACAGCCACCTCCCACCTCCACCAACAAGGCTAAACATTCCTCGGTGCCCTAAAAGCGTTGATCGTGTAACCAGGATGTCGACATTAATCACAAACTTTCCAGTCAGCTAATATACTCCCAGCTTTACGTACAAGATGACTCTGATGTCTGGCTGACGGTAGGCCCCCAACCTGTCCATATAAACAACGATACATATTCAATTATTTATCCGAATACCATCTGAGACTCATGCGTATATTAGGTATAAAAAGGTAGTTCCGGGATGCTCCCACGACGGCGTGAGAGAAGGTAAACAGCCGGAGTCTGCAAGTGCTGCCTGCACCTCTTGTGGTGGGTGTTGCTGGTGGTTGGTGGTGCTGGTTGTTGCTAGTGGATGGTGGTGGGTGTTGCTGGTGGTTGGTGGTGCTGGTTGTTGCTAGTGGATGGTGGTGGGGGTGGTGGTGGTGAGGAGTGGCAGGGTCAGAGTTGTGGTAGATGGTGTAGTATCATAACCCTTTGTCCCCAAGTCGTGTTGTTGTGTACTTGCTGGGGAGTAGAGACCTTGACTTATCCCGCCCCAACATCACCGTGACCGATGCTGTAGATGAGAAGTGTTGGTCTTGAAGGTCACTTGGAGGCTGCCAGGTCCTCATTATCATCAGCAGCTGTGACAACTATCTGGTTGTCACTCATCGCACCTGTACAGAAGTGTGTTCTGGACGACACTACAGGCACACGTGGATGACATGTATACTGTGAACACTGTATAACATACACACGCGAGACACAGCTCCTCTGTGTTAGACGGCACAAGTACACGAAGTATGTTCCCGCTAAACGTGCGGCCCTGTCTTAAACTGTCAAATCTTTGATAAGACTGTAGACAGGAGTTTCCAATTAGTGGAGAGAACACCAGTATAGACCTGGTAGTCTTAGTGTTAACCTTCCCTGCGGCCCGGGTGCTGCATTAAACTAGACAAGGTACATTACCAGCGGCGCATTTTTCTGCAATATTTTTGACGACATGTGAAGGAGAGATTGTCATCAGTTGTCACTGCCAGTATGGCAGGTGATTGTCACTGCCAGTATGGCAGGTGATTGGTTTGTAAATCGTTGTTTCATGTCTTGTGTGTCGACACCACTATATTTCAGCCTTCAGTCACACCATCAGTTGCGGGTTTAATAATAAACTATTGTTAAAATTCTGTTTGTCAATGTTTTTTTTTTTAAATATAGTATTGTATGATTTATTATTAGGGAGCGATATTCTACACAATTTCAGCCATCAGTGTATAATGTTTTATATTATAGCAAGACAAACAAAATCCAGAGTCTAGTAACTATGACATGCAAGAATCAACATGGGGGTTCCCATTGGCACCGTGTTAAGTGGCAATCACTTCACTTGTGTCAACCCTGACCCATGTTGGGCACGTACCCGACAGTAACCATGGAGCAAACTTGGGTG
>WNGS01160430.1:303066-321619 GCA_020271785.1 Procambarus virginalis | reverse complement strand
ATAGGATAAAATATCTGAAATCCTTGCACTGTATCCATATTGTGGATATATGGATCCATACTGTGAGACTCAAACCCGGTCCGTCGCCTTATTAATGTCATGGGACTTGACAACGGCGCTCAACACAGGCAAGTACTCACCTAATTGTGCTTGCGGGGGTTGAGCTTTGGCTCTTTGGTCCCGCCTCTCAACTGTCAATCAACTGAAGTGTCTGGCTTCCCTGGATGTTGCAGGCGATGAGTAACAATAACGTGGGTGAAGTATGTTAACCAGACCACACACTAGAAGGTGAAGGGACGACGATGTTTCGGTCCGTCATGGACCATTCTCAAGTCGATTGTGTCGTCAAGTTGAAACGTCGTCGTCCCTTCACCTTCTAGTGTGTGGTCTGGTCCCCTGGACGTTGTTCAACCACCACCACCACGAGCATCGACTCCTGGGGCCAGATTCACGAAGCAGTTACGCAAGCACTTACGAACCTGTACATCTTTCCCTCAATCTTTGGCGGCTTTGTTTACAATTATAAAACAGTTAATGAGCTCGGAAGCACCAGGAGGCTGTTTATAACAATAACAACAGTTGATTGGCAAGTTTTCACGCTTGTAAACTGTTTAATAAATGTAACCAAAGCCGTCAAAGATTGAGGAAAGATGTACACGTTCGTAAGTACTTGCGTAACTGCTTCGTGAATCTGGTCCCTCGTTTCTCTTACAATGGTAGACTTTGGTGGTGGTTTGTGGTGGAGTGAAGGTCGGTGGTGGCGAGTGTTGGGTGGCGGCAACACAGTGTACACACACCCAGCAACACTCTGGGTACACTGTCATCCTCTCACTTTCTCTCACACAACACCAGTCCTCTTCACTTCCAGAAGTAATCCGCCTCTTAAGGTACCATCAAATACCATCGTTGTTAGTAACATGTTTGACCATGTCGTAGCTCAGTCGGTTAAGGCAGCGTCTGGGATGATCTCGGACGTAGGTTCGAATCCTCGTCACGGCCCTTGTGGACTTGTTCAGTATTGTTGTAGTGTTATAATGATTGTATACCAGACAGTCATTAACAACTTGATAAATATGACATGAAAAATGGAAGACGAGAAGGAGTAAGACAAGCCACGGGCAATATACACCGCTTGTATAGCACTTCTCGCTCACGGACAATGTGTATACCGAAGGTGTATACTGCTTCTCAGATCATATACACTCAAAAGTTTACATCTCCAGGACCAGAGTATACAGACAGGTTAGTCAGTAAGCCTTGTGGTGGCCTTAATAAGCCTCCACAGCTGCTAGGCCTTAAGCCTAACACAACCCAAGTCCCACTGGAGGAAATATTAGCCTCTTGTGGCAGGTGAAGGAGAAAGATGGCGTATATTATCTCATATATCCCTATATATATATATAATATTATACTCGAGTGTGAGATTACGTCGGTGTGTCTGGGGCTGTCAGTGTGGGCACTCTTGGTGGCGCCTGTCAGTGTGGGCACTCTTGGTGGCGCCTGTCAGTGTGGGCACTCTTGGTGGCGCCTGTCAGTGTGGGCACTCTTGGTGGCGCCTGTCAGTGTGGGCACTCTTGGTGGCGCCTGTCAGTGTGGGCACTCTTGGTGGCGCCTGTCAGTGTGGGCACTCTTGGTGGCGCCTGTCAGTGTGGGCACTCTTGGTGGCGCCTGTCAGTGTGGGCACTCTTGGTGGCGCCTGTCAGTGTGGGCACTCTTGGTGGCGCCTGTCAGTGTGGGCACTCTTGGTGGCGCCTGTCAGTGTGGGCACTCTTGGTGGCGCCTGTCAGTGTGGGCACTCTTGGTGGCGCCTGTCAGTGTGGGCACTCTTGGTGGCGCCTGTCAGTGTGGGCACTCTTGGTGGCGGCTGTCAGTGTGGGCACTCTTGGTGGCGGCTGTCAGTGTGGGCACTCTTGGTGGCGGCTGTCAGTGTGGGCACTCTTGGTGGCGGCTGTCAGTGTGGGCACTCTTGGTGGCGGCTGTCAGTGTGGGCACTCTTGGTGGCGGCTGTCAGTGTGGGCACTCTTGGTGGCGGCTGTCAGTGTGGGCACTCTTGGTGGCGGCTGTCAGTGTGGGCACTCTTGGTGGCGGCTGTCAGTGTGGGCACTCTTGGTGGCGGCTGTCAGTGTGGGCACTCTTGGTGGCGGCTGTCAGTGTGGGCACTCTTGGTGGCGGCTGTCAGTGTGGGCACTCTTGGTGGCGGCTGTCAGTGTGGGCACTCTTGGTGGCGGCTGTCAGTGTGGGCACTCTTGGTGGCGGCTGTCAGTGTGGGCACTCTTGGTGGCGCCTGTCAGTGTGGGCACTCTTGGTGGCGGCTGTCAGTGTGGGCACTCTTGGTGGCGGCTGTCAGTGTGGGCACTCTTGGTGGCGGCTGTCAGTGTGGGCACTCTTGGTGGCGCCTGTCAGTGTGGGCACTCTTGGTGGCGGCTGTCAGTGTGGGCACTCTTGGTGGCGCCTGTCAGTGTGGGCACTCTTGGTGGCGGCTGTCAGTGTGGGCACTCTTGGTGGCGGCTGTCAGTGTGGGCACTCTTGGTGGCGGCTGTCAGTGTGGGCACTCTTGGTGGCGGCTGTCAGTGTGGGCACTCTTGGTGGCGGCTGTCAGTGTGGGCACTCTTGGTGGCGGCTGTCAGTGTGGGCACTCTTGGTGGCGGCTGTCAGTGTGGGCACTCTTGGTGGCGGCTGTCAGTGTGGGCACTCTTGGTGGCGGCTGTCAGTGTGGGCACTCTTGGTGGCGGCTGTCAGTGTGGGCACTCTTGGTGGCGGCTGTCAGTGTGGGCACTCTTGGTGGCGGCTGTCAGTGTGGGCACTCTTGGTGGCGGCTGTCAGTGTGGGCACTCTTGGTGGCGGCTGTCAGTGTGGGCACTCTTGGTGGCGGCTGTCAGTGTGGGCACTCTTGGTGGCGGCTGTCAGTGTGGGCACTCTTGGTGGCGGCTGTCAGTGTGGGCACTCTTGGTGGCGGCTGTCAGTGTGGGCACTCTTGGTGGCGGCTGTCAGTGTGGGCACTCTTGGTGGCGGCTGTCAGTGTGGGCACTCTTGGTGGCGGCTGTCAGTGTGGGCACTCTTGGTGGCGGCTGTCAGTGTGGGCACTCTTGGTGGCGGCTGTCAGTGTGGGCACTCTTGGTGGCGGCTGTCAGTGTGGGCACTCTTGGTGGCGGCTGTCAGTGTGGGCACTCTTGGTGGCGGCTGTCAGTGTGGGCACTCTTGGTGGCGGCTGTCAGTGTGGGCACTCTTGGTGGCGGCTGTCAGTGTGGGCACTCTTGGTGGCGGCTGTCAGTGTGGGCACTCTTGGTGGCGGCTGTCAGTGTGGGCACTCTTGGTGGCGGCTGTCAGTGTGGGCACTCTTGGTGGCGGCTGTCAGTGTGGGCACTCTTGGTGGCGGCTGTCAGTGTGGGCACTCTTGGTGGCGGCTGTCAGTGTGGGCACTCTTGGTGGCGGCTGTCAGTGTGGGCACTCTTGGTGGCGGCTGTCAGTGTGGGCACTCTTGGTGGCGGCTGTCAGTGTGGGCACTCTTGGTGGCGGCTGTCAGTGTGGGCACTCTTGGTGGCGGCTGTCAGTGTGGGCACTCTTGGTGGCGCCTGTCAGTGTGGGCACTCTTGGTGGCGGCTGTCAGTGTGGGCACTCTTGGTGGCGGCTGTCAGTGTGGGCACTCTTGGTGGCGGCTGTCAGTGTGGGCACTCTTGGTGGCGGCTGTCAGTGTGGGCACTCTTGGTGGCGGCTGTCAGTGTGGGCACTCTTGGTGGCGGCTGTCAGTGTGGGCACTCTTGGTGGCGGCTGTCAGTGTGGGCACTCTTGGTGGCGGCTGTCAGTGTGGGCACTCTTGTGGCGGCTGTCAGTGTGGGCACTCTTGGTGGCGGCTGTCAGTGTGGGCACTCTTGGTGGCGGCTGTCAGTGTGGGCACTCTTGGTGGCGGCTGTCAGTGTGGGCACTCTTGGTGGCGGCTGTCAGTGTGGGCACTCTTGGTGGCGCTGTCAGTGTGGGCACTCTTGGTGGCGGCTGTCAGTGTGGGCACTCTTGGTGGCGGCTGTCAGTGTGGGCACTCTTGGTGGCGGCTGTCGTGTGGGCACTCTTGGTGGCGGCTGTCAGTGTGGGCACTCTTGGTGGCGCCTGTCAGTGTGGGCACTCTTGTGGCGGCTGTCAGTGTGGGCACTCTTGGTGGCGGCTGTCAGTGTGGGCACTCTTGGTGCGGCTGTCAGTGTGGCACTCTTGGTGGCGGCTGTCAGTGTGGCACTCTTGTGGCGGCTGTCAGTGTGGGCACTCTTGGTGGCGGCTGTCAGTGTGGGCACTCTTGGTGGCGGCTGTCAGTGTGGGCACTCTTGGTGGCGGCTGTCAGTGTGGGCACTCTTGGTGGCGGCTGTCAGTGTGGGCACTCTTGGTGGCGGCTGTCAGTGTGGGCACTCTTGTGGCGGCTGTCAGTGTGGGCACTCTTGGTGGCGGCTGTCAGTGTGGGCACTCTTGGTGGCGGCTGTCAGTGTGGCACTCTTGGTGGCGGCTGTCAGTGTGGGCACTCTTGGTGGCGGCTGTCAGTGTGGGCACTCTTGGTGGCGGCTGTCAGTGTGGGCACTCTTGGTGGCGGCTGTCAGTGTGGGCACTCTTGGTGGCGGCTGTCAGTGTGGCACTCTTGGTGGCGGCTGTCAGTGTGGGCACTCTTGGTGGCGGCTGTCAGTGTGGGCACTCTTGGTGGCGGCTGTCAGTGTGGGCACTCTTGGTGGCGGCTGTCAGTGTGGGCACTCTTGGTGGCGCCTGTCAGTGTGGGCACTCTTGGTGGCGCTGTCAGTGTGGGCACTCTTGGTGGCGCCTGTCAGTGTGGGCACTCTTGGTGGCGCCTGTCAGTGTGGGCACTCTTGGTGGCGCCTGTCAGTGTGGGCACTCTTGGTGCGCCTGTCAGTGTGGGCACTCTTGGTGGCGGCTGTCAGTGTGGGCACTCTTGGTGGCGGCTGTCAGTGTGGGCACTCTTGGTGGCGCCTGTCAGTGTGGGCACTCTTGTGGCGCCTGTCAGTGTGGGCACTCTTGGTGGCGCCTGTCAGTGTGGGCACTCTTGGTGGCGCCTGTCAGTGTGGGCACTCTTGGTGGCGGCTGTCAGTGTGGGCACTCTTGGTGGCGGCTGTCAGTGTGGGCACTCTTGTGGCGCCTGTCAGTGTGGGCCTCTTGGTGGCGCTGTCAGTGTGGGCACTCTTGGTGGCGCTGTCAGTGTGGGCACTCTTGGTGGCGCCTGTCAGTGTGGGCACTCTTGGTGGCGCCTGTCAGTGTGGGCACTCTTGGTGGCGCCTGTCAGTGTGGGCACTCTTGGTGGCGCCTGTCAGTGTGGGCACTCTTGGTGGCGCCTGTCAGTGTGGGCACTCTTGGTGGCGCCTGTCAGTGTGGGCACTCTTGGTGGCGGCCTGTCAGTGTGGCACTCTTGGTGGCGCCTGTCAGTGTGGGCACTCTTGGTGGCGCCTGTCAGTGGGGCACTCTTGGTGGCGGCTGTCAGTGTGGGCACTCTTGGTGGCGCCTGTCAGTGTGGGCACTCTTGGTGGCGCCTGTCAGTGTGGGCACTCTTGGTGGCGCCTGTCAGTGTGGGCACTCTTGGTGGCGCCTGTCAGTGGGCACTCTTGGTGGCGCCTGTCAGTGTGGGCACTCTTGGTGGCGCCTGTCAGTGTGGGCACTCTTGGTGGCGCCTGTCAGTGTGGGCACTCTTGGTGGCGCCTGTCAGTGTGGGCACTCTTGGTGGCGGCTGTCAGTGTGGGCACTCTTGGTGGCGCCTGTCAGTGTGGGCACTCTTGGTGGCGGCCTGTCAGTGTGGGCACTCTTGGTGGCGCCTGTCAGTGTGGGCACTCTTGGTGGCGCCTGTCAGTGTGGGCACTCTTGGTGGCGGCCTGTCAGTGTGGGCACTCTTGGTGGCGCCTGTCAGTGTGGGCACTCTTGGTGGCGCCTGTCAGTGTGGGCACTCTTGGTGGCGGCTGTCAGTGTGGGCACTCTTGTGGCGGCTGTCAGTGTGGGCACTCTTGGTGGCGGCTGTCAGTGTGGGCACTCTTGGTGGCGGCTGTCAGTGTGGGCACTCTTGGTGGCGGCTGTCAGTGTGGGCACTCTTGGTGGCGGCTGTCAGTGTGGCACTCTTGGTGGCGGCTGTCAGTGTGGGCACTCTTGGTGGCGGCTGTCAGTGTGGGCACTCTTGGTGGCGGCTGTCAGTGTGGGCACTCTTGGTGGCGCCTGTCAGTGTGGGCACTCTGGTGGCGGCTGTCAGTGTGGGCACTCTTGGTGGCGGCTGTCAGTGTGGGCACTCTGGTGGCGGCTGTCAGTGTGGGCACTCTTGGTGGCGGCTGTCAGTGTGGGCACTCTTGGTGGCGGCTGTCAGTGTGGGCACTCTTGGTGGCGGCTGTCAGTGTGGGCACTCTTGGTGGCGGCTGTCAGTGTGGGCACTCTTGGTGCGGCTGTCAGTGTGGGCACTCTTGTGGCGGCTGTCAGTGTGGGCACTCTTGGTGGCGGCTGTCAGTGTGGGCACTCTTGGTGGCGGCTGTCAGTGTGGCACTCTTGGTGGCGGCTGTCAGTGTGGGCACTCTTGGTGGCGGCTGTCAGTGTGGGCACTCTTGGTGGCGGCTGTCAGTGTGGGCACTCTTGGTGGCGGCTGTCAGTGTGGGCACTCTTGGTGGCGGCTGTCAGTGTGGGCACTCTTGGTGGCGGCTGTCAGTGTGGGCACTCTTGGTGGCGGCTGTCAGTGTGGCACTCTTGGTGGCGGCTGTCAGTGTGGGCACTCTTGGTGGCGGCTGTCAGTGTGGGCACTCTTGGTGGCGGCTGTCAGTGTGGGCACTCTTGGTGGCGGCTGTCAGTGTGGGCACTCTTGGTGGCGGCTGTCAGTGTGGGCACTCTTGGTGGCGGCTGTCAGTGTGGGCACTCTTGGTGGCGGCTGTCAGTGTGGGCACTCTTGGTGGCGGCTGTCAGTGTGGCACTCTTGGTGGCGGCTGTCAGTGTGGCACTCTTGGTGGCGGCTGTCAGTGTGGGCACTCTTGGTGGCGGCTGTCATGTGGGCACTCTTGGTGGCGGCTGTCAGTGTGGGCACTCTTGGTGGCGGCTGTCAGTGTGGGCACTCTTGGTGGCGGCTGTCAGTGTGGGCACTCTTGGTGGCGGCTGTCAGTGTGGGCACTCTTGGTGGCGGCTGTCAGTGTGGGCACTCTTGTGTGGCGGCTGTCAGTGTGGCACTCTTGGTGCGGCTGTCAGTGTGGGCACTCTTGGTGGCGGCTGTCAGTGTGGGCACTCTTGGTGGCGGCTGTCAGTGTGGGCACTCTTGGTGGCGGCTGTCATGTGGCACTCTTGTGGCGGCTGTCAGTGTGGGCACTCTTGGTGGCGGCTGTCAGTGTGGGCACTCTTGGTGGCGGCTGTCAGTGTGGGCACTCTTGGTGGCGGCTGTCATGTGGGCACTCTTGGTGGCGGCTGTCAGTGTGGGCACTCTTGGTGGCGGCTGTCAGTGTGGGCACTCTTGGTGGCGGCTGTCAGTGTGGGCACTCTTGGTGGCGCTGTCAGTGTGGGCACTCTTGGTGCGGCTGTCAGTGTGGGCACTCTTGGTGGGGGCCTGTCAGTGTGGGCACTCTTGGTGTGGCGGCTGTCAGTGTGGGCACTCTTGGTGGCGGCTGTCAGTGTGGGCACTCTTGGTGGGGCTGTCAGTGTGGGCACTCTTGGTGGCGGCTGTCAGTGTGGGCACTCTTGGTGGCGGCTGTCAGTGTGGGCACTCTTGGTGGCGGCTGTCAGTGTGGGCACTCTTGGTGGCGGCTGTCAGTGTGGGCACTCTTGGTGGCGGCTGTCAGTGTGGGGCACTCTTGGTGGCGGCTGTCAGTGTGGGCACTCTTGGTGGCGGCTGTCAGTGTGGGCACTCTTGGTGGCGCTGTCAGTGTGGGCACTCTTGGTGGCGGCTGTCAGTGTGGGCACTCTTGGTGGCGGCTGTCAGTGTGGGCACTCTTGGTGGCGGCTGTCAGTGTGGGCACTCTTGGTGGCGGCTGTCAGTGTGGGCACTCTTGGTGGCGGCTGTCAGTGTGGGCACTCTTGGCGGCTGTCAGTGTGGGCACTCTTGGTGGCGGCTGTCAGTGTGGGCACTCTTGGGGGGCTGGTGTGGGCTGTCGCGTGTGTGTGGGCACTCTTGGTGGCGGCTGTCAGTGTGGGGCACTCTTGGTGGCGGCTGTCAGTGTGGGCACTCTTGGTGCGGCTGTCAGTGTGGGCACTCTTGGTGGCGGCTGTCAGTGTGGGCACTCTTGGTGGCGGCTGTCAGTGTGGGCACTCTTGGTGGCGGCTGTCAGTGTGGGCACTCTTGGTGGCGGCTGTCAGTGTGGGCACTCTTGGTGGCGGCTGTCAGTGTGGGCACTCTTGGTGGCGGCTGTCAGTGTGGGCACTCTTGGTGGCGGCTGTCAGTGTGGGCACTCTTGGTGGCGGCTGTCAGTGTGGGCACTCTTGGTGGCGGCTGTCAGTGTGGGCACTCTTGGTGGCGGCTGTCAGTGTGGGCACTCTTGGTGGCGGCTGTCAGTGTGGGCACTCTTGGTGGCGGCTGTCAGTGTGGGCACTCTTGGTGGCGGCTGTCAGTGTGGGCACTCTTGGTGGCGGCTGTCAGTGTGGGCACTCTTGGTGGCGGCTGTCAGTGTGGGCACTCTTGGTGGCGGCTGTCAGTGTGGGCACTCTTGGTGGCGGCTGTCAGTGTGGGCACTCTTGGTGGCGGCTGTCAGTGTGGGCACTCTTGGTGGCGGCTGTCAGTGTGGGCACTCTTGGTGGCGGCTGTCAGTGTGGGCACTCTTGGTGGCGGCTGTCAGTGTGGGCACTCTTGGTGGCGGCTGTCAGTGTGGGCACTCTTGGTGGCGGCTGTCAGTGTGGGCACTCTTGGTGGCGGCTGTCAGTGTGGGCACTCTTGGTGGCGGCTGTCAGTGTGGGCACTCTTGGTGGCGGCTGTCAGTGTGGGCACTCTTGGTGGCGGCTGTCAGTGTGGGCACTCTTGGTGGCGGCTGTCAGTGTGGGCACTCTTGGTGGCGGCTGTCAGTGTGGGCACTCTTGGTGGCGGCTGTCAGTGTGGGCACTCTTGGTGGCGGCTGTCAGTGTGGGCACTCTTGGTGGCGGCTGTCAGTGTGGGCACTCTTGGTGGCGGCTGTCAGTGTGGGCACTCTTGGTGGCGGCTGTCAGTGTGGGCACTCTTGGTGGCGGCTGTCAGTGTGGGCACTCTTGGTGGCGGCTGTCAGTGTGGGCACTCTTGGTGGCGGCTGTCAGTGTGGGCACTCTTGGTGGCGGCTGTCAGTGTGGGCACTCTTGGTGGCGGCTGTCAGTGTGGGCACTCTTGGTGGCGGCTGTCAGTGTGGGCACTCTTGGTGGCGGCTGTCAGTGTGGGCACTCTTGGTGGCGGCTGTCAGTGTGGGCACTCTTGGTGGCGGCTGTCAGTGTGGGCACTCTTGGTGGCGGCTGTCAGTGTGGGCACTCTTGGTGGCGGCTGTCAGTGTGGGCACTCTTGGTGGCGGCTGTCAGTGTGGGCACTCTTGGTGGCGGCTGTCAGTGTGGGCACTCTTGGTGGCGGCTGTCAGTGTGGGCACTCTTGGTGGCGGCTGTCAGTGTGGGCACTCTTGGTGGCGGCTGTCAGTGTGGGCACTCTTGGTGGCGGCTGTCAGTGTGGGCACTCTTGGTGGCGGCTGTCAGTGTGGGCACTCTTGGTGGCGGCTGTCAGTGTGGGCACTCTTGGTGGCGGCTGTCAGTGTGGGCACTCTTGGTGGCGGCTGTCAGTGTGGGCACTCTTGGTGGCGGCTGTCAGTGTGGGCACTCTTGGTGGCGGCTGTCAGTGTGGGCACTCTTGGTGGCGGCTGTCAGTGTGGGCACTCTTGGTGGCGGCTGTCAGTGTGGGCACTCTTGGTGGCGGCTGTCAGTGTGGGCACTCTTGGTGGCGGCTGTCAGTGTGGGCACTCTTGGTGGCGGCTGTCAGTGTGGGCACTCTTGGTGGCGGCTGTCAGTGTGGGCACTCTTGGTGGCGGCTGTCAGTGTGGGCACTCTTGGTGGCGGCTGTCAGTGTGGGCACTCTTGGTGGCGGCTGTCAGTGTGGGCACTCTTGGTGGCGGCTGTCAGTGTGGGCACTCTTGGTGGCGGCTGTCAGTGTGGGCACTCTTGGTGGCGGCTGTCAGTGTGGGCACTCTTGGTGGCGGCTGTCAGTGTGGGCACTCTTGGTGGCGGCTGTCAGTGTGGGCACTCTTGGTGGCGGCTGTCAGTGTGGGCACTCTTGGTGGCGGCTGTCAGTGTGGGCACTCTTGGTGGCGGCTGTCAGTGTGGGCACTCTTGGTGGCGGCTGTCAGTGTGGGCACTCTTGGTGGCGGCTGTCAGTGTGGGCACTCTTGGTGGCGGCTGTCAGTGTGGGCACTCTTGGTGGCGGCTGTCAGTGTGGGCACTCTTGGTGGCGGCTGTCAGTGTGGGCACTCTTGGTGGCGGCTGTCAGTGTGGGCACTCTTGGTGGCGGCTGTCAGTGTGGGCACTCTTGGTGGCGGCTGTCAGTGTGGGCACTCTTGGTGGCGGCTGTCAGTGTGGGCACTCTTGGTGGCGGCTGTCAGTGTGGGCACTCTTGGTGGCGGCTGTCAGTGTGGGCACTCTTGGTGGCGGCTGTCAGTGTGGGCACTCTTGGTGGCGGCTGTCAGTGTGGGCACTCTTGGTGGCGGCTGTCAGTGTGGGCACTCTTGGTGGCGGCTGTCAGTGTGGGCACTCTTGGTGGCGGCTGTCAGTGTGGGCACTCTTGGTGGCGGCTGTCAGTGTGGGCACTCTTGGTGGCGGCTGTCAGTGTGGGCACTCTTGGTGGCGGCTGTCAGTGTGGGCACTCTTGGTGGCGGCTGTCAGTGTGGGCACTCTTGGTGGCGGCTGTCAGTGTGGGCACTCTTGGTGGCGGCTGTCAGTGTGGGCACTCTTGGTGGCGGCTGTCAGTGTGGGCACTCTTGGTGGCGGCTGTCAGTGTGGGCACTCTTGGTGGCGGCTGTCAGTGTGGGCACTCTTGGTGGCGGCTGTCAGTGTGGGCACTCTTGGTGGCGGCTGTCAGTGTGGGCACTCTTGGTGGCGGCTGTCAGTGTGGGCACTCTTGGTGGCGGCTGTCAGTGTGGGCACTCTTGGTGGCGGCTGTCAGTGTGGGCACTCTTGGTGGCGGCTGTCAGTGTGGGCACTCTTGGTGGCGGCTGTCAGTGTGGGCACTCTTGGTGGCGGCTGTCAGTGTGGGCACTCTTGGTGGCGGCTGTCAGTGTGGGCACTCTTGGTGGCGGCTGTCAGTGTGGGCACTCTTGGTGGCGGCTGTCAGTGTGGGCACTCTTGGTGGCGGCTGTCAGTGTGGGCACTCTTGGTGGCGGCTGTCAGTGTGGGCACTCTTGGTGGCGGCTGTCAGTGTGGGCACTCTTGGTGGCGGCTGTCAGTGTGGGCACTCTTGGTGGCGGCTGTCAGTGTGGGCACTCTTGGTGGCGGCTGTCAGTGTGGGCACTCTTGGTGGCGGCTGTCAGTGTGGGCACTCTTGGTGGCGGCTGTCAGTGTGGGCACTCTTGGTGGCGGCTGTCAGTGTGGGCACTCTTGGTGGCGGCTGTCAGTGTGGGCACTCTTGGTGGCGGCTGTCAGTGTGGGCACTCTTGGTGGCGGCTGTCAGTGTGGGCACTCTTGGTGGCGGCTGTCAGTGTGGGCACTCTTGGTGGCGGCTGTCAGTGTGGGCACTCTTGGTGGCGGCTGTCAGTGTGGGCACTCTTGGTGGCGGCTGTCAGTGTGGGCACTCTTGGTGGCGGCTGTCAGTGTGGGCACTCTTGGTGGCGGCTGTCAGTGTGGGCACTCTTGGTGGCGGCTGTCAGTGTGGGCACTCTTGGTGGCGGCTGTCAGTGTGGGCACTCTTGGTGGCGGCTGTCAGTGTGGGCACTCTTGGTGGTGGCTGCTGTCAGTGTGGACACTCTTGGTGGTGGCTGTCAGTGTGGACACTCTTGGTGGCGGCTGTCAGTGTGGACACTCTTGGTGGCGGCGGCTGTCAGTGTGGACACTCTTGGTGGTGGCTGTCAGTGTGGGCACTCTTGGTGGCGGCTGCTGTCAGTGTGGACACTCTTGGTGGCGGCTGCTGTCAGTGTGGACACTCTTGGTGGCGGCTGCTGTCAGTGTGGACACTCTTGGTGGCGGCTGTCAGTGTGGACACTCTTGGTGGCGGCTGTCAGTGTGGACACTCTTGGTGGCGGCGGCTGTCAGTGTGGACACTCTTGGTGGCGGCTGTCAGTGTGGGCACTCTTGGTGGTGGCGGCTGTCAGTGTGGACACTCTTGGTGGCGGCTGTCAGTGTGGGCACTCTTGGTGGCGGCTGTCAGTGTGGGCACTCTTGGTGGCGGCTGTCAGTGTGGGCACTCTTGGTGGCGGCTGTCAGTGTGGGCACTCTTGGTGGCGGCTGTCAGTGTGGGCACTCTTGGTGGCGGCTGTCAGTGTGGACACTCTTGGTGGCGGCTGTCAGTGTGGACACTCTTGGTGGCGGCTGTCAGTGTGGACACTCTTGGTGGCGGCTGTCAGTGTGGACACTCTTGGTGGCGGCTGTCAGTGTGGACACTCTTGGTGGCGGCTGTCAGTGTGGACACTCTTGGTGGCGGCTGTCAGTGTGGACACTCTTGGTGGCGGCTGTCAGTGTGGACACTCTTGGTGGCGGCTGTCAGTGTGGACACTCTTGGTGGTGGCTGTCAGTGTGGGCACTCTTGGTGGTGGCTGTCAGTGTGGACACTCTTGGTGGCGGCTGTCAGTGTGGGCACTCTTGGTGGCGGCTGTCAGTGTGGGCACTCTTGGTGGCGGCTGTCAGTGTGGGCACTCTTGGTGGCGGCTGTCAGTGTGGGCACTCTTGGTGGCGGCTGTCAGTGTGGACACTCTTGGTGGCGGCTGTCAGTGTGGAGACTCTTGGTGGCGGCTGTCAGTGTGGGCACTCTTGGTGGCGGCTGTCAGTGTGGGCACCTTGGTGGCGGCTGTCAGTGTGGACACTCTTGGTGGCGGCTGTCAGTGTGGGCACTCTTGGTGGCGGCTGTCAGTGTGGACACTCTTGGTGGCGGCTGTCAGTGTGGACACTCTTGGTGGCGGCTGTCAGTGTGGGCACCTTGGTGGCGGCTGTCAGTGTGGGCACCCTTGGTGGCGGCTGTCAGTGTGGACACTCTTGGTGGCGGCTGTCAGTGTGGACACTCTTGGTGGCGGCTGTCAGTGTGGACACTCTTGGTGGCGGCTGTCAGTGTGGACACTCTTGGTGGCGGCTGTCAGTGTGGAGACTCTTGGTGGCGGCTGTCAGTGTGGACACTCTTGGTGGCGGCTGTCAGTGTGGACACTCTTGGTGGCGGCTGTCAGTGTGGACACTCTTGGTGGCGGCTGTCAGTGTGGAGACTCTTGGTGGCGGCTGTCAGTGTGGAGACTCTTGGTGGCGGCTGTCAGTGTGGAGACTCTTGGTGGCGGCTGTCAGTGTGGAGACTCTTGGTGGCGGCTGTCAGTGTGGAGACTCTTGGTGGCGGCTGTCAGTGTGGAGACTCTTGGTGGCGGCTGTCAGTGTGGAGACTCTTGGTAGCGGCTGTCAGTGTGGACACTCTTGGTGGCGGCTGTCAGTGTGGACACTCTTGGTGGCGGCTGTCAGTGTGGACACTCTTGGTGGCGGCTGTCAGTGTGGACACTCTTGGTGGCGGCTGTCAGTGTGGAGACTCTTGGTGGCGGCTGTCAGTGTGGAGACTCTTGGTGGCGGCTGTCAGTGTGGAGACTCTTGGTGGCGGCTGTCAGTGTGGACACTCTTGGTGGCGGCTGTCAGTGTGGACACTCTTGGTGGCGGCTGTCAGTGTGGACACTCTTGGTGGCGGCTGTCAGTGTGGAGACTCTTGGTGGCGGCTGTCAGTGTGGACACTCTTGGTGGCGGCTGTCAGTGTGGAGACTCTTGGTGGCGGCTGTCAGTGTGGACACTCTTGGTGGCGGCTGTCAGTGTGGAGACTCTTGGTGGCGGCTGTCAGTGTGGACACTCTTGGTGGCGGCTGTCAGTGTGGAGACTCTTGGTGGCGGCTGTCAGTGTGGACACTCTTGGTGGTGGCTGTTAGTGTGGGCACTCTTGGTGGCGGCTGTCAGTGTGGACACTCTTGGTGGCGGCTGTCAGTGTGGGCACTCTTGGTGGCGGCTGTCAGTGTGGACACTCTTGGTGGCGGCTGTCAGTGTGGACACTCTTGGTGGCGGCTGTCAGTGTGGAGACTCTTGGTGGCGGCTGTCAGTGTGGAGACTCTTGGTGGCGGCTGTCAGTGTGGACACTCTTGGTGGCGGCTGTCAGTGTGGACACTCTTGGTGGCGGCTGTCAGTGTGGACACTCTTGGTGGCGGCTGTCAGTGTGGACACTCTTGGTGGCGGCTGTCAGTGTGGACACTCTTGGTGGCGGCTGTCAGTGTGGACACTCTTGGTGGCGGCTGTCAGTGTGGACACTCTTGGTGGCGGCTGTCAGTGTGGACACTCTTGGTGGCGGCTGTCAGTGTGGAGACTCTTGGTGGCGGCTGTCAGTGTGGAGACTCTTGGTGGCGGCTGTCAGTGTGGACACTCTTGGTGGCGGCTGTCAGTGTGGACACTCTTGGTGGCGGCTGTCAGTGTGGACACTCTTGGTGGCGGCTGTCAGTGTGGACACTCTTGGTGGCGGCTGTCAGTGTGGAGACTCTTGGTGGCGGCTGTCAGTGTGGGCACTCTTGGTGGCGGCTGTCAGTGTGGGCACTCTTGGTGGCGGCTGTCAGTGTGGACACTCTTGGTGGCGGCTGTCAGTGTGGACACTCTTGGTGGCGGCTGTCAGTGTGGGCACTCTTGGTGGCGGCTGTCAGTGTGGGCACTCTTGGTGGCGGCTGTCAGTGTGGGCACTCTTGGTGGCGGCTGTCAGTGTGGGCACTCTTGGTGGCGGCTGTCAGTGTGGACACTCTTGGTGGCGGCTGTCAGTGTGGAGACTCTTGGTGGCGGCTGTCAGTGTGGGCACTCTTGGTGGCGGCTCTTGCCTCACAACTCTCACCTCTGGCACATGTTACCCTACGCCACTTGTATATTTGGTTACTACATCGGCTACCCGGTGGTGCCCGGGTCTCTGTCTGTTCCCTCCTCCCCTCTTGCTCCGTCCCTCCCGTTATATATCTTATTCTGTCCCTCCCACCTTTCCCCTCTCTCTCTCTCTCTCTCTCTCTCTCTCTCTCTCTCTCCCCCTCTCTCTCTCTCTCAAGTGGACAAAAGATGGTCGAATAACAGTAAACATCATTGAATCACCTGCTAACAGCCGCATTGTGTTGTTAACACTATGGATAACAAAGCCACACTTCATATTTCACGGGATTCTCAGATTGGGAATAGTGACCGCTCCTCCTCAAGGGGGGGGCATGGGGGTCGACCCCAAGGAGCCTATGACTCTCGACATACAGGCACAAGTCACCCAGCAATGTTTGGTGAGACTATCCGCGCGCCTCTGGCCCCCAACTACAAACAGATACTCTCTTAAAGATATAGATCGATTAATGTTTATTTTCGTGACTATGTTCGTACCTATTGTCGTGCAGGAAGACAGGATGTGCGTGTGTGTGTGTGCGTGAGTGCGTGCGGCCACGCGCGTGCGTGTCTCTCCACGAACCGCCGCCGCTAAAGGTCAGGTTAAAGATCTCTGGTCAAGCATGTCCGAAAGTCAGCGTGGTGATGGGGGGGGCGGGTCAGAGGTCAGGGTGGGTGTTAGTGGTGGGTGTGGGGGGCGGGGGTCAATAGTTTACCTTCTATCCTCCTGTAGTGGTCAATAGTTAACCTTCTATCCTCCTGTAGTGGTCAATAGTTAACCTTCTATCCTCCTGGGGGGTCAATAGTTAACCATCTATCCTCCTGTAGTGGTCAATAGTTAACCTTCTATCCTCCTGTAGTGGTCAATAGTTAACCTTCTATCCTCCTGTAGTGGTCAATAGTTAACCTTCTATCCTTCTGGGGGGTCAATAGTTTACCTTCTATCCTCCTGGATGGTCAATAGTTAACCTTCTATCCTCCTGGGGGGTCAATAGTTTACCTTCTATCCTCCTGGGGGGTCAATAGTTTACCTTCTATCCTCCTGTAGTGGTCAATAGTTTACCTTCTATCCTCCTGGGGGGTCAATAGTTTACCTTCTATCCTCCTGGGGGGGTCAATAGTTTACCTTCTATCCTCCTGTAGTGGTCAATAGTTAACCTTCTATCCTCCTGTAGTGGTCAATAGTTAACCTTCTATCCTCCTGGGGGGTCAATAGTTTACCTTCTATCCTCCTGGGGGGTCAATAGTTTACCTTCTATCCTCCTGTAGTGGTCAATAGTTTACCTTCTATCCTCCTGGGGGGTCAATACAGGTCCCACAAAGAATAGGCTTACTAGTCCTGGCAATGAATGAGATATAAATATATATATATATATATATATATATATATATATATATATATATATATATATATATTATATATTTATAAATATATATATAGTGACAAGGTCCAGTAATGGTCTGAGGCAGCAGCATCTTGGAAGTGTGGAATGGTAGTAGTAAGACTGTTATTACGGTAGTTCCTGAGAGACGACCAGCGAGAAGCAGATGGTATGTGTCCCTGGAACACCAGCAGGAACCTAGGCAGGATACTACCACCTGGAGATCCCTGGAAAGTGGGTCATTCTCGGCGGCTCTTGCCAGAAACGTTTTGGGAAAGACACCAACCAGACCCTCACGGTAGAAATAATTGGCACTGTGAGACCAGACTGTTACAGATGGAACTGTGACGACGGTGTAGAGGCGCCCCTCTCCCTCCCTCTTATACATCATTATACAATCACCAAATACAGTGAGATACAACACTTTAAAATACGACATTGTTCGTTAGCAATATTAGTCACAGTGCACAGTACTGGACGAGACCCGTCACCCAGAACCCGTCTGGTAATACTGGAGTCCAGCACGCAGCTTCCAGGAAGGTGCCTCCAATTATAGGCTCTCTCTCTCCAGGCTCTCTCTCTCACCCCACCATGCACGCGCGCCCGGCCAGCCTCACGCGCGCGCGCCCGGCCAGCCTCACACGCGCGCGCCCGGCCAGCCTACGCGCGCGCAGAATACGCAGCTGATTGCTTGTTTAGTCTTGACCTTGATGGTTGTGGGTAGTGGCAGATGAGCGCGCCCTTGACCGCGGTCAAGTCGTGTAATTACATTACACGATAATTTTCCGGGATGGACAGAAACGTCGTTGTTTCTCCATCTTCTGATGAGTCGTGTGATCATCATCGTCTGCAAGACACAACAGTTTCTTAAACATGACAAGAGTTGATCAGTGGCTAAGAGGAAATATAATTGTCCTTGAAGAAGAATTATGAAAATATTGGTTATTATTGTTGGTATACAATGGTAGTTTGTGAGGTTAAGTCTAGGGCAGAGCAGTGTCTTCTGCAGCCAATGTTTACACTTTGGTTGGTTGTGGTGGGGCATGATGTTATGGTGATGTAGAGTTGTAGCTTATAATGTTAGTTGTGTTGGTCTTATGGTGTTACTCTCTCCCTCTCTCTCCTCTCTCTCTCGCTCTCTGCCTCTCTCTCTCCTCTGCCTCTCTCTATCTCCCTCTCCTCTCTCTCTCTCTTCTCTCTCTCTCTCTCTCTCTCTCTTTTTCTCCTCTCTGTCTTTTTCTCTCCTCTCTCTCTCTTGTCCTCCCTTGTCGTCCTCTCTCTGGTTTTTCTCTGTTGCTCTCTCTCTTTGCCTTCCTCTCTCTCCTTTCCTCCTCTCGCGCTCTCTGTCTCTTCTCTCTTCTCTCTCTCTCTCTCTCTCTCTCTCTCTCTCTCTCTCCTCTCTCTCTCTTCTACTTCTAAACTCTTTCTCCTCTACTCTCTGTCTATACATATCCCACGTTTGTCTCTCCTCCTCTCTCTCTGTCTGTCTTCTCTGTTTGCTCTGTCTCTTCTCTGCTCTCTTTTTTCTCTGTTCTCCCTCCTTCTCTCTTGCATTCTCTCTCTCTGTCTGTCTCTCTCTTCCCCCTTCCTTCCTTCCTCTCCCTCCCTGGTCTCTTGGTCAAAGAGCGGGCCGAGGGGAAGTTGAGCCCGAAATCACCCAAAAGGTAAGGTTCTCCCCCTCCACTGACGTCACCAATATTCAGCGAAGCCCCGGATGAGTGGCAGTGTACGAGGTGTGACTTGGTGTACGGTTGTGCAGTGTACGAGGTGTGAGCTTGGCAGTGTACAGGTGTGACTTGGCAGTGTACGAGGGTGTGACATTGAGTTACTCAGTGTACGGTGACTGTAGTGTACGATGTGACTGTCAGTGTACGAGGTGTGACTTGACAGTGTACGAGGTGGAGCTGACAGTGTACAGGTGTGACTGACAGTGTAGTGCTTGACTGTAGGTTGACTTGTCAGTGTACGAGGTGTGAGTTACGTCAACACTCACTTTTACGAATCATCACGGGGGGGGGGGGTGTTAAGACGGCTGGGGTCAGTTCCCACCACAGTCACACACTCACACACACTACTCTCCCACCACACTCACACTCTCCTCACCACACACTCACACCTCTCACACACACACACACACACACACACTACACACAACACACACACACCAACACACACACACCTCTCACTCACACT
>WNGS01160430.1:285013-296581 GCA_020271785.1 Procambarus virginalis | reverse complement strand
GTGTCCTCACCCAGACTTCTGGCAGCACATCTCCTCCACATGTGTCCTATGTATTCTCCGCTTCATAATGCTAAAATATGACGAGTGACGTACTTCTGTCGTACGTCCACTTGTCTTAACTGACGTACCCGTGTTGGTGGAGCCGCCGGCGGTGGCTCCAGCAAGACCCAGGATAGAGGCAGGAGTAGTGTTGTCATATAGATTTAACTTAGACGAGACGAACGCGCTAATTACCGCAGGAAGCTGCATGGGTTGACATGTGAGGAGATTATCAGTGTTTACGGTTTTGTTTATTGTCTAACAGCCTTGACAGCAGTCCCCGCCTCACGCCCATCCCCCTACACCTCACCCCTAGTGTCTCTCATGTGTCGCGTCTGTCTCTCACACGGAGCACAGCTGGAGGCGGGAGGGAGGCTTTGTATGGTCACCTTACGACAGGTGTGCACGTCTTGTTGTGTCCAGGTGTGCTGCCAGGTGTAGGTCACCATCTTGCATAGCTGCCTTCTGCAGGTGTTCCCACCATTGGTCCACCACAGTGGTGGTGGACCACTCAATTCTCAATGTTTGCTGACGACGCCAAAATTATGAGAAGGATTAAGACAGAGGAGGACAGCTCGAGACTTCAAGAAGACCTGGACAAGCTGCAGGAATGGTCGAACAAATGGCTGTTAGAGTTTAACCCAAGCTAATGTAATGAAGATAGGGTAGGAAGCAGGAGACCAGATACAAGGTATCATTTGGGAGATGAAATACTTCAAGAGTCAGAGAGAGAGAAAGACCTGGGGGTTGATATCACGCCAGACCTGTCCCCTGAAGCTCATATCAAGAGGATAACATCAGCAGCATATGCCAGGTTGGCTAACATAAGAACGGCCTTTAGAAACTTGTGTAAGGAATCTTTCAGAACATTATATACCACATATGTCAGACCAATCCTGGAGTATGCGGCTCCAGCATGGAGTCCCTATCTAGTCAAGCATAAGACTAAACTGGAAAAGGTTCAAATGTTTGCCACCAGACTAGTACCTGAGCTGAGAGGTATGAGCTACGAGGAGCGACTGCAGGAATTAAACCTCACTTCGTTGGAAGACAGAAGAGTTAGGGGGGACATGATCACCACATTCAAGATTCTCAGGGGAATCGACAGGGTTGATAGAGACAGGCTGTTTAACACAAGGGGCACACGCACTAGGGGACACAGGTGGAATCTGAGTGCCCAAATGAGCCACAGAGATATTAGAAAGAACTTTTTTAGTGTCAGAGTGGTTGACAAATGGAATGCATTAGGAAGCGATGTGGTGGAGGCTGACTCCATACACAGTTTCAAGTGTAGATATGATAGAGCCCATTAGGCTTAGGAAACTGTACACCTGTTGATTGACTGTTGAGAGGCGGGACCAAAGAGCCAGAGCTCAACCCCCGCAAGCCCAACTAGGTGAGTACAATTAGGTGAGTACAGTCACCATTGGTCCACCACAGTCACCACTGGCCCACCACAGTTACCACTGGCCCACCACAGTCACCACTGGTCCACCACAGTCACCACTGGCCCACCACAGTCACCACTGGCCCACCACAGTCACCACTGGCCCACCACAGTCACCACTGGCCCACCACAGTCACCACTGGCCCACCACAGTCACCACTGGTCCACCACTGGCCCACCACAGTCACCACTGTCCACCACTGGCCCACCACAGTCACCACTGGTCCACCACTGGCCCACCACAGTCACCACTGGTCCACCACTGGCCCACCACAGTCACCACTGGTCCACCACTGGTCCACCACAGTCACCACTGATCCACCACAGTCACCACTGGTCCACCACTGGTCCACCACTGGTCCACCACTGGCCCACAATCGTACTCAAGGTAGGCCTAGCTTGCTCACTATACTACCTCACCATACTGAGGTGTGCCACCTCATCATACTCAAGGTACCGACTCATTATACTGCAGCTTCACTCAATATACAAAAGCCATCTTTAATATTTATACATTTTGAATTCCTTGAGTAATGGAGGCGTCGAATGACAGCTACATAAAGGTGGCGTTGTGACGAGGGCTTAACGAGCCTCACCTGGGCTTCACGAGCCTCACCTGGGCTTCACGAGCCTCACCTGGGCTTCACGAGCCTCACCTGGGCTTCACGAGCCTCACCTGGGCTTCACGAGCCTCACCTGGGCTTCACGAGCCTCACCTGGGCTTCACGAGCCTCACCTGGGCTTCACGAGCCTCACCTTGGGTTGAGAAGGTGTGTGAGTCAGCTGGTCCACCAAGGTCACCCCATCACCTCACTGTTATAGGGGAAAAGGTGTGTTCTGTATTGATTGATAAAGATCTAGCCAGCCATGAGGGCACCAGGCACCACATGACCATGAGGGCACCAGGCACCACATGACTATGAGGGCACCAGGCACCACATGACCATGAGGGCACCAGGCACCACATGACCATGAGGGCACCAGGCACCACATGACCATGAGGGCACCAGGCACCACATGACCATGAGGGCACCAGGCACCACATGACCATGAGGGCACCAGGCACAACATGACCATGAGGCACCAGGCACCACATGACCATGAGGGCACCAGGCACCACATGACCATGAGGGCACCAGGCACCACATGACCATGAGGGCACCAGGCACCACATGACCATGAGGGCACCAGGCACCACATGACCATGAGGGCACCAGGCACCACATGACCATGAGGGCACCAGGCACCACATGACCATGAGGGCACCACATGACCATGAGGGCACCAGATGACCATGAGGGCACCAGGCACCACATGACCATGAGGGCACCAGATGACCATGAGGGCACCAGATGACCATGAGGGCACCAGATGACCATGAGGGCACCAGATGACCATGAGGGCACCAGATGACCATGAGGGCACCAATGACCATGAGGGCACCAGATGACCATGAGGGCACCAGATGACCATGAGGGCACCAGATGACCATGAGGGCACCACATGACCATGAGGGCACCAGGCACCACATGACCATGAGGGCACCAGGCACCACATGACCATGAGGGCACCAGGCACCACATGACCATGAGGGCACCAGGCACCACATGACCATGAGGGCACCAGGCACCACATGACCATGAGGGCACCAGGCACCACATGACCATGAGGGCACCAGGCACCACATGACCATGAGGGCACCAGGCACCACATGACCATGAGGGCACCAGGCACCACATGACCATGAGGGCACCAGGCACCACATGACCATGAGGGCACCAGGCACCACATGACCATGAGGGCACCAGGCACCACATGACCATGAGGGCACCAGGCACCACATGACCATGAGGGCACCAGGCACCACATGACCATGAGGGCACCAGGCACCACATGACCATGAGGGCACCAGGCACCACATGACCATGAGGGCACCAGGCACCACATGACCATGAGGGCACCAGGCACCACATGACCATGAGGGCACCAGGCACCACATGACCATGAGGGCACCAGGCACCACATGACCATGAGGGCACCAGGCGCCACATGACCATGAGGACACCAGGCACCACATGACTATGAGGGTACCAGGCACCACATGACCATGAGGGCACCAGGCACCACATGCCTTGTGCTGACTGTAATATTCACACGTTTTGGGAGCACCTTGAGCAGCAGGGGTGTGGCCGTTGGCTGTGTGTCTGTCTGTGTCCCTGGCGGTGGGGGGGGGGGGCGTGGTGGTCCATCATGAGAGAGATATTTTTGTTAATTATCAGGGGGAAAGCGCCAAGCCATTACGACTATATAACACTGGGAAGGGGTCAGGATAAGGGTATTGTATGGGACGGTGGGGGGGGGGAAGGGATGGTGCCCAACCACTTTGACCGTCAAATAATATATTAACAGATGGGATAGAAAAGGAATCTGTTTTTATTTTGTTATTTATGTTCACCTCAACCACTTAATATTTTTAATACCATTCCATATCATCCTCCTTCCCCCCCCCTGGTCCAGCGCGCGCGTGCGCAGTAGGTACGACACCGGGTCCGGTCGTTAGAGACATCCGGCCGCTACAATCACTGCCTCAAGGGCACTGGTCTCTTACGGTGTCGGAAACACACCTAAGGAACAGCACAAGAATTTGTACTCCACGAAAGAACCATCTTATAGTTTGTGTGCGTGTGTGTACTCACCTATTTGTACTCTCCTATTTGTGCTTGCGGGGGTTGAGCTTTGGCTCTTTGGTCCCGCCTCTCAACTGTCAATCAACTGGTGTACAGATTCCTGAGCCTACTGGGCTCTATCATATCTACCCTTGAAACTGTGTATGGAGTCAGCCTCCACCACATCACTGCCTAATGCATTCCATCCGTTAACTACTCTGACACTGAAAAAGTTCCTTCTAACGTCTCTGTGGCTCATGTGGGTACTCAGTTTCCACCTGTGTCCCCTTGTTCGCGTCCCCCCAGTGTTGAATAGTTTGTCCTTGTCTACCCGGTCGATTCCTCTGAGGATTTTGTAGGTTGTGATCATATCTCCCCTTACTCTTCTGTCTTCCAGTGTCGTAAGGTGCATTTCCCGCAGCCTTTCCTCGTAACTCATGCCTCTTAGTTCTGGGACTAGTCTAGTGGCATACCTTTGGACTTTTTCCAGCTTCGTCTTGTGCTTGACAAGGTACGGGCTCCATGCTGGGGCTGCATACTCCAGGATTGGTCTTACATATGTGGTGTACAAGATTCTGAATGATTCCTTACACAGGTTCCTGAACGCTGTTCTGATGTTAGCCAGCCTCGCATATGCCGCAGATGTTATCCTTTTTATGTGGGCTTCAGGAGACAGGTTTGGTGTGATATCAACTCCTAGATCTTTCTCTCTGTCCGTTTCATTAAGTACTTCATCTCCTATTCTGTATCCTGTGTCTGGCCTCCTGTTTCCACTGCCTAGTTTCATTACTTTGCATTTACTCGGGTTGAACTTCAACAGCCATTTGTTGGACCATTCACTCAGTCTGTCTAGGTCTTCTTGTAGCCTCCTACTATCATCCTCAGTTTCAATCCTCCTCATAATTTTTGCATCATCGGCAAACATTGAGAGAAACGATTCTATACCCTCTGGGAGATCATTTACATATGTCAGAAACAGTATAGGTCCAAGGACTGACCCCTGCGGGACTCCACTCGTAACGTCTCGCCAATCTGAGACCTCACCCCTCACACTGACTCTTTGTCTCCTGTTGCTTAGGTACTCCTGTATCCAACGGAGTACCTTCCGTGTGTGTGTGTGTGTGGTGTGGTGTGTGTGTGTGTGTGTGGTATTCACCTAGTGTGTTTGCGGGGGTTGAGCTTTGCTCTTTCGGCCCGCCTCTCAACTGTCAATCACTGGTGTACAGATTCAATCAACTGTGTGTGTGTGTGTCTGTCTGTCTGTCTGTGTCTGTCTGTGTCTGTCTGGTGTCTAAGAAGGAGTAAAGTCTAGATCTTTATGCCCCTCCTAACAGCCTTGTATCAGTTCCGTGTCAACCTAACTACTCTGACTTTCAAATTCTTCGTCATAACGGGGCTTAAAGTGGTGGCTGGAGGTGGCTTCCACAACCACTTCTTTTACACCATTCCACTTGTTAACTACCCGTACTGGGTAACAGTACTTTCTTACGACCCTTAGGCTCATTCGTCTCTCCAGCTTCCATCTGTGTCCTCTGGTGCCAGTGACATCACTGCTGGCAGGGCAGACAACAGTAACATCACTGCTGGCAGGGCAGACAACAGTGACATCACTGCTGGCAGACCAGACAACAGTGACATCACTGCTGGCAGGCCAGACAACAGTGACATCACTGCTGGCAGGCCAGACAACAGTGACATCACCGCTGGCAGGCCAGACAACAGTGACATCACCGCTGGCAGGGCACAACGGTGACAAAGGTGATCATAAACAAAGGCCCATTAACACTCTTCTCTCCACTGGCGTCACGAAACATGAGGAGTCGAACCATTGACCCAGTTCCCGGTCACGTCTTCGGCCCACAAGGCTTGCTGTGGGTGGTAATAACCTCCATCTTCTCATATATTACATTTATAGTATAGATATATTTATATAAGAGAATGCCTGTCTGTTCAAAGTTGGAGGCCAGACGCTTAGGGCCAGCCTCACCCAAATTTACAGAGGGAATGGTCCGGTGAACAGGATGAACATAGGGGGTCGGGATCGCCATAACTCAAAAGAGAACCGCATGTCAGGGTCACATTCAGACCCCCACCACGATTTTTAGCACTATATATATACGTATATATATTATATATCACAAAACCTTAGGTTGTATTTCTTAAGAATCAAATGGACATTACTAGCAAATGTAAAATAGACTGTGCCAGCAGTATTATCTGCAATATGACCAGACTTAGGGGAAACAGACAGATATTGCTAGAGTGTGAGGTGTCCGCTGATAACAAGATACCATGAACAAATCCACTAGGGGCCGTGCCGAGGATTCGAACCTACGTCCGAGAGCATCCCAGACGCTGCCTTAATGTCAATGGTATGCCAATGGTATGTTGTGTAACAAGATACCATTGTATCACGGCAGCAAGTGAAGGATCACAGCCACTACCAAGGCCACATCCACCAGTGAAGAATGTACCTCCAATACTCGCTTGAGAGTGAATACTGAACCTTCACCTATATTGGCTTGCACTCTCCGCCACACTCTACACGGCTGGTGCAGTATGTCAGTGACGCCACTCACAGCACAGTAGACACAGTACATGTCAGTGAGTGACGCCACTCACAGCACAGTAGACACAGTACATGTCAGTGAGTGACGCCACTCACAGCACAGTAGACACAGTACATGTCAGTGACGCCACTCACAGCACAGTAGACACAGTACATGTCAGTGAGTGACGCCACTCACAGCACAGTAGACACAGTACATGTCAGTGACGCCACTCACAGCACAATAGACACAGTACATGTCAGTGAGTGACGCCACTCACAGCACAGTAGACAGACCAACACAACAGAACAAATATTAACACCTAAACATTACCTCTCTTAGGGCCGGGGCGACTCGTCTCAACTTACCTGAAAAAATAAACAAATAAATTAATAAATGCGCAGGTGAAATTGGTATGAATATATTAATATAAACACTCAACTGACTATATAGATTTATATATAAATGTGTGCTCGAGGTTGGGGCCAGAGGGGAGAGGAGGGGAGAGGAGGGGGGGAGGGAGAGGGGATAGCGGGGAAGGAGAGGGAGATGGGAGGGAAGACGAGAGGAAGGGGGAGAGGAATTGTGGGAAAGGGTGGGGGGGGGGGGTGAAGGAGGGGAGATTGACAGTTGAGAGGAAGGCCGACTTTCGGCCCGCCTCTCAACTGTCAATCAACTGTTACTAATTACTAAGTTTTTTATATTCCCCCCCCCACACACACGTGTGTGTGTGTGCGTGTGTGCGTGTGTGCGTGTGTGTGTGTGTGTGTGTGTGTGTGTGTGTGTGTGTGTGTGTGTGTGTGTGTCAGCTAAGGTCAGGTCAATGAGAGCTTCCAGTAATGAGGGAAATGTTGGCGAGTGTGACAGGTGCAACAGGAAGCTGGTCTCGGTAACCCCAGGCTGATAGGCCAGGCGGGGGGGGGGGGGGGGGTACACGCAGATATTATCAGCATCTTAAAAATTATCAAAGCCCGCGTCTCCTCCAGCCTGTCGTTAAACGTCGGGCGGATCACAACGATCCATCCATGTGAGAGTGAAGTGCCTGCCTCTCCCACCTGGGTGTGTGTGGTGGCTGCCTCTCCCACCTGGGTGTGTGTGGTGGCTGCCTCTCCCACCTGGGTGTGTGTGGTGGCTGCCTCTCCCACCTGGGTGTGTGTGGTGGCTGCCTCTCCCACCAGGTGTGTGTGGTGGCTGCCTCTCCACCTGGGTGTGTGTGGTGGCTGCCTCTCCCACCAGCGTGTGTGGTGGCTGCCTCTCCCACCTGGGTGTGTGTGGTGGCTGCCTCTCCCACCTGGGTGTGTGTGGTGGCTGCCTCTCCCACCTCGGTGTGTGTGGTGGCTGCCTCTCCCACCTGGGTGTGTGTGGTGGCTGCCTCTCCCACCTGGGTGTGTGTGGTGGCTGCCTCTCCCACCTGGGTGTGTGTGGTGGCTGCCTCTCCCACCAGGTGTGTGTGGTGGCTGCCTCTCCCACCTGGGTGTGTGTGGTGGCTGCCTCTCCCACCAGCGTGTGTGTGGTGGCTGCCTCTCCCACCAGCGTGTGTGGTGGCTGCCTCTCCCACCTGGGTGTGTGTGGTGGCTGCCTCTCCCACCTGGGTGTGCGTGGTGGCTGCCTCTCCCACCTGGGTGTGTGTGGTGGCTGCCTCTCCCACCAGGGTGTGTGTGGTGGCTGCCTCTCCCACCTGGGTGTGTGTGGTGGCTGCCTCTCCCACCTGGGTGTGTGTGGTGGCTGCCTCTCCCACCTGGGTGTGTGTGGTGGCTGCCTCTCCCACCTGGGTGTGTGTGGTGGCTGCCTCTCCCACCTGGGTGTGTGTGGTGGCTGCCTCTCCCACCAGGGTGTGTGGTGGCTGCCTCTCCCACCTGGGTGTGTGTGGTGGCTGCCTCTCCCACCTGGGTGTGTGTGGTGGCTGCCTCTCCCACCTGGGTGTGTGTGGTGGCTGCCTCTCCCACCTGGGTGTGTGGTGGCTGCCTCTCCCACCTGGGTGTGTGGTGGCTGCCTCTCCCACATGGGTGTGTGTGGTGGCTGCCTCTCCCACCTGGGTGTGTGTGGTGGCTGCCTCTCCCACCTGGGTGTGTGGTGGCTGCCTCTCCCACTTGGGTGTGTGTGGTGGCTGCCTCTCCCACCTGGGTGTGTGGTGGCTGCCTCTCCCACCTGGGTGTGCGTGGTGGCTGCCTCTCCCACCTGGGTGTGTGTGGTGGCTGCCTCTCCCACCAGGGTGTGTGTGGTGGCTGCCTCTCCCACCTGGGTGTGTGGTGGCTGCCTCTCCCACCTGGGTGTGTGGTGGCTGCCTCTCCCACCTGGGTGTGTGGTGGCTGCCTCTCCCACCTGGGTGTGTGGTGGCTGCCTCTCCCACCTGGGTGTGTGGTGGCTGCCTCTCCCACCTGGGTGTGTGTGGTGGCTGCCTCTCCCACCTGGGTGTGTGGTGGCTGCCTCTCCCACCTGGGTGTGTGGTGGCTGCCTCTCCCACCAGGGTGTGTGGTGGCTGCCTCTCCCACCAGGGTGTGTGGTGGCTGCCTCTCCCACCAGGGTGTGTGGTGGCTGCCTCTCCCACCAGGGTGTGTGGTGGCTGCCTCTCCCACCAGGGTGTGTGGTGGCTGCCTCTCCCACTAGGGTGTGTGGTGGCTGCTTCTCCCACCTGGGTGTGTGGTGGCTGCCTCTCCCACCTGGGTGTGTGGTGGCTGCCTCTCCCACCTGGGTGTGTGGTGGCTGCCTCTCCCACCTGGGTGTGTGGTGGCTGCCTCTCCCACCAGGGTGTGTGTGTGGTGGCTGCCTCTCCCACCAGGGTGTGTGTGTGGTGGCTGCCTCTCCCACCAGGGTGTGTGTGTGGTGGCTGCCTCTCCCACCAGAGTGTGTGTGGTGGCTGCCTCTCCCACCAGGGTATGTGGTGGCTGCCTCTCCCACCAGGGTGTGTGGTGGCTGCCTCTCCCACCAGGGTGTGGTGGCTGCCTCTCCCACCAGGGTGTGTGTGGTGGCTGCCTCTCCCACCTGGGTGTGGTGGCTGCCTCTCCCACCAGGGTGTGTGGTGGCTGTCTCTCCCACCTGGGTGTGTGGGGTGGCTGCCTCTCCCACCTGGGTGTGTGGGGTGGCTGCCTCTCCCACCTGGGTGTGTGTGGTGGCTGCCTCTCCCACCTGGGTGTGTGTGGTGGCTGCCTCTCCCACCTGGGTGTGTGTGGTGGCTGCCTCTCCCACCTGGGTGTGTGTGGTGGCTGCCTCTCCCACCTGGGTGTGTGTGGTGGCTGCCTCTCCCACCAGGTGTGTGGTGGCTGCCTCTCCCACCAGGTGTGTGGTGGCTGCCTCTCCCACCAGGTGTGTGGTGGTTGTGGTGGCCGTCAGTGGTCACTCTGGCGAAGGTTGACAGTGAGGAAGGTGTGGTAGGAGCCGGGGACTTGACCCGTCCTCCAGCCTCGCCCATAACCTCTGATAAAGACTTCTTGCTGTTTGTTGCTGAGATGTACCTGTCGCTGGTGGCGGCTGGCAGGGCCCCCAGCCCATGCCAGGCTCCCAGCCCATGCCAGGCCCCCAGCCCATGCCAGGCCCCCAGCCCATGCCAGGCCCCCAGCCCATGCCAGGCCCCCAGCCCATGCCAGGCCCCCCAGCCCATGCCAGGCCCCCAGCCCATGCCAGGCTCCCGCACTACATCACTGAATGCCCAGTTATTAGACCTTTCAGACCAGTTGGCATGAGTACCTGGAGCTTTGCAATTACTTTATTCACTCTCGTATTCTTGAAGATATCCTCACAGTGTACCCAAAAGTTGCCGGTGCAGGCTACTAAACATATGGCCCTGTATGACTAACCATCCTGCGAGATGGGGACCTTTATTACCACTGCTGCCTTATTCATCTTGTGTTGATGATATCCTCAAATGTATCTGGAGTCTGCCAGTGCAGACTGCTTATCACATGCCTCTGTATGACTAACCATCCTGTGTGATGGGGATTTTTTAGCATCACTTAGCTAGCTTTTTGACACACTGTACTCCCCTTCATATAGTCTAGGTAGCTGCACTAGTGTAGAGGTACCTAAATGTTTTAAAAAATAGTTTATTCATCCTCTACCACCAGCACACCACCACCACCACTACCCGTCTCATCACAACTTGTGGCAGGACCAGTACTAAAAACTTACAATAACTCACAAGTCTTGACGATGCTGCGACCCGCCTTAAAGATTTATCCCTTCATGAGTGACCTTTGACCTCCCAGGCGGATGTTCCAGCCCCTGTTAAGACACTCAGAAGTCTAGGATAATGTTTTAAAGTTCAGTTCGCTAGACACAAGCTTTAAGTATCAGGATTTCTTTTTCAGTTTTATTAAAAAATAGAGATTTTATACAAAATTTAAAAATAGCCTGAGTTGCTTTACAATTTTTTAAATATTTGTTTTGTTTTATTTATTTTATAAAACTGTAAATATCAATATAGCTATAGGTTAAGTAGTAATTGTAATTAAGAAGCAATAAAATGCTTATCTTCAAAAAACGAAGACGGTTAGGTTAGGTCGTGGTTTTCTATTCAGCTTTTCAGGTAAACTCAAATATTCACAATATATATCTCGCATAGACGAGATAAAACACACCTAAATTATTGGGACCGTCTCAAAGCTCTCCAAATGTACTCACTAGAAAGAAGACGAGAGAGATCCAAATAATATACACGTGGAAAATACGGGAGGGCCAGGTCCCAAATCTACACAGTAAAATAACAATGTACTGGAGTGAACGACATGGAAGAAAATGCAGAATAGAACCAGTGAAGAGCAGAGGTACCATAGGCACAATCAGAGAACACTGTATAAACATGAGAGGTCCGCGGTTGTTCAACGTCCTCCCAGCGACTATAAGAAATATTGCCGGAACACCGTGGTCATCT
>WNGS01160430.1:263914-280246 GCA_020271785.1 Procambarus virginalis | reverse complement strand
CTCTCTCTCTCTCTCTCTCTCTCTCTCTCTCTCTCTCTCTCTCTCTCTCTCTCCCCCCCCTCCATGGGGGTGGTGGGGCTGAAACGAGGAGAATAAATGTACAGCCCCATAAGTGCAATTATTACTATGTATGACTGTCGGGAAATGTACTTATTACACTTAGTATTAAACCGTACTGTCAATTCTGAGGATGGGTTGTGGGTTGGTCCCCTTCGCCCCCACCACTGCAGAGTGAGGCCCCAGGACTAAGTACCAAACATGTAGTGATGGACCACCAGAAAGTACCAATATGTATTGATGGACCACCAGCAAGTACCAAATGTAGTGATGGACCACCAGAAAGTACCAACATATAGTGATGGACCACCAGAAAGTACCAAGTAGTGATAGACCACCAGAAAGTACCAACATGTAGTGATGGACCACCAGAAAGTACCAATATGTAGTGATGGACCACCAGAAAGTACCAATATGTAGTGATGGACCACCAGAAAGTACCAACATATAGTGATGGACCACCAGAAAGTAACAGTATGTAGTGATGGACCATCAGAAAGTACCAATATGTAGTGATGGACCACCAGAAAGTACCAACATATAGTGATGGACAACCAGAAAGTACCAATATGTAGTGATGGACCACCAGAAAGTACCAACATATAGTGATGGACAACCAGAAAGTAACAGTATGTAGTGATGGACCACCAGAAAGTACCAATATGTAGTGATGGACCACCAGAAAGTACCAATATGTAGTGATGGACCACCAGAAAGTATCAATATATAGTGATGGACCACCAGAAAGTATCAATATATAGTGATGGACCACCAGAAAGTACCAACATATAGAGATGGACCACCAGAAAGTACCAATATGTAGTGATGGACCACCAGAAAGTACCAATATGTAGTGATGGACCACCAGAAAGTATCAATATATAGTGATGGACCACCAGAAAGTATCAATATGTAGTGATGGAGCCTCCTGGAGCCTCCTCCTCCCACTCCCTGCTCCTCCTGCCCAGTCTGGCTCCTCATCTGGCTGTAATTGTATCAAGGTTTTCTTTTTGTCCATGTTTACTGAGCGAGAGATGAGCAGATAATTTCTTTTATCAAGAATTGTGTTGGAGTTGTGTTGTGGGTATTACGAGTCGGCTTGGATCATGTGCAGGTTGGCATTGATGTCTCCGAGGAGGTGCGCGCCTCGTCTTCTCCACCAGCACCCTCTCCACCACCAGTCACCTTCCTCACTATCACCACTACAAACGTCACCACCATCATCACCACACCATCACACTCTGGGTATAAACGTCATCAAATGATCGTCATCCTAAGCTCAAAAGCCTAAGGGGTTGGTGCGGGTGATGAGAGGCAGCTCAACTTGCACCCAACCAACCACACTCACAAACACGTCAACCCGTCCTCGCAAATTCGCATAGTCAATATTGACTTATTAAATACGTGCATAGGTGACATACTAAACATAATAGATACCCTTAAAAAGCTTCATAGAAAACACCGACCTTACCTAACCTTGTTAGTATGTTAAGATAAGCATCTTATTGCTTCGTAATTACAATTATTACTTAACCTATACCTATAATAGGTTAAGTAACAATTGTAATTACGAAACAATAAGATGCTTATCTTAACATACTAACAAGGTTAGGTAAGGTCGGTGTTTTCTATGAAGCTTTTTAAGGGTATCTATTATGTTTAGTATGTCACCTATGCACGTATTTAATAAGTCAATATTGACTTTACGAATTTGCGAGGACGGGTTGAACACGTACATAAGCAACACTTACAACCATGCAACTCTCCCGTAACAATCAACAAACAATCCCAAACAATACATATATGATGTTTTCCATCTTGGCCATTGTTATAGTTTTATTGTGTCCATATATTTGGCGCCTTATTAATATATACTGAGATGTTAGCATATTGTTTCACGTGTACCATACAGCTATTATCCCCCACACACCAGATATATCATATACGCCACAAACACCTCCATATACGCCACAAACACCTCCATATACGCCACAAAAACCTCCATATACGCCACAAACACCTCCATATACGCCACAAACACCACCATATACGCCACAAACACCACCATATACGCCACAACCACCACCATATACGCCACAAACACCACCATATACGCCACAAACACCACCATATACGCCACAAACACCACCATATACGCCACAAACA
Organism: Procambarus virginalis; assembly: GCA_020271785.1. NCBI lineage: Eukaryota > Metazoa > Arthropoda > Malacostraca > Decapoda > Cambaridae > Procambarus > Procambarus virginalis. The sequence continues at coordinate 278,023 of WNGS01160430.1, read as the reverse complement.
CCACCATATACGCCACAAACACCACCATATACGCCACAAACACCACCATATACGCCATAAACACCACCATATACGCCACAAACACCACCATATACGCCACAAACACCACCATATACGCCACAAACACCACCATATACGCCACAAACACCACAATATACGCCACAAACACCTCCATATACGCCACAAACACCACCATATACGCCACAAACACCACCATATACGCCACAAACACCACCATATACGCCACAAACACCACCATATACGCCACAAACACCACCATATACGCCACAAACACCACCATATACGCCATAAACACCTCCATATACGCCACAAACACCACCATATACGCCACAAACACCACCATATACGCCACAAACACCACCATATACGCCACAAACACCACCATATACGCCACAAACACCACCATATACGCCACAAACACCACCATATACGCCACAAACACCACCATATACGCCACAAACACCACCATATACGCCACAAACACCACCATATACGCCACAAACACCACCATATACGCCACAAACACCTCCATATACGCCACAAACACCACCATATACGCCACAAACACCACCATATACGCCACAAACACCACCACCGAGGTGTTGCTCACGAGAGAAGAAGCAATAAGAGATTGTGTCGTGTTTCCAAAGTTCGGTTAATTAGGCAAGGAGCAGAGGGTGGGTGGAGTAGGTGGTGGGGCTCGAACTGTTGACTCTGTACACACGTGGTGATGGTCAACCCTTACACAAGGGCTTCGGCTTAATTGATCTCTTGTCAATCTCTGTATCTTTGTCTGTCTCAAGTTTGTCCCTGTCTTAAATTTCTGTCTGAATTGTATTCGTTTCTTGCCTGTGTCGTGTCTCATACAGGTGTATAGGACACTCATACAGGTGTATAATAAACTCATACAGGTGTATAATACATTCATACAGGTGTATAGGACACTCAGACAGGTGTATAGGACACTCAGACAGGTGTATAGGACACTCAGACAGGTGTATAGGACACTCAGACAGGTGTATAGGACACTCAGACAGGTGTATAGGACACTCAGACAGGTGTATAGGACACTCAGACAGGTGTATAGGACACTCAGACAGGTGTATAGGACACTCATACAGGTGTACAATACATTCATACAGGTGTATAGGACACTCAGACAGGTGTATAGGACACTCAGACAGGTGTATAGGACACTCAGACAGGTGTATAGGACACTCATACAGGTGTATAGGACACTCATGCAGGCGTATAGGACACTCATGCAGGCGTATAGGACACTCATGCAGGCGTATAGGACACTCTGAGTCTACTAACCTTGCGAGCGCCGTTGTAGAGCTGCCAACAATAAGATCCCAGCGAAGGTGTCGTAATACCGCCGCCTCTGAAGGTGTGTGTGTGTGTGTGTGTGTGTGTGTGTGTGTGTGTGTGTGTGTGTGTGTGTGTGTGTGTGTGTCGGGGAGACACAGCGAGTCTTATCTCCCTGTGGAAGAGGAATTCGAGCGAACACAACACTGATCACATCACGTTTATCCACTACCATACAACACTGACTCGCCCCGCTGCGGTATTCCGTCAAGGGCTGCGGAGTCCTGATTGCGTGAAGGGATAAGTGGGGGAAGGTTTGGTCACTGGCTAGGGACACTCCGGAGGACGTGAGGCTATCCCTGGCTGGCTTGCCGTGGCAGGAAGGAGTAGGGAGCGTGTGCACTGCGCCAGGACTCCAGGGATGCACTGAGCCCTGCCACCAGCCGCACGGACAGTTATAAGGGCGGGGAGGGTGAGGCTTTGCCTGTCCTCGAACCAGCCACACCAATAGAGGGAGCCACCACGCCAACACCGCGCCAGAACCTCCCCATACACACACCTTAAATTAACAACCTCCCCAACACCACCCCCAAGAACCCCTTAACACCACCCCCAAGAATCCCTTAACACCACCCCCGAGAACCTCTCCTACACCACCGCCAAGAACAGACACTAGTGACAGACAGACAGGTCTGAGCATCGCCAGGCAGCCCATCTAGTAATCACTGTCTATCAGGCAATGTCAGTCAGTGTTCAGTGTTGGAGGCCAGAGGCTCGGGGCTAGCCTCACTCACCCATCTCACACACACACAGTGTGTGTGATCTCAGAACAGTATTTCAGAACTCTTTCTGAAAAATTAAAGAATTTCCACATACATTAAAGCCTCCGTGGACCACCACTAAGTCTCCACTGGGTCCCAGTTAGGAACTGTTGTGAGCGTCGGTCGCCTGGGACCTCATTAGTGTCATAGATGGTCAAATATGTGAGCAGTAGTCCAGTGTCGGGTAACCTGTGAGGAGCAGAGTAGGGAAGTGGATAGGGAGAAGAGGAAAGAGGGGGGAGAAAATATAGGGAAGGGTAGAGGAATGAGGGAAATGTGGAAAGGAGTTTGCGGGACGGGGAATGAGGAATGGTGCGACACTGAGGTGGGGACGGTGGGTGGAAGTGGGAGATGTGGGAGATGACCCACCAGCCTCCCACAGCCTGGGAGTCAGCTAGGTAGTGTCCCAGGGGTGATGATACCATGAACCACCACTCTACGGCTCCCGCTACCACCACTACACCACAACCAGCCCTACCACCACACCACCGCTACACCACAACCAGCCCTACCACCACACCACCGCTACACAACCATCCCTACCACCACACCACCGCTACACAACCATCCCTACCACCACACCACCGCTACACAACCAGCCCTACCACCACACCACCGCTACACAACCATCCCTACCACCACACCACCGCTACACAACCATCCCTACCACCACACCACCGCTACACAACCATCCCTACCACCACACCACCGCTACACAACCATCCCTACCACCACACCACCGCTACACAACCATCCCTACCACCACACCACCGCTACACAACCATCCCTACCACCACACCACCGCTACACAACCATCCCTACCACCAACACTCCAGCAAGAGTACCAACAGTCTGTGGTCAATGTGCACAATAACACGTTAAGACTGTAGTCAGCATCGTAGCTCCATGGATGTTCGTCACTTTCGTGGCTAAAGTAGACATTCTACCACACGTGATCAAGGACAGAGCAGTTCCCTGTGAGTAACATTTGAAGTTTTACCACAATATTAAGGCTCATAGAGGTCGGTAACAATGTCTATCTTAACCACATTAACCATTTTGGTTTCATTCAACAGCTAATGCCACACTGGGAATCAGTTCAGTAAAATTTTTAGCTGGACACCGGACGACGACTTCGTGAAGTGGATGTTGGGTGTTTACACAACATCCTCTTCACAAAGTGGTGACACAAGCGGTAACATTACTCTCTACAGTAACTTATGAAGATTAACGGTCCTCTCTTGTTGCCACTAGCTGTGAACGTCTTACTGGATGTGGCAGTTAAACCTTCACAGTAAAGTGGACTAAAGTCATTTCGGTTGTGAAGACCAGAGTCGCGTCTTATGGGTGCAAGTGTGTGTCCTTGAAGGAAAATGTCTGAAGATCGTGGACTAGGAGCCATCAGAGCACGGAGCCCTTGAATATCTCAGACTCTCCTTGACCAGGATCCGCCAGACCATATGATACAGTTCCTGATACATTTAGTGTATTCTGTTGCACTAATCTCGCCGAGAGATGACCCGGCATTGAACTTCTGCCGTTCAGTGAGTAACTAGACTCTGTTGTGATCCCGTTGTTTAGCTGGCCGCCGTTCCTACCTCCCATAAGTCGTGTATGTGGCTTCAGGACTCACATGGCGGCTAGAACCCAGCCAAGGACGCTGAGTAATGTGCATGTGCTGGAGATCGAGGCTGTAAACAGAAGGACATACTGTTATCATCGCCCTTGGAAAACTGCGTCCCATTCAGTGACTGCAAACTCTAGGCGAAGAGCGCACCAGTTTCCCTTTGATGATAGCTTGTGTATGTGTTTGCTTGTGTATATATATATGTATGTACAACATGTATTTATGTGTAGTAAGGACAGCATAGTGGTTGGTGAACCGACGTGTCAGGAGGTCAGCCAGTAATTGTCTTCAAACAGGTCAATAACGACTGGATCGATGGAAGACACGCAGATGTGTAGCAGGAAGAGTTGAGTTGATCAGCACTTCGCCTCTGAAGACTGCCTATGGCATACCTCGGTGACCTTAGGCTTTATGAATAACCTAACACATACTACTTACATGTATGGAGCGACAATACCAATAGCCTAGGCTTTGTATAGCTGTCTCCCTCTGTCCGTCTGTCTGTCTCTCTCAAACCTGTTATCCAGGTGTGGCCAAACACACACCACATTTAACACACACAAATTTTCCTTACTTATATTCCACCACCAAGGTAGATGAAGCAGGTACAGTAACTTGTATAAGAGCTGACTTGTTCCAAGTAGCGTGTATAACTGTAGACTTGTATAGATGTATTTTGTAGCTTGATCCAAGTGACTTGTAACTGGTGGCTTGTTCCAAGTGACTTGTAACTGGTGGCTTGTTCCAAGTGACTTGTAACTGGTGGCTCGTTCCAAGTGACTTCTTCCCAGTAGCTTGTATCATATGGCTTGTTCCGTTCGAGATTGTTCAAGTGCCACATCACCGTGGCACTACCAGGCATTACGGTGAGGACATGTACATGGAGGACACACACACATACATGGTGTACACACACACACACACACATACATGGTGTACACACACATGGGCATGAATGACCGTATGAACCACTTCCCAACCTTACACAAGGCGATGCCGTCCAGTAGAGGCTCCATGACGACAGGGTAGAGAACCCACGTCATTACTTCCTATATATCCATCACGTTGTGTGTGGCTGGACCCTTGTGTACAGTAGTTGGTGCGCTTAGTGTAACGATCTAACTGTCCCATGGCCTGCAACACGTGTCTGGTGCCAGCGGCTTGTTACAAGGGACATGACACAGTTGCAAGAACCCAACAGCTTGTGGCAGGTTAAGTACTAAAAGTGGTTTGTTAACGCAAGTCCGTCCAGGAAGGTTTTGTAGGTGATTTGTCCAGGTATCTCGTTGCAAGGGTTATAGTGTTCCAAAGAGCGTAGTTGTGTCTCGTGTATACCTGTCGCCTGTCTCCAGTTGGTGCCTTATTATATGTTGTTGTTCACACCGCCGCCTTACCATTTATACTATCATTATGCGAAGGACGAGTCGATAAAAGATTACAAACCTGTCAGTCTTGACGAATATCATTGACAGTTATTAATTATGAAGTCTTACCTTCAATATTAACCATTAAATATACAATACTTTTCCACCTTCCTTAACTCCTCCTCCTGCCTCTCCTCCACCTCCTCCTGCCTCTCCTCCTGCCTCTCCTCCACCTCCTGCCTCTCCTCCACCTCCTCCTCCTCCTCCTGCCTCTCCTTCACCTCCTCCTCCTCCCCTGCCTCTCCTCCACCTCCTCCTCCTCCTGCCTCTCCACCTCCTCCTCCTCCTCCTGCCCCTCCCTCATGACCAAGCACAAAATACTTCCACCTAATTGCTAAACGATTGTTATACAGCTTTTCTAGGAGGCAGGAGCAGGTGCCCGCCCACCGTGGGAGAGATGAGACTACGGAGACAGGTGCCCGCCCACCGTGGGAGAGATGAGACTACGGAACACACCACACACACACTCTTACCTTCCCAGCACCCTGGGAGAGGCTGGGATCCCCTCAGTCTTGGCCTTCTACTGTCATTTCCTGTCAAGTGTAGTGGGAGGACGAGAAGGCGAGGACAGCACATGCTGGTTAGTATGTGATGCTGGAGGGCCACTCGCCCCTACCTGGGGTGGAGGGCCACTCACCCCCCACCTGGGGTGGAGGGCCACTCACCCCCACCTGGGGTGGAGGGCCACTCACCCCCCACCAGGGGTGGAGCGCCACTCACCCCCACCTGGGGTGGAGGGCCACTCACCCCCACCTGGGGTGGAGGGCCACTCACCCCCCACCAGGGGTGGAGGGCCACTCACCCCCACCTGGGGTGGAGGGCCACTCACCCCCACCTGGGGTGGAGGGCCACTCACCCCCACCTGGGGTGGAGGGCCACTCACCCCCCACCTGGGGTGGAGGGCCACTCACCCCCCCACCTGGGGTGGAGGGCCACTCACCCCCACCTGGGGTGGAGGGCCACTCACCCTCACCTGGGGTGGAGGGCCACTCACCCCCACCTGGGGTGGAGGGCCACTCACCCCCACCCTCAGAGTAAGGGGGTGTTATGTACCGTCCAGATAAAAAAGATGTCTTTCAAGGAGTCGTGAACGTGGAGAAGGGAAGTGTGTAGTTACGAAGGAGAGAGATGATTACATTAGCCATCTCCTCCTCTTCTCTCTCCTTCTGTGGCTCCTTCTTTCTCCTTCTCGACCTCTTGTCCTCATCTTTCCTTTGTTATTGTTTTTTTCCTTATTTACCCATTTGCTTTTCTTCTTTTTAAATTCCTTCATTCTGATCCTCCTGCTACTCAGATCAATCCACGACGGGCAGGCAGGCAAGCAGGCAGGCATGCAGGCAGGCAGGCAGGCAGGCAGACAGGCAAGCAGGCAGGCACGCAGGCAGGCAAGCAGGCAGGCATGCAGGCAAGCAGGCAGGCATGCAGGCAAGCAGGCAGGCAAGCAGGCAGGCCAGCAGGCAGACAGGCAAGCAGGCAGGCAAGCAGTTCAAGCAGGCAACAAAATAAACCTGGGATCATAATTTGGGTGTTGTTGAGGTGTGTTATTTAATTATTGTAACACTGTATTACTGACTCTTGTAGACACATCATACTCGTGTGACGCGTCTGGTAATACTGGCCGGATACAACAGTATTGGCCGGATACAACAGTGTTGGCCGGATACAATAGTATTGGCCGGATACAACAGTGTTGGTCGGATAAAATAGTATTGGCCGGATACAACAGTGTTGGCCGGATACAATAGTATTGGCCGGATACAACAGTGTTGGCCGGATAAAATAGTATTGGCCGGATACAACAGTGTTGGCCGGATACAATAGTATTGGCCGGATACAACAGTGTTAGCCGGATAAAATAGTATTGGCCGGATACAACAGTGTTGGCCGGATACAATAGTATTGGCCGGATACAACAGTGTTGGCCGGATACAATAGTATTGGCCGGATGCAACAGTGTTGGCCGGATACAACAGTGTTGGCCGGATACAATAGTATTGGCCGGATACAACAGTATTGGCCGGATACAATAGTATTGGCCGGATACAACAGTGTTGGCCGGATACAACAGTACTGGCCGGATACAACAGTATTGGCCGGATACAACAGTACTGGCCGGATACAACAGTATTGGCCGGATACAACAGTACTGGCCGGATACAACAGTACTGGCCGGATACAACAGTATTGGCCGGATACAACAGTACTGGCCGGATACAACAGTACTGGCCGGATACAACAGTACTGGCCGGATACAACAGTACTGGCCGGATACAACAGTACTGGCCGGATACAACAGTATTGGCCGGATACAACAGTACTGGCCGGATACAACAGTACTGGCCGGATACAACAGTACTGGCCGGATACAACAGTACTGGCCGGATACAACAGTATTGGCCGGATACAACAGTACTGGCCGGATACAACAGTACTGGCCGGATACAACAGTACTGGCCGGATACAACAGTACTGGCCGGATACAACAGTATTGGCCGGATACAACAGTATTGGCCGGATACAACAGTATTGGCCGGATACAACAGTATTGGCCGGATACAACAGTACTGGCCGGATACAACAGTATTGGCCGGATACAACAGTACTGGCCGGATACAACAGTACTGGCCGGATACAACAGTACTGGCCGGATACAATAGTATTGGCCGGATACAACAGTGTTGGCTGGATACAATAGTATTGGCCGGATACAACAGTGTTGGCCGGATACAACAGTACTGGCCGGATACAACAGTATGGCCGGATACAACAGTATTGGCCGGATACAACAGTACTGGCCGGATACAACAGTACTGGCCGGATACAACAGTACTGGCCGGATACAACAGTACTGGCCGGATACAACAGTACTGGCCGGATACAACAGTACTGGCGGATACAACAGTACTGGCCGGATACAACAGTATTGGCCGGATACAACAGTACTGGCCGGATACAACAGTATTGGCCGGATACAACAGTACTGGCCGGATACAACAGTACTGGCCGGATACAACAGTATTGGCCGGATACAACAGTACTGGCCGGATACAACAGTACTGGCCGGATACAACAGTACTGGCCGGATACAACAGTATTGGCCGGATACAGTACAACTGTTAACTTCAAATGCCTTAGATTTTTTATATTTTTTTAGAAAAAAATACATCGCATTTCTTGTATTAAATTGTGCTAAAGCTTTATGTATTGAATACATCTCCGTCGTTGACCTCCTTGTCTGGCAGAGCTTATATAATGGTATAGGCTTACAGGGGGAGGAGAGGAGAAGAGAAGAGACAGAAGAGAAGAGACAGAAGAGAAGAGGAGAGAGGGAGAGGAAGGGGAGGTTAGGGAGATGTGAACCTGGGAATATACGCACGAGGACAAAATTGTCTCACTAAATTACAAGATCTCTCCTGCAGCAAGTACAGTCATTATGGCTTAAGCAGAATACAAGAAAAAAATAAAAAATTCCAAGAAAACTGAAAGAGGGGAATGGTAACCGGGGTCGATAGAGTATAATCATATATATATACCAGGTATATATGCGATATATTCTATTTCTTAGATTTTCCAGGAAAAACAAACATTGCAACCCAGAGATCATCTGTGGCCGTGCATCCATGCAATGTGTCCGCCACACACGTCATTAATCTTTACCATGATTTGTGTATAGCCGGCAAAAAATGGCATGAAGGGCCGGCGAGGAGTCACAATAACGTGGCTGAAGTATGTTGACCAGACCACACACTAGAAGGTGAAGGGACGACGACGTTTCGGTCCGTCCTGGACCATTCTCAAGTCGAGTGTGACTTGAGAATGAGAATGGGTCGACAATCGACTTGAGAATGGTCCAGGACGGACCGAAACGTCGTCGTCCCTTCATTTTCTAGTGTGTGGTCTGGTCAACATCGATGATATGAACCTGTGACTTATCTTGCCACTGAATACCTTAAGCTCAATGGTGGTGGAGTTATTTTCTGTGACTCTAAAAGTGCTCTGCAGTCCTTAAATAACCCATCACAATGTATGTCGGAAGTAGCTTGTAATATTAAATGGAATGTAATTTTTGCCAATGATAATAACTCTTGTATAAAATTTGTGTGGATCCCATCCCATGTTGGAGTTGGAAAACATGACTTCGTAGATCGATTGGCCAATGAGGCTTGCAGGAAAGAAAACATTGATTATGACTTTGGACTATCTAATGCAGTTATTAGAAACATACAAATTAAAGAAATTAATTCAGATTTAGAAGAACTAAGAAATGCCCAGAGACCTGAAAGCTGCAGTATTAAAAGTTATGACAAGTTTTGTAATAATAGGTATTTGTATGGTCAGCATAGTAACCGAACCAGGCAATGTGATGTAGTCATTGCTGTAATTCGCCTTGGCTATAGACACATCTGGCAGGTTAGTGAGGCTGAGCCACTACCAGAATACTCAGATTGTAAACCCTGTGATAAACCTTTAATGCATTCACTAGAACACTACATTGATGAATGTGAAACCGTAAAGGACTTTAGACCTCCTGGCCTCTTATACCACCAACTGTGTAACTATTTTATTGACTCAGGTGTTCTGGAAGACATCCTAACAATTTACCCAAAATTTGCTTGTCCATTTTAAAGAATGAAGAACAATTTATATATATATATTACTTCTAAGCTGCATCACTTATGAACCCATCCCTGCCCTTGTGTGGCAGTGCACAGTAGAAAGTTGTTTTTCACATATCCATACATTAAAACATTGATTGTAACCATGATATATATGTGCTACAGCCTACAGTTTAGATCTATTGTCTTATGTATGACCCTCTGTCCTGCGTGACAGTGAATACTAGCATTATCCTCACTTTAATCAGACTACCAAATCCTCAGATTAGGCAAAATTGTAATTAATTTTGTCAATAAAGATGTTAATAATAATAATGTGACTTTTAATTTTGTCTGTATTTGCAATGAGAATCAGAAGTACAAATGGTGACAGGACTGTGTCCTGAAGTACGGAGCTTTCCACTCTGCTCGGACGCTATTCTGTGTGACTTATTCTTGGAATTCTGTTTGACAGGAAACTGAATACCCATTGGTCTTCTCTACCAGTTATTCCTTTGGATCCCATCTTATGGACATTCACTCTACAGCCACATTTATCAAACACCTTTGCAAGGTTCGTGAAGCAAATATCTGCATTTTGTTTCACTGCTTCCGTCATGCTGACAGTGGCTGAGAAATTGTGATTTTTGTTTAATATGTTGTTAGTGCAACCGGTCAATAATATTTAGCCAACTCTTTGGAGAGGAGCTGTATCTGCTGGTGTGTGTGTCTGCCACCTCACATGTGTCAAGCTTTTCCTCCACACTACACTGACCGCTCACACTTGTCAACACTTTACATTTCTTTATAAACATAGACTTCCAGGAGTCAGGATCCGGGACTGAGTGCATTGGCGTCTTGTTAATAAATACTTCAAAGTTTGCTGTGTTCCTGTTAATATGAGCCCCGGCAGGCCGCCCCTGGCCCGACGGCGAGCCTGTTCCCAAGGCACACTGTAGAGGTATACCCCCTGGTGGGTCACTAGAGGTATACCCCTGGTGAAGGGAGTCAACAACGAGGTAAACCTGCTCATGGAGGGAACAAGCCGTGGGTGCGCCGTGACGTCACTGGCTGTTAGCGCCTTCCTGACCACTCTGGGTCACCGCCCTCAACACACCCACCCACACCCACACCGCCCTCCACACACCCACACCCACCCACACCGCCCTCAACACCCACACCCACACCGCCCTCAACACCCACACCCACCCTCAACAACACCCACACCCACACCGCCCTCAACACACCCACCCTCCGCCCGTGTGGGTGTGAGAGAGCTTCTCAAGGAGTCAGAAGGAGAGGAGAGCTCTCTAAGCCACTGAACTGAGCATCTTCACGTCGGAAATTTGAGGTGTGAGTGAGAGCACCAGGAGAGAGAGAGACGGAGCACCAAGACCCCGCCTGGAGCACCTGGAGAGAGAGACGGGGCACCAAGACCCCGCCTGGAGCACCAGGAGAGACACGGGGCACCAAGACCCCGCCTGGAGCACCAGGAGAGAGAGACGGAGCACCAAGACCCCGCCTGGAGCACCAGGAGAGAGAGACGGAGCACCAAGACCCCGCCTGGAGTACCAGGAGAGAGAGACGGAGCACCAAGACCCAGCTTGGAGCACCAGGAGAGAGAGACGGAGCACCAAGACCCCGCCTGGAGCACCAGGAGAGAGAGACGGAGCACCAAGACCCCGCCTGGAGCACCAGGAGAGAGAGACGGAGCACCAAGACCCAGCCTGGAGCACCAGGAGAGACGGAGCACCAAGACCCCGCCTGGAGCACCAGGAGAGAGAGACGGAGCACCAAGACCCCGCCTGGAGCACCAGGAGAGAGAGACGGAGCACCAAGACCCAGCCTGGAGCACCAGGAGAGAGAGACGGAGCACCAAGACCCCGCCTGGAGCACCAGGAGAGAGAGACGGAGCACCAAGACCCAGCCTGGAGCACCAGGAGAGAGAGAGACGGAGCACTCTTAACCTTCACTCTTTCTCCAGACTACACAAGGGCGGCGCGAGACTCACTGAACCATTGGCAGGTAATGACGGCTGGAGTCAAAGATGAGAGGCAAGTCTACGAAGGTATAGAGGCAGTGTTGGACGCCCAGACATACACCTATGGGCAGTGTTGGGAGACCAAACACACACCTGTGGACAGTGTTGGACGCCCAGACATACACCTATGGACAGTGTTGGGAGCCCAGACACACACCTGTGGACAGTGTTGGGCGCCCAGACATACACCTATGGACAGTGTTGGGCGCCCAGACATACACCTATGGACAGTGTTGGGCGCCCAGACATACACCTATGGACAGTGTTGGGCGCCCAGACATACACCTATGGACAGTGTTGGGCGCCCAGACATACACCTATGGACAGTGTTGGGCGCCCAGACATACACCTATGGACAGTGTTGGGAGCCCAGACATACACCTATGGACAGTGTTGGGCGCCCAGACATACACCTATGGACAGTGTTGGGCGCCCAGACACACACCTATGGGCAATATAGCCACACAAATCCCATTACAGAACTTCACGAAGATGTGGAGGAGCGCGAGGCTTCCCCAGGCAACCACGAGAACCTATTTACACACCAGGAAGACTTACAGCAGTTACCTCCCCTTAATGTGATGCCGGTGTGTGGTGTATGGTGCATGGTGTGTGGTGTGTGGTGTGTGGCGGGTGTGGTGGGTGTGGTGGTGGAGCAGGCGCGGCGGCGTCCCTCTGAGAGCACCACCGCCGCGCCCCGTCCCAGGAAGCGAGGGGCAGGGCGCTCCGGACACGCTTTCATGTTTACTGCAGGTTCGAGCCCCTCGTGCGTCACTGGGAGTGATGCTTCACAGAATGGAATTGTGGGTGTATCTTACCCAGAACACCGGGGAGAGCATGTGTCGTAGTCGGTCTGTACACCAGGGGAGACGTCCCACACCAGGGGGGGAGATGTCCCACACTAGCGGGGGAGACGTCCCACACCAGGGGGGGAGATGTCCCACACTAGCGGGGGAGACGTCCCACACCAGCGGGGGGAGATGTCCCACACTAGCGGGGGAGACGTCCCACACCAGGGGGAGAGACGTCCCACACCAGGGGGGAGATGTCCCACACTAGCGGGGGAGACGTCCCACACCAGGGGGGGAGATGTCCCACACTAGCGGGGGAGACGTCCCACACCTGTGGGGACGTCTACCTGTGCCTACAGTCTGTACAGGTCAGCCTCGACCCCGCCTTACTAACCCGACGGTGTGTAACGCCGGCTTCTTCCAGCCGCGGCTCCCACTCCATTAGTGCGTCGCAAAATAAATGAAATCTCGAAAAACCCATAAAAAATAAGCAAGTGAGAGCGACAATCTCATTCCTACTCATCACTCATCATCACAATTGACGAGACTAATGGTTGCCATGTGATGATTACAGAATTGTTGCATCTTGGTTGTTCATTTACACTAACGAATGATTGTGAAATTTGTCACCATTTTGTATTAAGTGGAAATTCTCCTTTAACCTTAAGTAAAGAGGCCATCTTGATACTGTTACTTTTTACAACTGGTAATTTGTGTGAGGCAAGATTGTCCACAGTAACTCAAGTTAAAGACAGACCCGCTCATCTCAGCGCCTGATGAGCCGCTCATCACGGCGCCTAATGAGCCGCTCATCTCGGCGCCTGATGACCCGCTCATCTCGGCGCCTGATGACCCGCTCATCTCGGCGCCTGATGAGCCGCTCATCTCGGCGCCTGATGAGCCGCTCATCTCGGCGCCTGATGACCCGCTCATCTCGGCGCCTGATGACCCGCTCATCTCGGCGCCTGATGACCCGCTCATCTCGGCGCCTGATGAGCCTGCACCACTCACCTCTTCCCGCTGGCACAATTACTCACCAACACACAAACTTATCCTTCTCATTACTCCAAAACTAGTATTTTTTTCCTCAATGTTTACTGTCTTTTTGCTAGAATTTTATGCAAATTTTTATTTAATATTTTCCTAAAATAGAAATATGTAACTGGATATGCTCCATCCATACATATGCTTTATGTCAATAGTAAATAGTGAAAGCACATAATTTAGTGTGTGTGTGTGTGTGTGTGTGTGTGTGTGTGTGTGTGTGTGTGTGTACTCACCTAATTGTACTCACCTAATTGTGCTTGCGGGGTTGAGCTTTGGCTCTTTGGTCCCGCCTCTCAACTGTCAATCAACTGGTGTACAGATTTCCTGAGCCTATTGGGACCTATACATATCTACATTTGAAACTGTGTATGAGTCAGCCTCACCACATCACTGCTAGTGCATTCCAGTTTGACTAACTACTGTGACACTGAAAA
>WNGS01160430.1:223622-252400 GCA_020271785.1 Procambarus virginalis | reverse complement strand
AAACCCTGGTACCCGGTGATACTGATACCCGTGATACTGGTACCCGGTGATACTGGTACCCGGTGATACTGATACCCGGTGATACTGGTACCCGGTGATACTGATACCCGGTGATACTGGTACCCGGTGATACTGGTACCCGGTGATACTGGTACCCGGTGATACTGGTACCCGGTGATACTGGTACCCGGTGATACTGATACCCGGTGATACTGGTACCCGGTGATACTGATACCCGGTGATACTGGTACCCGGTGATACTGGTACCGGTGATACTGGTACCCGGTGATACTGGTACCCGGTGATACTGGTACCCGGTGATACTGGTGTCCGGTGATACTGGTACCCGGTGATACTGGTGTCCGGTGATACTGGTACCCGGTGATACTGGTACCCGGTGATACTGGTACCCGGTGATACTGGTACCCGGTGATACTGATACCCGGTGATACTGGTACCCGGTGATACTGGTACCCGGTGATACTGGTGCCCGGTGATACTGGTACCCGGTGATACTGGTACCCGGTGATACTGGTGTCCGGTGATACTGGTGTCCGGTGATACTGGTGTCCGGTGATACTGGTGTCTGGTGATACTGGTGTCCGGTGATACTGGTACCCGGTGATACTGGTACCCGGTGATACTGGTACCCGGTGATACTGGTACCCGGTGATACTGGTGTCCGGTGATACTGGTGCCCGGTGATACTGGTACCCGGTGATACTGGTACCCGGTGATACTGGTACCCGGTGATGCTGGTACCCGGTGATACTGGTACCCGGTGATACTGGTACCCGGTGATACTGGTACCCGGTGATACTGGTGTCCGGTGATACTGGTGCCCGGTGATACTGGTATCCGGTGATACTGGTGCCCGGTGATACTGATACCCGGTGATGCTGGTACCCGGTGATACTGGTGTCCGGTGATACTGGTACCCGGTGATACTGGTGTCCGGTGATACTGGTGTCCGGTGATACTGGTACCCGGTGATACTGGTGTCCGGTGATACTGGTGTCCGGTGATACTGGTGTCCGGTGATACTGGTACCCGGTGATACTGGTGCCCGGTGATACTGGTGTCCGGTGATACTGGTGTCCGGTGATACTGGTACCCGGTGATACTGGTGTCCGGTGATACTGGTACCCGGTGATACTGGTACCCGGTGATACTGGTACCCGGTGATACTGGTACCCGGTGATACTGGTGTCCGGTGATACTGGTGCCCGGTGATACTGGTGTCCGGTGATACTGGTACCCGGTGATACTGGTACCCGGTGATACTGGTACCCGGTGATACTGGTACCCGGTGATACTGGTACCCGGTGATACTGGTATCCGGTGATACTGGTGCCCGGTGATACTGGTACCCGGTGATGCTGGTGCCCGGTGATACTGGTACCCGGTGATACTGGTACCCGGTGATACTGGTACCCGGTGATACTGGTACCCGGTGATACTGGTATCCGGTGATACTGGTGCCCGGTGATACTGGTACCCGGTGATACTGATACCCGGTGATGCTGGTACCCGGTGATACTGGTGTCCGGTGATACTGGTACCCGGTGATACTGGTACCCGGTGATACTGGTACCCGGTGATACTGGTGCCCGGTGATACTGGTACCCGGTGATACTGGTACCCGGTGATACTGGTGTCCGGTGATACTGGTGCCCGGTGATACTGGTACCCGGTGATACTGGTACCCGGTGATACTGGTACCCGGTGATACTGGTACCCGGTGATACTGGTACCCGGTGATACTGGTGTCCGGTGATACTGGTGCCCGGTGATACTGGTACCCGGTGATACTGGTACCCGGTGATACTGGTGCCCGGTGATACTGGTGTCCGGTGATACTGGTACCCGGTGATACTGGTGTCCGGTGATACTGGTGCCCGGTGATACTGGTGTCCGGTGATACTGGTGTCCGGTGATACTGGTACCCGGTGATACTGGTACCCGGTGATACTGGTGCCCGGTGATACTGGTGCCCGGTGATACTGGTGTCCGGTGATACTGGTGCCCGGTGATACTGGTACCCGGTGATGCTGGTACCCGGTGATGCTGGTACCCGGTGATACTGGTACCCGGTGATACTGGTACCCGGTGATACTGGTGTCCGGTGATACTGGTACCCGGTGATACTGGTGTCCGGTGATACTGGTACCCGGTGATACTGGTACCCGGTGATGCTGGTACCCGGTGATGCTGGTACCCGGTGATACTGGTGTCCGGTGATACTGGTACCCGGTGATACTGGTACCCGGTGAATGCAGCAGAGGAAGAAGTTCTGGAAACCTCCTCCATCCAGAACTTTAAGAACATACTCGACAAATATGTTGAGCATCAGGATATTTAAGCTATAACCAAACAAGTACACCACCACCACCGCTACAACTATTACCACCACAACTACCAGTACCACTACCACCACCGATGTTATGACCACACATACACCTGTATGATCATACTGTGGCTGGTGTATGATGTATTCCAACTGTATAGAAATATCCTGGCTGAGTAGCCTAGTATCACAAATATTTTATTGTTTATCTAATCTTATTTCGACAATATACTAGTATTAATTGTGTATTGCCAATGTATGCCTAGTATACCTATGTATATTATATTTCTGTACAATAAGTCTTTGCCATGTATTAATGGATATATATTGAAAGTGTAGTGAATAGCAGAAGCCTAATGTCATGTAGATTGGAAAACACCATTATGTGCTTATATTATGGAATGCTACATATAGCTGTATAGGACATATTATAGGTATTATGATGTAGAATGTATACATTTAGGTCTCTGATGTATTGCTAGTATGTATACTGTGTAATATCCATATTATTATTGTTCATTGCATTGTTCTCTTGTCATGACAGTAACATATATACTGGTACTGTGAGATGTATACCTCAGAGGCAAGGTTTTGTTACTTATTTTGGTATATGATGCTTTATATTGTATTCATGTATACATATATGTATAATGGCTGACCGGTAATGTGTTGAAATCCTCCCTTAACCCCCTCCCCCCCCCCCTGGCGTACCGCCCCATTAAGTGTTAACAAGTCTTGCTAATATGAATTCCCTGTTGACATATTTATATATCATGATATAATCTTGTATGTATTGAATTATTGCTATGTATTCTTATGTAAGGTTGTGTATTATAACCCTTGTTTAGTTATATTATGAATTAGAAGTTAATTACTGAGAAATGTCTGTATATGAGCTTGTGATATTTGAAAGAGGAGAGTCGGGGATTTAGTTAGTGTCTCCCCGGCCACCTTGGCTCCTGGGAGGTCACTTCTCTTTGATCTTCCGAGTCGGGCGCATGTGTGTGTGTCGCTCTGGTCCGGGTTTTAGTGGCTTTATTTGTGTTAATTGACTGCTACGATATTTAATGTTAAGCAGTAGAGTATACCATGGATCCTTTCTACCGTCGGAGGGAGCCGGTCGGCCGAGCGGACAGCACGCTGGACTTGTGATCCTGTGGTCCCGGGTTCGATCCGGGCGTTGGCGAGAAACATTGGGCAGAGTTTCTTTCACCCTATGCCCCTGTTACCTAGCAGTAAAATAGGTACCTGGGTGTTAGTCAGCTGTCACGGGCTGCTTCCTGGGGGTGGAGGCCTGGTCGAGGACCGGGCCGCGGGGACACTAAAGCCCCGAAATCATCTCAAGATAACCTCAAGATAACCGTTGTACATCATTTATACCGGGTGGTAGGTGCTTTTATATGTATTATTGAGGTGGGTACCTGAGGATCTTAAGTGATGCCTTTGTGCTGTGTATGATATTGATTCCTTAACTTTTACCTGTTAATGACTGAGACTCCATCATCCTGTATGTGTATTATCAGCATGATAGGCGTTAGTGTCCCACTGGGACAGGATAGAGCCTGGTGGCAGCTAGTGACCAGTGTATGCAGTTTGAGGCCTGTTGATGATCTTGAGAAGCTTTAAGAAGCTGGATAAAGTAACAGAACGTGAGTTATAGAGATTGTAGTTTTCTTATGGGGTTATGGTGACTTATGTTATATGCCCAGTAAGCGAATATTTTCTCCCCCATAACATTAAATGGGGGCCCATAACACTACCACATCCACTACCACAACCACCACTACCACCATCACTACCCTCATCACTACCACCATCACCACCACCATCACTACCCCCATCACTACCACCATCACCACCACCATTCATATTGTGGAGGCGGTNTGCTGACCTGTAGTTGTGTCCAGAGTCTGGACCCTTATGTCGTCTCCACCACCCTAGCCTCGTAATCCACCCCGTCCTCTGCAGCCTTCACAACGCCACTAAACTGATGTACTAATTTGACCGAAGCTAGCCAGACCGAAGACTCGAGTCCTCCTACCACCCCAGACGTGTCCTGGTGTCTGGGGGCCTGGTGTCTGGGGGCCTGGTGTCTGGGGGCCTGGTGTCTGGGGCCTGGTGTCTGGGGCCCTGGTGTCTGGGGCCCTGGTGTCTGGGGGCCTGGTGTCTGGGGCCTGGTGTCTGGGGCCCTGGTGTCTGGGGCCCTGGTGTCTGGGGCCCTGGTGTCTGGGGCCTGGTGTCTGGGGGCCTGGTGTCTGGGGCCTGGTGTCTGGGGGCCTGGTGTCTGGGGGCCTGGTGTCTGGGGCCCTGGTGTCTGGGGCCCTGGTGTCTGGGGCCCTGGTGTCTGGGGCCCTGGTGTCTGGGGGCCTGGTGTCTGGGGGCCTGGTGTCTGGGGGCCTGGTGTCTGGGGGCCTGGTGTCTGGGGGCCTGGTGTCTGGGGGCCTGGTGTCTGGGGGCCTGGTGTCTGGGGGCCTGGTGTCTGGGGGCTGGTGTCTGGGGCCCTGGTGTCTGGGGCCCTGGTGTCTGGGGCCCTGGTGTCTGGGCCCTGGTGTCTGGGGCCCTGGTGTCTGGGGGCCTGGTGTCTGGGGCCCTGGTGTCTGGGGGCCTGGTGTCTGGGGGCCTGGTGTCTGGGGCCCTGGTGTCTGGGGCCTGGTGTCTGGGGGCCTGGTGTCTGGGGGCTGGTGTCTGGGGGCCCTGGTGTCTGGGGCCCTGGTGTCTGGGGCCTGGTGTCTGGGGCCCTGGTGTCTGGGGCCCTGGTGTCTGGGGCCCTGGTGTCTGGGGGCCTGGTGTCTGGGGCCTGGTGTCTGGGGGCCCTGGTGTCTGGGGCCTGGTGTCTGGGGCCCTGGTGTCTGGGGCCCTGGTGTCTGGGGCCCTGGTGTCTGGGGGCCTGGTGTCTGGGGGCCTGGTGTCTGGGGCCTGGTGTCTGGGGCCCTGGTGTCTGGGGCCCTGGTGTCAGACATCAGGCCTCAGTCTGGGCATCTGGCTTCTCCCATTCTTCCCCTTACTTCCTCTGACTGACATCAGCATCTTAGTACATGCATAAGACTGTCACCTTCCTGGGAAATCAGGTTCTTGGTTGAAGAGTTCCTGTTATTCTTCCTTTAGTAGTTCACAAACTTCGATCTTTGTTCGTGTCTTAAAGTTCTTTTGCTCAGTCTAATTACTCGATCATTCACGGATATCTTTCTTGTGGTGAGGCCGTGAAGACGGTTTGGTTGGTCGTCATTTGTCTCGTATTTCTGAACATTCGTTTCTTGTTCTCTTGAAAAGACTTTTGTTATCTTCAGAGCAGTTATCTCTGTTGTCTACGTCCTTGTGCCTCCAGACACTGCCTCTCGGTCCAGTGCCTGCTGAGTCTCCGGTCCAAATGAGTACATAACCATATTCATATGAGTACATAACTATATTCATATGAGTACATAACTATATTCATATGAGTACATAACCATATTCCTTCACCTTCGCTGCATTTTTTGAACCTATAGTTCATCATATATTAAGTGTTTTCCTTTGTTTTTGTCCCACAGATTCCTATTTTGAGTTGTCTTCATTAAATGGAATTGGTGCCAGAGGTCCTGCGGTCTTCTCAGCACCCTCTGACTCAGTGGTTTAAGTTTCAGGTCTTAGTTATCCTTGTTGACCTTCTCCTCTGTCTCGCTTCATGCAGGTCGGCGTTCAATTCCCGACTGTCCACAAGTGGTTGGGTACCATTCCTTCCCCCCCCCACCGTCCCATCCCAAATCCTTATCCTGACCCCTTCCCAGTGCTATATAGTCGTAATGGCTTGGTGTTTTGCCTGATAATTCTTCTCTCTCTCTCTCTCTCTCTCTCTCTCTCTCTCTCTCTCTCTCTCTCTCTCTCTCTCTCTCTCTCTCTCTCTCTCACAGTCTCAGGATGCCGCGCGTTGCAGCTACCTCTCGGGTACCTGTTTCCTGCTGAGTGAACATGTGCATCTGGTGAAAGAAACTGTGTGGGTGTTTGAGTGCGTCTATCTGTATGCTAGTGTTACGAGTCCAATTCCCAAACAAACACTGGAGACAATTGTAGTGTTGTAACCAGTCCAATGATCGGGGCTGTTGGCTACTCCCTCGCTCATTGGCCAAGCATGCTTTCACTTCCTCCACACACACACACACACACACACACACACACACACACACACACACACACAGAGTGGTTTAGTGTCAGAGTGGTTGACAAATGGAATGCATTAGGCAGTGATGTGGTGGAGGCTGACTCCATACACAGTTTCAAGTGTAGATATGATAGAGCCCAATAGGCTCAGGAACCTGTACACCTGCTGATTGACAATTGAGAGGCGGGACCAAAGAGCCAGAGCTCAACCCCCGCAAGCACAACTAGGTGAGTACAACTAGGTGAGTCCACACACCTGGTAGTTAGACACCTGCTGGGGATGTGAGTGCAGGTGTTAGAGAGAAATACATATGTAGTAGATATGATAAAGAAAAACAGGTCGGGAGTCAGCACATTAGACAACGGTTAGAAAGGCGGGGTCCAAGAGCTAACACTCCATCCCACAAGCAGCACAAATAGTAAATAAAGACACACAAACCAGACTAAACCATTTGACTGTCCCTCAAGGAAGGCGGCTGTCCCAGACGGAGCTCCAAGGGCCCAGGCAACACTGGACAGGTAAGAGGGTGACAGACAGACAAGTTGTTGAGCTGGACGGACAGGACGAGTGGGGACCCCTCAAGGGTCCGTCCTGGGACCACGTCTGTTCCTAATTGATGTGAATGACCTGCCCGAGGTAGTGAGCTGGTCCTTGTCATTGATTAATTCATTGTAGTGAGGATTGAAGGCGACGCAAATCTATTGAGGAAAGTTAAAACCGAGGATTAAACTGCCGAGAATTACACGCACATCTTGACACACTCCAGAAATGGTCAAACAAGTGGTTCTTAGAATTAAACCCCAATAAGTGTAAGGTACTGGCGCTGGGAAAGAGAAACAGGAGCCTAAAGCACACATTACACAGGAAACATCAGCGGCATTAATGTAACAAACAGTTGCACCTCCATCATAAATCTGGACCAGAGAACATTGAGACATTATACAGGACCTGTTATAGAACAGGTCCTGTGTGGTCACCCTGCCGGGACCAGGTCCATGTAACGATGGGTGTTTAGCACACCGTAGAGGCGGCGTAGAGGCTGCCAGGCCTCACTACTCTGGACAAAGAGAGACAATAGAGGTGAAATCATCCCAATATTCCAGATGATCTCAGACATTAGTGGAGGCGACGGACACAATAATTGTTGATCCTGAAGACTGTTGTTGAGAGCCAGGGGAGGCCACAACTACACCGCCAGTATCATAGCTCATTACCCAACAACATCACCAGCCATTGTTATTGTGGAGAGGCGACCGAGAGGCTGGGCCCAGGAGCTGAAGGCCTCGTAGTAAAAACATTCAGTACTGGTACGTGTCCATTCGAATACATTCTCTACCTGTCTTCACACTATGTCAACCTGTCCTCACACTTAATGCGCCAGAATTTTCGACGCTGTCGACCATTGCTTCAAAATTCCGGTGATTTAGTGACATTAAAGGACCGCAATATCGTCGCTTCCCTCGTGGGTTGTGTAGGTACGCACGCTCACACAACACCACCACCGGCCTGTGTACATACACTGTGGTACACAGTCACACCGGTGCTGCAGGCGGTGTGTACACCGTGACAGAGGTGTGGCAGGTACACCTCTGTCTCCTGCCACAACGACACACTTGGTGATCACACAGTAACTACGTCACCCTAAACTCTACTCCCACGGCTGCTGCCTTTAATGAAGTTATTACAACTTTAATAATGAACTTAACTGTGGGATAACTTGTGTTTATTGACTGTGAGTCTATGTTAGTTATGTGACATGTCTGCTCGTCCTGGGAAGGAGAAGGAAGAGGTGAAGAACAACAAAAGAGAATAATGAGGAAAACAAATAGAATGAGGAGGAGGAGGAGGATGAGGTGTCGGATCAGCAGGAGCAGTGAGGTGAAGGCTTCGCTTCCACTCCAGGAATCACTCAGAGGATCTTAATTAAATCAATATATATTCACCTCTGGTCCAGGCCACTGAGGTAATCCCTGGCCTCCCACGGGGTTATACGACCCGCTCCAGGAGCCCGCGGCCAGGCCAGACGGCTGCAGCCTTTCAACCACCATCAACAACAACCATCCCTTTCAACCAACACTGCGTCTTCAACCAGCTCCCATGCCCCAGACATCCCAACATCTGCCATCCACCCCGTCATCCAAGCCGCGCCCTGCCGTCAACTCAGCATCCCACAGTATATAAGCAACGCCCTTGCCACAGCATGCAGTCAGCACACAGTCCGTGGACAGGTGGCCCCCTGCTGTGTGTAGCCAAGCACTGACCGCCGTCCGTACCTCAGCATGTCGAAGGGACAAAGCTGTGATTTTGTTGTGGCGGGAAGAGGGAGAGAGACCCAGGTGTGAGATGACACAGAACTCCGAGTGTGGGTGGCCTCCCTGTGTTCTGGCTGTCTCTCTCTTCCTCTGTGTCTGTCTGTCTCTCTCTCTCTCTCTCTCTCTCTCTCTCTCTCTCTCTCTCTCCTCTGTCTCTCTCTCTCTTCTCTTCTCACTTCAAACTAACACTTGGGGTCTACGTGATAAAAATTAAAATTCCAATATACTTTCTCCAAGCGAAGAGCTGTCATCCCACCTCAGTTCATTTTATTGCCTGGCTGTGAAGATTATTTTGATAGGAGGTGGTTTTATAGGTCTATACTTCACGTGGTGTTAGAGTACACTGATGTGAGCTTCAGTGTGAAGGTGAGCCGCTCTTGTGGGCCAGCGGCAGCTCAAGTCACTGATGGGGGTCTCCATAACTTTATTGTTGTTTAAGATTCAGCTACACGCAACAAAACGTTCCAAGTAGCACAGGCTATGGTGAGCCCGTAGTGGACTTACCTGGCACAGCAGCGGGGCTGTAACTCTCTCTCCATAACCCTACTAGTTATGCAATGTATAAGAGTTGCGGTCACAACTTGTTCCTCCTAAACTCGCCCCTCGGGGCAAAATTAAACTTGTTTGGGTCGTTGGTGGTGAGGGTCGAGGTGGAAACATGGATAAGTTGAGTGGATGCTATGGGTTGGATTAGCGTGTGCAGAAGGATTACTGAGAGGCGAGGCAGGGAGGGAGGCAGCTGGTGACCTCAAGACCCACAAAGCTGGCAATTAAGGACGTTGCTAATGGTCGGGTTGAGGCGGGAGACTCTTTTACTGGACTTCCAGACGAGGACACAGGCGAGGTACGAGGTGATACCAAGCGAAGGATAACTAAACGAATCAATACAAATGATTAAAAACAACCTAATTGTTGAGAGTTGTTAATTATGATTATTGGTAATACGTGAAGTGCCTAGGCGGGGAGAGGAGGGAGGGAGGGAATTATCAGGGGGAAAGTACCAAGCCATTACGACTATATAGCACTGCGAAGGGGTCAGGATAAGGATTTGGGATGGGACGTGGGGAAGGAATGGGCCCAACCACTTGGACGGTCGGGGATTGAACGCCGACCTGCGTGAAGCGAGACCGTCGCTCTACCGTCCAGCGCAAGTGGTTGGAGAGGAAGAGGTGAGGGAGGAGGGGGGGGTCACTATTCGACCCTCCCCCTTCCCCCTTAACACCAATAGGACCGACCCCGACCGACCTATGTTCGTCCCATACCGCAGACTAGCAGCGACTCCCCCGTCATACAGACACGTGGACACGGACATTCCGTCTCTTATCTGTATATACAGACTTGGACACTGTTTACCATTTTCTATAACCATGTCTGACAAATAAGTAAGAGGGGATACTACGTTCAGGCGCACGATAAGGTTTAAAACTCAGGAACTCTAGGTTTAATCCCATTTGGGTCGACAGTTTGGTTTCTGGGTAAGAACTTGAGCTGTGTTTTATACAGGCGGGTGATCCGCGTCACGCTCTGATGTCCGGGTGTGTTTGGTGATGTGAAAACATCATTTTGCACCAAGTTTCTTTACAAGTGTTTGTTCAGGGTTAAACACGTTTCCATTTCAGTCTGTGAGTTTGTTGCTTAATTTTAAGGACGTGGACGGCGCGGAGTGGCGAGGAGGTTCCACATCTACGCCCACGAAACGAATGGATTCTGGCGCACTTATTTTGTTCTCGTGTTTTTAAAAGTTACACTTTTCGGGTTGAGGGTGAGGGAGAGAACGAGAGATACACTTGGTTATAGCAGGTATTGTCTTGTCTTATTGTGCACTCTGGCGTTCTCCTCAGAGTGATCCACACGTCAAGGCTGTGGTGGCCGCCTCCACGAGTGACGAGGCCGCCTCCACGAATGACGAGGCCACCTCCGCGAGTGACGAGGTCACCTCCGCGAGTGACGTGGCCACTTGTAAGTGTCCACGTCAATCACTGTCTTCCGGGGCGGAGGTGAACAGGTGTCTCCCGGGTCGTTCCGTTTAACGACCCATTTAAGTGGTTGAGCGGCCGGGGATCACGATGGCAGGAGTGCAGCGAGCAGACACAAGGGTGCTATCATGTGCTAAATTGAGAGAGAGTAAGAGTGAAAGTAGGAGACAGAGAGAGAGAGAGAGAGAGAGAGAGAGGAGAGAGGGAGACACAGAGAGAGAGAGACAGAGAGAGCATTATAATCCCGTAACCAGTCTAGCCATCCCCTCTAACTACCACACCACAACCAATCAGCTTCTAGAGATGTTCTCCAGTGTTCACTGTTCATGATAGTTAAGGTTTACAGGTGTGATGAATATTTGATCAATTTGTCTCTAGTTCCAGAGTTGATCAGTAGTGAAGAAGTGCTGGCAAGTGCTGGAGCACTGTCTCTAATATACTGCTGGGGCCTGGCAAGCCCAGTCCAGGCATGGCAGCCCAGGCAGCCCCCACAAGGGGCTGGTCGTTACTGAGGTGCACACACACACACACACACGCGCGCACACGCACACGCTCGCACACGCACACGCACACAGAGGCCGCTGTGAGCGTGCCGGTGATAGCGACCATAGAGAAGAGAGAGACACTGAGAGTGTCAGCTGGCTCCCTGCTACACTTTCCCTTAATGCTGCCTTCAGTACACCCGTCACGCGCACTCACACGCACACACGTGCACTCACGTACACGCTCGCACACGCACTTACGTACACACATAGGGTGGACAAAGATAAACTATTCAACACGGGTGGGACACGAACAAGGGGACACAGGTGGAGACTAAGTACCCACATGAGCCACAGGGACGTTAGAAAGAACTTCTTCAGTGTCAGAGTAGTTAACAGATGGAATGCATTAGGCAGTGATGTGGTGGAGGCTGACTCCATACACAGTTTCAAGTGTAGATATGATAGAGCCCAGTAGGCTCAGGAACCTGTACACCTGTTGATTGACAGTTGAGAGGCGGGACCAAAGAGCCAAAGCTCAACCCCCGCAAGCACAACTAGGTGAGTACACAGAGTCCAAAAGGCTCGAATTCGATCCCCACGAACACATTTACGTGAGTACTCTGACCCACTAACACTGACTCAATAAGAGTGTCAGTGTGACAGTGTCAGTGTGACAGTGTCAGTGTCAGTGTGACAGTGTCAGTGTGACAGTGTCAGTGTGACAGTGTCAGTGTGACACTGTCACACTGACACACTAACACTGGCCGCGTCAGAGTGCTGCAGGAAAGTGTGTAAACGAGCATGAAATAAAAGGGAAATTATGTTTATGTTGCTGAGGTGTGGTGGTGGGGGGGGGGGGGGGGAGGGGGGGGGGTAATGGCAACAAGAGTGACTTTCCCCGCGTGTTGATACACAGTTGCACGTAGGGGCCAGAGGCGAGTACGTGTGTGTGTGTGTGTGTGTGTGTGTGTGTGTGTGTGTGTGTGTGTGTGTGTGAGTGTGTGTGTGTGTGTGTGTGTGTGTGTGTGTGAGTACTCACCTAGATGAACATACAGGGGTCGAGCTAAGCTCCTGGCCCGCCGCCCGAAGTGTGAGAGAAAATCAGGCGGACACACAGTGGGCAGAAGAAGAGGGCGGCAGCGCTGTATAAGAGTGAAGAGTGAGGAAGGTGAGAACAGACGCCACATATAACATTATATAACCTGCCGGTGACCTGACACTGGATAACTTGCACCAACAAGGAGGATATAGAGAGAGGATATAGCTTGGGAGGATATATGAGAAAGCAAAAGAAAAGGACAGCGAGAACTATAGGAGAGAGAGAGAGAGAGAGAGAGGAAGCGAGGGTAAAAGAGAAACAGAGTGATGTAAATGTGAGTAAAAGTAAACAAAAGCACAAATTAATGCGCAGCGCGAACATTGAGAATGAACGAACAGGTAAACTGATTAAAGAAAAGAGAGGCGAGAAGGGGTGAAAATGACAAGGAAGTATGTGAAAAACTAATCGATAATTCCATGAAGTATTTATAATGGAGCTGAATCTTCCAGTAGTGCTGGAGGACAGAACTTATGCCAGGAAACATTTCACGGTATAGAGGCGAGGCCAGAGACAACCAGGCGTAGACATGCGGGACCAAAGAGCTGAAGCTCAACTCCCGCAAGCACTACTAGCTGAGTATACTCACTTAAATAGACAGCATCAGAGAGTGCGAGAGAGATACCTTCCTACTGTAGTATTGAAATCGCCCAGGCTAGGCTGTTAGCCTGTCGCTTTGCATCTGAAAATAAATGTTCACTTATGACTGAAGGTGTTTCACAGTTACACACACACACACACACACACACACACACACACACACACACACACACACACACACACACACACACACACACACTTTGGCTCTTTGGTGACCAAAGAGCCAAAGCTCAACCCCCGCAAGCACAAATAGGTGAGTACACACACACGAAGGAGTCCTTGACATTATGCATATTAAACTCCTAATACATCTGCAAATATAAATATGATAAAGATGAGAGAACCGAGTCTTTGCATTAGCCAAAGAGCACCATATAGGCGGGGCCAGGAGCTTGACTCGCCCCGTCAAGGACCCACAGGTGACTAAACATCCATATGCCACTACCTCATCCATGTAAGAATACAATACCACTAAAATATATTGAAATAACTAATAAATGATGGCATCATTAATGTAAGTTGACGTATAGAAGCTAACTTAAATCATTAATATTAGTTCATATAAAAACATGTTAACTTAGTACACCAAAAGTGCAACAATTATGTGATCCCCGCAGTCTTGGTGTAATGTTAACGCCACAGGTGTGTACAGATGACTCTTGCATGTGTGGACCGACCTGTGAGGTGACACAATACCTTTATTACTCCCCCAGGGTGTGTGGACCGACCTGTGAGGTGACACAATACCTTTATTACTCCCCCAGGGTGTGTCGACCGTCCTGTGAGGTGACACAATACCTTTATTACTCCCCCAGGGTGTGTGGGCCGACCTGTGAGGTGACACAATACCTTTATTACTCCCCCAGGGTGTGTCGACCGTCCTGTGAGGTGACACAATACCTTTATTACTCCCCCAGGGTGTGTGGACCGACCTGTGAGGTGACACAATACCTTCATTATGAGAGGACTTTAGCGACATTTAATTAGTGCCGTGTTCACCTGAGCGTGAGGCAAGTATTTACACTACAAACTCTTACAGAAAGAACTTCCTAAGAATAATATTGTGTAATAGTTGGTTCTCTGAACATTTTATGAACGTGAACATTGATACAATTTTACGTAATTGACTTTTGCTCCACAGAACCCTAAAGTGTAACGGAGTAACTCCTGATGTTATTGTTTGATCTTAAACCAACGCCCAGTTCGTGATTAGTAACTTTATATAATATCTACTATGTCAACATGGGCACAACCCTGGAAACACAATCTGAAACTGTCTCTATTTTCCGCTTGTTACAACTTGTAATAAAGTTGTTACATCTTGGCTTAACGTGTTTATGACGTATTAGAACGTTGTTACAACTTGCTATATTGGTTGTTATAACTGGTTAGGTGTTAAAACTTGTTCGAACGTTGTACCAACGTCGTAGTTTGGGTGTGTGTTTGGCGGGATGCGACCCCTCGAGCGTCGTCGCCCCTCAGGCAACACCAGCTGTGTCAACATTATGCTCGAACCCTCTAGTGTCTGTATTTATAAACTACAATGTGTCCAGACGCTCGGGGCTAGTCTCTCCAAACTTTTCAAGACGACACACGGATGTGGAAGGGAGGGATGTGTTATAGGCCAGCCGTGGGCCCCAGTGCTACTCTTTTAAGAAATGACGCCCTCCATAGCAACCCCCCTTACAATTTTCGTGTTCCGAAATAGAAGAGGAGTACTTTGTAATATTTAATTTTCTGAGATAGAGGGATGAGGGAGGGAAGGAGAGAGGGAGGGAAGGAGAGAGGGAGGGGGATGTCTTAGGAGACAGGCGGAGAGGGAGGGAGACGGAGGAAGGATACAGAGAGGGGATAAGACAGAGGAAGAGAGATGAGAGACGGGAGGGAGAGGGAGACCCGGGCACAGCCGGGTACTTCATCTACTTTTGTATAAAAAATATTATTATTATTATTATTATTATGACTGCTACTTTTTATCCAAATATTCCAGGTCGATAATATTTAACAACTAAACAAACAAACAAATAAAACTAATGGAACAAGCACAACTAATCAATTACGCACAGACATCACAATAACGTGATGCATCAAATGAACAAACTCACAGCATCTGGGATGATCTCGGACGCAGGTTCGAATCCTCGGCACGGCCCTTGTGGCTTTGTTCACAACTAATCAACTCGACTAACTAGACGTAGAGACCTCAAGGCCTATACGTGTACTGAACATAATGTTCTTAACTACTGCTGCGTCTAGTTGTGAACATTCTCACATCATTGACCCGCCAAGTGTTACACAAGGTTCATCTTGTGAACGTCTTGCTCCTTAAACTGTGAAACAGTTACACGAGTGTGTCGTGTTCTGTGGCAGAGGGCTAGTTCCTGCAGGCTACCACTCAGGCTGGACGGTAGAGCGACGGTTCCGCATCATGCAGGTCGGCGTTCAATCCCCGACTGTCTAAGTGGTTGGGCACCGTTCCTTCCCCCTGTCCCATCCCAAAGCCTTATCCTGACCCCTTCCCAGTGCTATATAGTCGTAATGGTTTGGTGCTTTCCCCCTGACAATTCCGTCCCTCCTGCGGGGTACACCGTAGCACCCGCGGGTCCACCCTCCTTAACACCCCGCACTAACACAACAAGAACCAACATTAACATCAACAGTGACACATAAACACATCATTAACACAAGAGTCAGAGAGTCAACCTGAGGCCGCCTGCTTCACTACCACCAATAAGCTCCACAAATATTATAACACAATTCAACCATCAGTTCTCAGCGTAAGTTTATTATATATTCTCAGAGTGGTGTTCACTCCATATAAATACTCACACAACTAAAAGGTTTAAAGTTAAATAAAAAAGTCTTAAAACAAAAGTCATTGCAGATATTGCACAAGATCCGGCACACAGGTTGCAGTTGCAAAGAGCATGTGAACCATCAACCTGCGTGACTGGCACTCCACCACCACTACCACCACCACTACCACCACCACTACTACTATTGACACAACTACTACTACCACCCTACCACCACCACCACCAAAACTATTACCACTATCGCCACAAGCACAAACTTCCAACCCTGGTTATCTTGAGGTTATCTTGAGATGATTTCGGGGCTTTAGTGTCCCCGCGGCCCAGTCCTCGACCAGGCCTCCACCCCCCAGGAAGCAGCCCGTGACAGCTGACTAACACCCAGGTACCTATTTTACTGCTAGGTAACAGCGGCATAGGGTGAAAGAAACTCTGCCCAATGTTTCTCGCCGGCGCCTGGGATCGAACCCGGGACCACAGGATCACAAGTCCAGTGTGCTGTCCGCTCGGCCGACCGGCCCCCTGGAGTACAGAAAAAACAGAGTAGATATGATCACAGCATGCAAGATACTGAGAGAAAATGACAAGCTAGACAGAGACAGCCTCTTTAAGTTGAGAGGAGAGAGTAGAGCAAGTGGACGCAAGTGGAAGCTGGGAACACAAATGTATCAAAGGAATGTAAAGAAATACTGGTACCCGGTGATACTGGTGCCCGGTGACACTGGTGCCCGGTGATACTGGTGCCCGGTGATACTGGTACCCGGTGATACTGGTGTCCGGTGATACTGGTACCCGGTGATACTGGTACCCGGTGATACTGGTACCCGGTGACACTGGTGCCCGGTGATACTGGTACCCGGTGATACTGGTGTCCGGTGATACTGGTACCCGGTGATACTGGTGCCCGGTGATACTGGTACCCGGTGATACTGGTACCCGGTGATACTGGTGCCCGGTGATACTGGTACCCGGTTGATACTGGTGTCCGGTGATACTGGTGCCCGGTGATACTGGTACCCGGTGATACTGGTGTCCGGTGATACTGGTGTCCGGTGATACTGATACCCGGTGATACTGGTGCCCGGTGATACTGGTACCCGGTGATACTGGTGTCCGGTGATACTGGTACCCGGTGATACTGGTACCCGGTGATACTGGTACCCGGTGATACTGGTGTCCGGTGATACTGGTGCCCGGTGATACTGGTACCCGGTGATACTGGTGTCCGGTGATACTGGTGTCCGGTGATACTGATACCCGGTGATACTGGTGCCCGGTGATACTGGTACCCGGTGATACTGGTGCCCGGTGATACTGGTGTCCGGTGATACTGGTACCCGGTGATACTGGTGTCCGGTGATACTGGTGTCCGGTGATACTGATACCCGGTGATACTGGTACCCGGTGATACTGGTGTCCGGTGATACTGGTGTCCGGTGATACTGGTACCCGGTGATACTGGTGTCCGGTGATACTGGTACCCGGTGATACTGGTGTCCGGTGATACTGGTGTCCGGTGATACTGGTACCCGGTGATACTGGTACCCGGTGATACTGGTGCCCGGTGATACTGGTGCCCGGTGATACTGGTACCCGGTGATACTGGTACCCGGTGATACTGGTACCCGGTGATACTGGTACCCGGTGATACTGATACCCGGTGATACTGGTACCCGGTGATACTGGTGTCCGGTGATACTGGTACCCGGTGATACTGGTGCCCGGTGATACTGGTACCCGGTGATACTGGTGTCCGGTGATACTGGTGTCCGGTGATACTGGTACCCGGTGATACTGGTACCCGGTGATACTGGTGCCCGGTGATACTGGTGTCCGGTGATACTGGTACCCGGTGATACTGGTACCCGGTGATACTGGTGCCCGGTGATACTGGTGCCCGGTGATACTGGTACCCGGTGATACTGGTACCCGGTGATACTGGTACCCGGTGATACTGGTACCCGGTGATACTGGTACCCGGTGATACTGGTACCCGGTGATACTGGTACCCGGTGATACTGGTGCCCGGTGATACTGGTACCCGGTGATACTGGTACCCGGTGATACTGATACCCGGTGATACTGATACCCGGTGATACTGGTACCCGGTGATACTGGTACCCGGTGATACTGGTGCCCGGTGATACTGGTACCCGGTGATACTGGTGTCCGGTGATACTGATACCCGGTGATGCTGGTACCCGGTGATACTGGTGTCCGGTGATACTGGTACCCGGTGATACTGGTACCCGGTGATACTGGTACCCGGTGATACTGGTACCGGTGATACTGGTGCCCGGTGATACTGGTACCCGGTGATACTGGTACCCGGTGAATGCAGCAGAGGAAGAAGAAGTTCTGGAAACCTCCTCCATCCAGAACTTTAAGAACATACTCGACAAATATGTTGAGCATCAGGATATTTAAGCTATAACCAAACAAGTACACCACCACCACCACCGCTACAACTATTACCACCACAACTACCAGTACCACTACCACCACCGATGTTATGACCCCACATACACCTGTATGATCATACTGTGGCTGGTGTATGATGTATTCCAACTGTATAGAAATATCCTGGCTGAGTAGCCTAGTATCACAAATATTTTATTGTTTATCTAATCTTATTTCGACAATATACTAGTATTAATTGTGTATTGCCAATGTATGCCTAGTATACCTATGTATATTATATTTCTGTACAATAAGTCTTTGCCATGTATTAATGGATATATGTTGAAAGTGTAGTGAATAGCAGAAGCCTAATGTCATGTAGATTGGAAAACACCATTATGTGCTTATATTATGGAATGCTACATATAGCTGTATAGGACATATTATGGGTATTATGATGTAGAATGTATACATTTAGGTCTCTGATGTATTGCTAGCATGTATACTGTGTAATATCCATATTATTATTGTTCACTGCACTGTCCTCTTGTCATGAGTAATATATATACTGGTACTGTGAGATGTATACCTCAGAGGCAAGGTTTTGTTACTTATTTTGGTATATGATGCTTTATATTGTATTCATGTATACATATGTATAATGGCTGACCGGTAATGTGTTGAAATCCTCCCTTAACCCCCTCCCCCCCCCTTGCGTACCGCCCCATTAAGTGTTAACAAGTCTTGCTAATATGAATTCCCTGTTGACATATTTATATATCATGATATAATCTTGTATGTATTGAATTATTGCTATGTATTCTTATGTAAGGTTGTGTATTATAACCCTTGTTTAGTTATATTATGAATTAGAAGTTAACTACTGAGAAATGTCTGTATATGAGCTTGTGATATTTGAAAGAGGAGAGTCAGGGATTTAGTTAGTGTCGCCCCCGGCCACCTTGGCTCCTGGGAGGTCACCCCGCCAAACACACACCGAAACTACGACGTTGGTACAACGTTCGAACAAGTTTTAACACCGCCTAACCAGTTATAACAACCAATATAGCAAGTTGTAACAACGTTCTAATACGTCATAAACACGTTAAGCCAAGATGTAACAACTTTATTACAAGTTGTAACAAGCGGAAAATAGAGACAGTTTCGATTTGTGTTTCCAGGGACTTCTCTTTGATCTTCCGAGTCGGGCGCATGTGTGTGTGTCGCTCTGGTCCGGGTTTTAGTGGCTTTATTTGTGTTAATTGACTGCTACGATATTTAATGTTAAGCAGTAGAGTATACCATGGATCCTTTCTACCGTCGGAGGGAGCCGGTCGGCCGAGCGGACAGCACGCTGGACTTGTGATCCTGTGGTCCAGGGTTCGATCCCAGGCGTTGGCGAGAAACATTGGGCAGAGTTTCTTTCACCCTATGCCCCTGTTACCTAGCAGTAAAATAGGTACCTGGGTGTTAGTCAGCTGTCACGGGCTGCTTCCTGGGGGTGGAGGCCTGGTCGAGGACCGGGCCGCGGGGACACTAAAGCCCCGAAATCATCTCAAGATAACCTCAAGATAACCGTTGTACATCATTTATACCGGGTGGTAGGTGCTTTTATATGTATTATTGAGGTGGGTACCTGAGGATCTTAAGTGATGCCTTTGTGCTGTGTATGATATTGATTCCTTAACTTTTACCTGTTAATGACTGAGACTCCATCATCCTGTATGTGTATTATCAGCATGATAGGCGTTAGTGTCCCACTGGGACAGGATAGAGCCTGGTGGCAGCTAGTGACCAGTGTATGCAGTTTGAGGCCTGTTGATGATCTTGAGAAGCTTTAAGAAGCTGGATAAAGTAACAGAACGTGAGTTATAGAGATTGTAGTTTTCTTATGGGGTTATGGTGACTTATGTTATATGCCCAGTAAGCGAATATTTTCTCCCCCATAACATTAAATGGGGGCCCATAACACTACCACATCCACTACCACAACCACCACTACCACCATCACTACCCTCATCACTACCCCCATCACCACCACCATTCATATTGTGGAGGCGGTCGCCTAGGGGTTATGACCGACCAACCACGTGGTAATCGACATACACAAATGGGTAGAAAATAGGGAAAACAGTTGCTCACTTGGAGCTGAAGTGTATGGGAGGGCTGAAGCAATGCGACGGTTTCTCAGGGGCTAACATAAGAAATATTCCCTGGCGGGCATTTTGAATGTGATTCCCTCCACAATATTAAGGTCAACATGTTAAGATTTCAATATACCTTCAAATAACATTTTCTTAAGAGTCCATCCATATGGTCTGGCATGTAGAGCGACGGTCTTGGTACTTGCAGGTCGAGGTTCAATCCCAACGGTCCAAGTGGTTGGGCACAGTTTCTTCACTGCTTCCTCATATCCCAGCTCTTTGTCCTCATACCCCATGCCCTCGTCTTAACCCATCGAACACAATACAGTAACTTAGGCTATTGTATTATAGCTTAGCGTTCTCTCCTCGTGAACAATTGTCTTGACCTCTACAAATATTCTTCAGAAAATTCACGTTTAAGTTTTTTTAAACAATTCAAACTGGGGCCTCTGCCTGAGGAAGCTTTATATAACTATACAAAATATATTAAAGCGGACCTACATTACATTCATAACTATATTACTAATAAAATATAATAAATATATCTGATTACATATACAAAATTCAAACAATAAAGGCAATATAATTATAAGTCTAACAACAAAGACAATAGTGACAGCGGACAATGCTTTCAATAATTACTAATACGAAATTCCGTCACGTAAGTCCGTAAGTCACTGGTGTTAATCAGGTTAACTTTCCGCCACAATTATTGTTGCCTAATGTGTGTGGGAAGGGAAGTGCCTTAAAGCTCACTGCCACTCTCATGCCAACTGCTCACTATATATATATATATATATATATATATATATATATATATATATATATATATATATATATATATATATATATATATATATATATATATAATGACAATGTCAGATCACGAAGGAAGAACTGAAACAGGAATTTCCCTAAGTACTTACGTATTAATCAATACCTTTCCAGAATGATGGATATTAAAAGTCAGTGGTAGCTATAGGCGAGATGACGGGAAAAACAATGTCTATTCACAAATATAAGAGGAAAATGCCTAAGGCCCATTACCAATACATGTGAGTTGCAGGAAGCAGCAACACTAATGAGATATTATTGAGATAGTTGTGTATTAATGATCTTATTCAAATAGTTTTTTAATTGCATCAATCAAAAATGGATCCAAATTATACAAATCTTTACTAATGTTTACATTGTATGGCTTTGTGATCTGTATTATAGCAGATTTAATATTTGTAATAATCTCCCCTGTATTTTAATGTAAATTTATTCTCCAAATTTTGTAAATCGTTTAACGGAAATTAAGTATAACATTCAGGGGTTTTTAAAGATCATATTCTGTACTATTGGGAAACTTGTTCACTACGAATTGCAATGTATAATTGTCTTGTAAAACTTTTATATAATTTAATTTATATTGTATTTTCTTAAATAAAGATAAAAAAAGATTTAATATTTCTGTTGACAAGGCTTTTAAAATTCGTTATTAAAGAAAACTTCTCCTCAGTTGCGTGATAATTTTCTGACAAATGAACACAGAGCATTAAACAATTGGCCATTTTTGACAGTATTTATACTGTGAAATTCTAAATTTCAAATCTTAGGATGTTTGACCTACATAGAATCTATTATTAAAGTCTTTACAAGGTAAAGACTGAACTTTGAACCAAACGTTAAATATATAGAATAAAGCAGAAGCCTAACCTCTTGCTGAGCTGGCATAGTGTATGGTGTTGTTATTACTTCACATCTACATCAACACCCTGCTACATTTGTATACATCATCTTACCTTAGTGACTTCTTAAATTAATTAAATTAATAAATCCATTTTCATCACACCAATTAACATATAACTGACATAGACTATTCTCAAACTTTTATGACTGCCTCAGTCCAGTTTATAACAGGGAGACGAAGCAGTATGCTGGACACACAGCAGTATGCTGTTACACACGCAGCAGTATGCTGGGCACACGCAGCAGTATGCTGGACACACAGCAGCTCAATATTCTGGTAGTGGCTCAGCCTCACTAACCTGCCAGATGTGCCTATAGCCAAGGCGAATTCACACCTGACTACAATACATTGGCTGGTCCGGTTACTGTGCTGACCATACAAATATCTATTATTACAAAAGTTGTCATAGCTTTTAATATTGCAGCTTTCAGGCCTTTTTCATTTCTTAGTTCTTCTAAATATAAAGTAATCTCTTTAATGTGTATTATTTGAATAATTGCATAAGAGAGTTCATAGTCTGTGTTTTTTTTCTTTTCTGCAAGCCTCATTGGCTAATCGATCTACAGAGTCATGCTTTCCAGTCCCAACATGGGATGGGATCCACACAAATTTTATACAAAACTTATTATCATTGGCAAAATGATATTCCATTAATATTACAAGCAACTTCAGACAGTAATTGCGATGGGTTATTTAAAGACCGCAGAGAGCTTTTCGAGTCACAAAATACCTCTCCTTTCCCCAGTGAGCTTAAGGTCCTCAGTGGCTAGATAAATGCCTAATAGCTGAACTGTACACCTGGTTCCTGCCACTAGACACACACGTCATGTCACCAAAAGCACCTGTAATTCCTGCCTCCGAACAGCAACATCTGTAACACTGAGAGGAGGTGTAGCATCAGTGTCTCCCGTCACTGAGTGAAGCTGGTCGCCCCGGCCTTGAGGTGAGGACGCTGGTAGTAACGCTGTTGACAGTTTCCAGGCCTGAGGGCGGCGGCGTTAGGCACCCCTCCTCTCCCACCCCTCACTTCTGCTTCACCCCTCCCACTTCTCTCTCCCACCCCTCACATCACCCCTCCCACTTCTCTCTCTCCCACCCTCTCACATTCACCCCTCCCACTTCTCTCTCTCCCACCCCCACATCACCCCCCTTCTCTCTCCCACCCTCACATCACCCCCCACTTCCTCTCTCTCCCCACCCCTCACATCACCCCTACCACTTCTCTCTCCCCCACCTTTCCCGTCATTGCTAGGGGCTCCTACTCAAGTGTAGCCGAGATATATAATATAGCAATCTTAGTATATATGTCTAATTCAAACTTCAAACTGAGCAGACGTAGCAGGGGAGTAGTGCACACATACACACACGCACACTCACACTCGCACAAAACCCACCACCACCACGCACGCACATACGCACCCACCAACATCAACACTTTCACTTTCCCGTCCCTCATGGCTCTGGACCGTTATGTAGCGAAGTCCATATTGTTGTGTTCCGAGTCTGTGATCGGAAGGGGGCTAATTTCCCCGCCATGAGAGTTGTGTGTGCTTCAGGAAACACACAATGCCAACATGTATATGTACGACGATCAGTCATTTCGAATGCGGAGTATTGCCGCACTTTCTTGAGGTAGGAAAGTTGGGTGGTCGGGGAGAAAGGGATTGTGGGGGCGGTGGCGGATGTGGGTCAGTCAGTGCTGGAGTCGGCAGTGGAGCACCCGCACACGCGCTCACATGCTCCACAGTGCCGCGTGTAGTGCCAACTCTAGCTGTATGGGGCGACGGGATATACACATTGCGCTCCTGGTTCTACATCATACAACAAGTGAATTGTAAAGAGTGCGGCGGCCATAGTGAGACGCCTGGAGGCATCGCAACTGGTGCGGGAACGTCCCCTTTTACTCATTGGTCGACGGCGGCACTGTGGATGGTGAGGCAGTGGTGGCTCCAGTGGTGTGAAGGACTGTCTCACTGGGCATTATTCCTGGTCCTCTGGTCGCCGCTAATGATCACGGAAGAGCAACAAATAGGACTGAAACTAAAGGAAAAAAATCAGTGTATTCCCATCGTGTGAGAAAGATAATGTGTTGTTGTTGTGAAGAGTCTTGTAATGTTTGTTGAGCAAGGATGCCAGGGCTGATCCCAGAGAACTACAGTCTCTCCTCACCTCTCACACCCCCTCCCCCTCACTCTTCCCCACACTTAAACCCCTTTACCTATCCCATTTTAGAAACGTATAACCATTGTTTCCTTAAACTGTGATCTCTCTATCCGTCGCCATTACCACCATCTCCACCCTATTTTTTCATCTTCTCCAACCGTAGCATCACATTCTTCTGGTCTAAATCTTATTAATTCAGAGTATTCTCTCTCTCTCTCNTTCCGCAATAAAAAAAACTGAATATAAATGATCAGTTGATAATAGTGAGTTACGACAAGACCAGAACACATCACCGACCTGACCTGAACACATCACCGACCTGACCTGAACACATCACCGACCTGACCTGAACACATCACCGACCTGACCTGAACACATCACCGACCTGACCTGAACCCCACAATGATGTAACCAAGTTTTGTTCACTTCAGACAACCAAGTGAACAATACTTTGATCCATCATTGGATGACCTTTTCTCCTTCCTGAGAGGCCATTAGGAGCTGTACACCTCTGGCTACCTTCCCAATGGTGTAGTACGGCCATTAGCCGACGGTAATGTGTGTGAAATGTTAACCTCTTATATCTCATTTCTCACAGTTCTGTCTCGTCATCGTTCAGCTCACTAGACGAGGCAATTCAACCTACTAACGATAACTGGTGGTTATCTCCTGACATTTTAAGTAACCTGAGTTTTTACCAATATTGCCAACGACTTCCACCAAGAGCATGACTCTCCGCCTCCAACATTCTCTTCAACTGTCTACTGGTAGCACCGATGCCTCCGGTGACCCCCTGGTAGCCCTGGTAGCCTCTGGTAGCCTCTGGTAGCCCCTGGTAGCCTCTCGTAGCGTCTGGTAGCCTTGGTAGCCTCTCGTAGCGTCTGGTAGCCTCTGGTAGCGTTGGTAGCCCCTGGTAGCTCCTGGTAGCCCCTGGTAGCCCCTGGTAGCTCCTGGTAGCCCCTGGTAGCCCCTGGTAGCCCCTGGTAGCCTCTGGTAGCCCTGGTAGCCCCTGGTAGCCCCTGGTAGCCTCTGGTAACCCCGGTAGCCCCTGGTAGCCTCTGGTAGCCCCTGGTAGCCCCTGGTAGCCTCTGGTAGCCCCTGGTAGCCCCTGGTAGCCTCTCGTAGCGTCTGGTAGCGTTTGGTAGCCCTGGTAGCTCCTGGTAGCTCCTGGTAGCCCTGGTAGCCCCTGGTAGCCCTGGTAGCTCTGGTAACCCCCGGTAGCCCTGGTAGCCTCTGGTAGCCCTGGTAGCCCTGGTAGCCTCTGGTAGCCCCTGGTAGCCCTGGTAGCCCCTGGTAGCCTCTGGTAGCCCCTGGTAGCCTCTGGTAGCCCTGGTAGCCTCTGGTAGCCCCCTGGTAGCCTCTGTAGCCCCTGGTAGCCCCCTGGTAGCCTCTGGTAGCCTCTGGTAGTCTCTGGTAGCCTTGGTAGCCTCTGGTAGCCCCTGGTAGCCCCTGGTAGCCTCTGGTAGCCCCTGGTAGCCTCTGGTAGCCTCTGGTAGCCCCTGGTAGCCTCTGGTAGCCTCTGGTAGCCCCTGGTAGCCTCTGTAGCCTCTGGTAGCCCTGGTAGCCTCTGGTAGCCTCTGGTAGCCCCTGGTAGCCTCTGGTAGCTCTGGTAGCCCCTGGTAGCCTCTGGTAGCCTGGTAGCCTCTGGTAGCCCCTGGTAGCCTCTGGTAGCCCCTGGTAGCCTCTGTAGCCTCTGGTAGCCTCTGGTAGCCCCCTGGTAGCCTCTGGTAGCCTCTGGTAGCCCCTGGTAGCCCCTGGTAGCCCCTGGTAGCCCCTGGTAGTCTGGTAGCCTCTGGTAGCCCCCTGGTAGCCTCTGGTAGCCTCTGGTAGCCTCTGGTAGCCCCTGGTAGCCCTGGTAGCCCTGGTAGCCCTTGGTAGCCTCTGGTAGCCCTGGTAGCCCCTGGTAGCCTCTGGTAGCCCTGGTAGCCCCTGGTAGCTCTGGTAGCCCCTGGTAGCCCCCTGGTAGCCCCCTGGTAGCCTCTGGTAGCCCTCTGGTAGCCCCCTGGTAGCTCCTGGTAGCCCCTGGTAGCCCTGGTAGCCCCTGGTAGCCCTGGTAGCCTCTGGTAGCCCCTGGTAGCCTCTGGTAGCCCCTGGTAGCCTCTGGTAGCCTCTGGTAGCCCCTGGTAGCCTCTGGTAGCCTCTGGTAGCCCCTGGTAGCTCTGGTAGCCCCTGGTAGCCTCTGGTAGCTCTGGTAGCCTCTGGTAGCCTCTGGTAGCCTCTGGTAGCCCCTGGTAGTGGCCTTGGTAGCCCCTGGTAGCCCTGGTAGCCTCTGGTAGCCCCCGGTAGGCTATATCCCTGCCACTGACCTCATCAGGGTACATAACCCACCCATTTTACACGTCATCAATGTATATGAACTTTACACAGTTTTACTTATTATTCCTGAATGATTGTGATTGTGTTATCACAGCTTTATCAGATAAACTCGCGACACGACGTCCACAATCAATACGGACAGTACCTGGACGGTAGTTGACGCAGCGGCTCCTATCCTTCCTGGATAGGGGCAGATATCCCTCTAACTCTCCATCATTAACAGTTAACTACACTGCAGGTATACTTAGCCCTGTCTTAGTTTTGTGTCAAACATGTAGTTAGTGGTGTGTACTTGTGCTTGCGGGGGTTGAGCTCTGGCTCTTTGGTCCCGCCTCTCAACCGTCAATCAACTGGTGTACAGGTTCCTGAGCCTAATGGGCTCTATCATATCTACATTTGAAACTGTGTATGGAGTCAGCCTCCACCACATCACTTCCTAATGCATTCCATTTGTCAACTACTCTGACACTGAAAAGGTTCTTTCTAATGTCTGTATGGGTCATTTGGGCACTCAGTTTCCACCTGTGGTCTCGAGTGCGTGTGCCCCTTGTGTTAAATAAACTGTCTTTGTCTACCCTATCAATTCCTTTGAGAATCTTGTATGTGGTGATTATGTCCCCTCTAACTCTTCTGTCTCCCAGTGACGTGAGGTTTAATTCCCGTAGTCTCTCCTCGTAGCTCATACCCCTCATTTCGGGTACTAGTCTGGTGGCAAACCTCTGAACCTTCTCCAAATTAGTCTTAATGCTTGACAAGATATGGACTCCATGCTGGGGCTGGATACTCAAGGATTGGTCTGACATATGTGGTATATAATGTTCTGAATGATTCCTTACACAAGTTTCTAAAGGCCGTTCTTGTGTGGGCCAACCTGGCTTATACCGCTGATGTTATCCGCTTGATGTGGGCTTCAGGGGACAGGTCTGGCGTGTGTGTGTGTGTGTGTGTGTGTGTGTGTGTGTGTGTTGTGTGTGTGTGTTCAGTTCAGATGTATAATCCCACGCCTGCTACAGGAACAGAGGCGCCCCACGCCTGCTACAGGAACAGAGGCGCCCCACGCCTGCTACAGGAACAGAGGCGCCCCACGCCTGCTACAGGAACA
The DNA here is from genome assembly GCA_020271785.1 of Procambarus virginalis. NCBI lineage: Eukaryota > Metazoa > Arthropoda > Malacostraca > Decapoda > Cambaridae > Procambarus > Procambarus virginalis. The sequence goes on along the minus strand of WNGS01160430.1, from coordinate 224,776 downwards.
GAGGCGCCCCACGCCTGCTACAGGAACAGAGGCGCCCCACCCTGCTACAGGAACAGAGGCGCCCCACGCCTGCTACAGGAACAGAGGCGCCCCACACCTGCTACAGGAACAGAGGCGCCCCACACCTGCTACAGGAACAGAGGCGCCACACGCCTGCTACAGGAACAGAGGCGCCCCACGCCTGCTACAGGAACAGAGGCGCCCCACGCCTGCTACAGGAACAGAGGCGCCCCACGCCTGCTACAGGAACAGAGGCGCCCCACGCCTGCTACAGGAACAGAGGCGCCCCACACCTGCTACAGTAACAGGGGCGCCCCACACCTGCTACAGTAACAGAGGCGCCCCACGCCTGCTACAGTAACAGAGGCGCCCCACACCTGCTACAGTAACAGGGGCGCCCCACACCTGCTACAGTAACAGGGGCGCCCCACACCTGCTACAGTAACAGGGGCGCCCACACCTGCTACAGTAACAGAGGCGCCCCACACCTGCTACAGTAACAGGGGCGCCCACACCTGCTACAGTAACAGGGGCGCCCCACACCTGCTACAGTAACAGGGGCGCCCCACACCTGCTACAGTAACAGAGGCGCCCCACGCCTGCTACAGGAACAGAGGCGCCCCACGCCTGCTACAGGAACAGAGGCGCCCCACACCTGCTACAGGAACAGAGGCGCCCCACGCCTGCTACAGGAACAGAGGCGCCCCACACCTGCTACAGTAACAGGGGCGCCCCACACCTGCTACAGTAACAGGGGTGCCCCACACCTGCTACAGTAACAGGGGCGCCCCACACCTGCTACAGTAACAGAGGCGCCCCACGCCTGCTACAGGAACAGAGGCGCCCCACGCCTGCTACAGGAACAGAGGCGCCCCACACCTGCTACAGTAACAGAGGCGCCCCACGCCTGCTACAGTAACAGAGGCGCCCCACGCCTGCTACAGTAACAGAGGCGCCCCACACCTGCTACAGTAACAGGGGCGCCCCACACCTGCTACAGTAACAGGGGCGCCCCACGCCTGCTACAGTAACAGAGGCGCCCCACACCTGCTACAGGAACAGAGGCGCCCCACACCTGCTACAGTAACAGAGGCGCCCCACACCTGCTGGAAATATAGCACATTAATTATACTCGCAAACTGGTTTTAACTTTT
>WNGS01160430.1:197336-213075 GCA_020271785.1 Procambarus virginalis | reverse complement strand
GTGATACCATTTTGTCTCCAGTTATACGTCTGGGTCTACAGGGCCACACACACACTATATTAGTGATATATAGAGTTTACCCATTGTCAGTATACCAGACCGAGGCATCGGTAAACTCATGAATTCATCGCCAAGCTGAACGGCTCCAGGCGCTGAGAACGAGCCTCCATGGTGCTAAACTGACAGCGACCGAAGCAACAAGTACAGTGATAACGGCTGCACTAACCACCAGTAATAACAGTTCTCCAACACTGAAACTACGACTGTTAAAGACAAAGTTGTATAATGTATTGTGAAGGAAATAATATTCATGTGTCCAGAGTTCCAGATACGCAGATGGGAGTTATATTCAAGAAATATGAGACATCAGGCCTCATTAGGCTATGTTAGGCTTATACATTAGGCTTGAAACATCTGGCTCGGCACACGGCTCCGGGACATCTAGCCTTGCATACATGTCTCAGACACCTGCACTCACACACATGACCGTAACACCCGACTTTTCATTGTTAATTTTACCCTTATTGACTTTGCGTCAAACGGAAGTCGCTGGTTGACGGAGATGGCCAGAGACCCCCTCCCCCCCAGCTGGCCAGGCGCCCTCATTAAAATAAAACACCTGCAGGAGCACAATATACATGTGTTCCCATGGGAGGGCAGGTGTGTGGGGTGTGTTCCCATGGGAGGGCAGGTGTGTGGGGTGTGTTCCCATGGGAGGCCAGGTGTGTGGGTGTGTTCCCATGGGAGGGCAGTGTGTGGGGTGTGTTCCCATGGGAGGGCAGGTGTGTGGGGTGTGTTCCCATGGGGCCAGGTGTGTGGGGTGTTTCCCATGGGAGGGCAGTGTGTGGGTGTGTTCCCATGGGAGGGCAGGTGTGTGGGGTGTGTTCCCATGGGAGGCCAGGTGTGTGTGTGTGGGGGGGGTGCTCGCGCTCCCACTCACCCCCCCCCCCCCCACCCTCGTCCACTCCTTCACCTGTTTTTTTTTTGTTTTTGTTATTACAATGACCATGAAGGGACAAGGACATGGAGAGTGTTGTTGTTTGTGTTCCGAGACCTTATAGTGGTGTGGAAGGGGAGGGTAATAGCTCCTGGGCCCCGCCTTCCTGGTATCTGGTGTACATCAACTCGCATCCTGTCAGAATATTATTTTTTACTTCGACTTAATTAAAAAAAATTCCGGCGCATTCCATTTATCCCCTACAAGTAGCGCAGTGGTCTGCGTAGTTGGTTCACAACCTATTGAACCACAGTTAAGAGTCCCAAGCAGGACGGTGGCGTTTGGGCAAGTTTACTCACATCTAGCGCTACTGTTGACTAAGTGGCAAATAATTACCTGGGGATTACGCGACTGTTGTTGGTAGCATCCTGGGAGCCGGTCGGCCGAGCGGACAGCACACTGGACTTGTGATCCTGTGGTCCCGGGTTCGATCTCGGGCGCCGGCGAGAAACAATAGGGAGTTTCTTTCACCCTATGCCCCTGTTACCTAGCAGTAAAATAGGTACCTGGGTGTTAGTCAGCTGTCACGGGCTGCTTTCTGGGGGTGGAGGCCTGGTCGAGGACCGGGCCGCGGGGACACTAAAGCCCCGAAAATCATCTCAAGATAACCTTAAGATAAGATCCTGTGATCTCTGGTAGCGCTGCTACGAGCACCCTACGATCAGGGATACCTGATCAACCAGGCTGTGACTCATACGTCAGGCTGCGAGCAGCCGCGTCCAACAGCCTGGTTGATCAGTCCAGCAACCAGGAGGCTTGGTCGATGACCGGGCCGCGGGGACGCTAAGCCCCGGAAGCACCTCAAGGTAACCTCAAGGTAACCCTGTTACACATGAAGGAGGTTCAGTGAACACCTCGACCAGTGTGGCTGTGTGAGTGAACATGTCATGGAAATTTATTTTCGTTGTTAAGGTCAATGTATGATTATAGTTTTTACTTTAATTATTCCAAGATCAGCGCTTAATGTTTTATGATATGGTAAGAAAAAGGGAGAGAGTGATAGAGGAAATGGAGAGTGATAAGTAAAGGGGGAGAGAGAATATGAAGAGGAAAGGGAGGTGGTGAGAGGGAAGGATGTAGTGTGAAGGGGGGCGTCGGGTCAGGGCCAGGAGGGCTCCCAGGGAGGGCCCCCAGGGAGGGCCCCAGGGAGGGCTCCCAGGGAGGGCCCCAGGGAGGGCCCCCAGGGAGGGCCCCCAGGGAGGGCTCCCAGGGAGGGCCCCCAGGGAGGGCTCCAGGGAGGGCCCCAGGGAGGGCCCCCAGGGAGGGCCCCCAGGGAGGGCCCCAGGGAGGGCTCCCAGGGAGGGCTCCCAGGGAGGGCCCCCAGGGAGGGCCCCCAGGGAGGGCCCCCAGGAGGGCTCCCAGGGAGGGCTCCCAGGGAGGGCCCCCAGGGAGGGCCCCCAGGGAGGGCCCCCAGGGAGGGCCCCCAGGGAGGGCCCCCAGGGAGGGCTCCCAGGGAGGGCCCCCAGGGAGGGCCCCCAGGGAGGGCTCCCAGGGAGAGCCCCCAGGGAGGGCTCCCAGGGAGAGCCCCAGGGAGGGCTCCCAGGGAGGTCCCAGGGAGGGCCCCCAGGGAGGGCCCCAGGGAGGGCTCCCAGGGAGGGCTCCCAGGGAGGGCTCCCAGGGAGGGCCCCCAGGGAGGGCCCCCAGGGAAGTGCCCCAGGGAGGGCTCCCAGGGAGGGCCCCAGGGAGCAGCACAAGGACTGTGTGTTGTCCAGGTTGGTACTGTACATACAGCCACTAAACATCAGACTGCAGCACCAAGCCATCAGGGTGTGGAACACCATCGAAATGTTAGAGGACCCAATGTTAGAAAGATTGCTCCAAGATGAGACGCCCCGCTCCTACAGCTGGTGGCCCAAGAGCCTCGATTCTCTGGATGAAAACCCCGCCCCACAGTATATAATCCCCAGATGAGATATACATGAGTATATATGAACAGTTCATATATGAGTACCCGATAAATAATAACGTGTGTGAACAATCCGACAATTAATAATAATAAAACAAAGAGCCTTAAACAGAACACATGTGTGGAAGCATCAGGGAGTGTGTATATATGAATGCTACTCAGTATTCATCTATAGACATCCATATATGGTGAAACACATGTGAAGAACCTCTCACACACTCACAGCTCCTGACAAGAGGGAGCCAGCTTAGCTTAGCTGCCAACACCCACACATCGTGTCAGCAAGGCGGACAGCCCGCCTGCTTTCATACCTCTCACTGTATTTCCCACTTCTATACTTCCCTTCACCTAGGCCTCTCCTTCCTCTTTACTCAAAAAAAAAAAAAAGTGAGTGACGACCATCCTGAAACATGAGCTCCAGGGCTGAGGTTACCCTCTTCTGCCCCTTTGTCTTCTCGGCCTATTTTGTCCTGTACGTCTTGTCTTGTTCCATGTTGTCTTGTTCCATGTTGTCTTGTTCCATGTTGTCTTGTTCCATGTTGTCTTGTCATGTCGTGCTATGTTGTCTCGTGGTGTATTGTGCTACTTTATACATGAAACATGTAAGGACTTAAGTATACTCTTAGTTTATAAACAGATAAGAGTTTGTTATTATTATTATTATTATTATTTACCAACAACTACAATTTCTATTAATATTGTTGTAGTTAATATAAATGATTTTATTGGGAATAAATAACACATTAACATTAATTTGTTAACAATTACTGCGGGAACAGCGGCGGCAATAGATCGTTTACCCAGCAAACTGTTCTCTCTCTCACCACAGAAGACGGTTCAGGGGAGACTACTCACATATGAAGGTCGATTAACTGATACTAACTTTTCAAACTTTTAGTTCGACAACCAGTCGTGTCATATTTTTAAATGATAAATCGTAGCCTTGGAGGATGGACAACCTTTCCTCTCTTCCTTATAATCTCCCCCGATCCTTCTGTCCTCGCCCATCCTATCCTCTCCCCATTCTCTGTTAATTCGCTTCGTCTTTCATGAATATTAATGAGGTCCTACGCCAAGGAGAAGGAAAAGTAATTCCTGTGTACACAAGTGGTTAACATCGCCATGGATAAATGTCTTCTGAGACCTGTTGGGCCACTGACGAGGTGTGGCACAGAGGAATGGTAGGCTATGGCTGGACATTGTCGAGGTGTAGCACAGAGGAATGGTGAGCTATGGCTGGACATTGTTGATGTGTGGCACAGAGGAATGGTAGGCTATGGCTGGACATTGTCGAGGTGTAGCACAGAGGAATGGTAGGCTATGGCTGGACATTGTCGAGGTGTGGCACAGAGGAATGGTAGGCTATGGCTGGACATTGTCGAGGTGTAGCACAGAGGAATGGTAGGCTATGGCTGGACATTGTCGAGGTGTGGCACAGAGGAATGGTAGGCTATGGCTGGACATTGTCGAGGTGTAGCACAGAGGAATGGTAGGCTATGGCTGGACATTGTCGAGGTGTGGCACAGAGGAATGGTAGGCTATGGCTGGACATTGTCGAGGTGTAGCACAGAGGAATGGTGGGCTATGGCTGGACATTGTCGAGGTGTAGCACAGAGGAATGGTAGGCTATGGCTGGACATTGTCGAGGTGTGGCACAGAGGAATGGTAGGCTATGGCTGGACATTGTCGAGGTGTAGCACAGAGGAATGGTGGGCTATGGCTGGACATTGTCGAGGTGTAGCACAGAGGAATGGTGGGCTATGGCTGGACATTGTCGAGGTGTATCACAGAGGAATGGTAGGCTATGGCTGGACATTGTCGAGGTGTATCACAGAGGAATGGTGGGCTATGGCTGGACATTGTTGATGTGTGGCACAGAGGAATGGTAGGCTATGGCTGGACATTGTCGAGGTGTGGCACAGAACAACCCGTCCTCGCAAATTCGTATAGCCACTATTGACTTATTAAATACGTGCATAGGTGATATACTAAACATAATAGTTTACCTTGAAAAGCTTCATAGAAAACACCGACCTAACCTAACCTTGTTAGTATGTTAAGATAAGCATCTTATAGCTTCGTAATTACAATTATTACTTAACCTATACCTATAATAGGTATATACCTATATATATATATATACCTATAATAGGTTAAGTAACAATTGTAATTACGAAGCTATAAGATGCTTATCTTAACATACTAACAAGCTTAGGCAAGGTCGGTGTTTTCTATGAAGCTTTTCAAGGTAAACTATTATGTTTAGTATGTCACCTATGCACGTATTTAATAAGTCAATATTGACTATACGAATTTGCGAGGACGGGTTGCACAGAAGAATGGTAGACTATCACTGGCTACAATTTAGTGAGGTCTAGTTCTCTGTGCCACGGCCTACAAGTCTTCTTGTGCAGGCCAGGAGTCACAATAACGTGGCTGACGTATGTTGACCAGACCACACAATCGACTTGAGAATGGTACAGGACGGACCGAAACGTCGTCGTCCCTTCACCTTCTAGTGTGTGGTCTGGTTAACAAGTCTTCTTGTATCTGAGGCGTTTTACAAACTTTATCGACGTTCGAAAATTTCTCGTATCTAGCTCTTAAAGTTGTAGAGGGAGGTGGCTTCCAGAACTTCTTCCTTCAGCGTCTCCCCCTCGCTGACCAGCCGTGCTGGGTGCCAGTCTTTCCCTACACACCGACTCATTTGTGTCTTCAGGTTCCATCCACGTCTTGTTCTATGTTCTACTTTCACGAGGCCATGTTCACCTTGCCTGTTCTCTCTCATTATGTTCTTGCCAGAGTTTTGCCTGTCACCCTAATTACTGTTTTTAACGTAATTACCACAAATCACGTGGTTTTTAAGAGCTCAAATGCTATTAGGAAAGTGAAGGACTTTGTTTCTTTCAAGAAAAATATACATTTCAATGTTAGAAATATATTAATGAAGTAATTTATGCATTTCCCTCCGTCATGTGGGTTTTATAAGTCCAGAGTCTAAACAACTTTGTTGATTTAAACAAAAAAAGAGCATAGATAAAGGCGAGAATAACGAGAGGATTAATGCCTTAAACAAAGCGTATATAAGTCACATTAAGGTGTTGGAGAGGCTTCCCAGGACGCCCTCAGAGCAGCGGGAGAACTTCACGTCATCTATGATCCCAAGTGTGAAATATTCCAGCGCTTAGCGTCTGAATGTTCATACTTAATACTATAAAGTATTTATATAATTATTTATTATTTATTTATTATTTATTTATTATTTATATAAATTATATATATATATTATATATAATTTATTTATAGAATAATAAATACTTAAAGATCGTGGAAAACATTCCTGTTACTTTTTGTTTTGATTACGTAAGGTAATCCCTGAGCCAAGTCTCAGGAAGGTAGAGCCCCAGGAGCCCTCAGGAGCCCTCAGGAGCCCTCAGGAGCCCTCAGGAGACCTGAGTCCCTAACTGCACTTCCGTGTCCGTGTCTCCCTCTTCCTTCTTCTCTTCTCTTCCTCCTTCTTAATATATACGAATACATTAAATATATTTTTAAAAGGTCAGATAAGACTCAGGTCTCCTGAGGGCTCCTGAGGGCTCCTGGGGCTCTACCTTCCTGAGTGGAATGAGTCTATACCCTCTGGGAGATCATTTACGTATATCAGAAACAGGATAGGTCCAAGTACAGAGCCCTGTGGGACTCCACTGGTGACTTTGTGTGTGTGTGTGTGTGCGTGTGCGTGTGTGTGTGTGTGTGTGTGTGTGTGTGTTGTGTGTGTGTGTGTGTGTGTGTGTGTGTGTGTGCGCGTGCGTGTGTGGAGCAGGGTGGATATAAGAGATAACTGTTGACTATAATATTAAGTCCTCCGTCAACACTGTCAATACATCACACCTAAGAAAAAGTTTAATAGCAACGATAAATATCAAAGCCAACTTTAACGATTGATGTTGGAGAAAAATATTACTTGAATATATCGGGGAGATCCATCAATACTGCCCTAGAGGGAGGGAGGGAGGGAGGGAGGGAGGGAGGGAGGGAGAGGGAGAGGGAGAGAGGGAGAGAGAGAGAACGAATTATGAAACCGTTGGCCAAAGTCACCTAGCAGTAAATAGGTACCTGGGAGTTAGACAGCTGCTACGGGCTGCTTCCTGGGGGTGTGTAACAAAAAGGAGGCCTGGTCGAGGACCGGGCCGCGGGGACGCTAAGCCCCGAAATCATCTCAAGATAACCTCAAAATAACCACCTCTCCAACACACCAACTTAGGGCATACACAATAATCACAGAAGGCCTGTTGGCCCATACGAGACGGCTCCTATTTATATAAAATTCATTCATATAGGTATAGCCTACGCAAGAAACAATCCCCACGACTATTGTGTTAACAAGTAATTTGTTGCATAAATCAACAACAGTTCCCAACACACTATAAACTTTGAGCCATTTACAGATCAATGTTCCTTACGTGACATGAAATAGCAATTAAATTGATTGTAAAAGATATAATATCTGAAATACTTTGCATTAATATTTGGCCGCTTGTCTGAAGCCAACATTTGTATTCACCTAGTTGTATTCAGCTAGCTGTGCTTGCAGAGGTCGAGCTCTGCTCTTTCGGCCCGCCTCTCAACTGTCAACTACCTGTTACTAACTACAATTTTTTTCTCCACGCACACACCCTAGGAAGTAGCCCGTGACAGATGACTAACTCCCAGGTACCTNAAGTTATTTTCTAGTGTCTGTGTGGGTGGTGGTTGTGGAGCCAGACCTGGACGACCCCTCATCTGGTCGTGGAGCCAGACCTGGACGACCCCTCATCTGGTCGTGGAGCCAGACCTGGACGACCCGTCATCTGGTCGTGGAGCCAGACCTGGACGACCCCTCATCTGGTCGTGGAGCCAGACCTGGACGACCCATCGTCTGGTCGTGGGGCCAGACCTGGACTACCCATCATCTGGTCGTGGAGCCAGACCTGGACGACCCCTCATCTGGTCGTGGAGCCAGACCTGGACGACTCATCGTCTGGTCGTGGGGTCAGACCTGGACGACTCATTGTCTGGTCGTGGAGCCAGACCTGGACGACCCCTCATCTGGTCGTGGAGTCAGACCTGGACGACCCCTCATCAGGTCGTGGAGCCAGACCTGGACGACCCCTCATCTGGTCGTGGAGCCAGACCTGGACGACCCATCGTCTGGTCGTGGAGAGGAGAGAGACACTATGGCCTTGGTCTACTGTTTTAGCACCTAGACTAAGTTTTTCAAGTCAAATAGAGGTAAGAGTTTTTTTACACACTGTTCCTTTCCTGGCGAGGCCATGACTGTCATGGAGGACACACACACGCACGCACATGTGCACACGCTCTCATAGAGGACACACACACACACACACACACACACACACACACACACACACACACCAAAAGGTTCAAAGGTTTGCCACCAGACTAGTACCGAGCTGAGAGGTATGAGCTACGAGGAGCGACTGCAGGAATTAAACCTCACTTCGTTGGAAGACAGAAGAGTTAGGGGGGACATGATCACCACATTCAAGATTCTCAGGGGAATCGACAGGGTTGATAAAGACAGGCTGTTTAACACAAGGGGCACACGCACTAGGGGACACAGGTGGAAACTGAGTGCCCAAATGAGCCACAGAGATATTAGAAAGAACTTTTTTAGTGTCAGAGTGGTTGACAAATGGAATGCATTAGGAAGCGATGTGGTGGAGGCTGACTCCATACACAGTTTCAAGTGTAGATATGATAGAGCCCAGTAGGCTCAGGAAACTGTACACCTGTTGATTGACGGTTGAGAGGCGGGACCAAAGAGCCAGAGCTCAACCCCCGCAAGCACAACTAGGTGAGTACAACTAGGTGAGTACACACACACACACACACACACACACACACACACACACCATACATATGTACACACTCGTTTAGGGCTGGAACTAAGAATTAATCGGCCGATAGAATGTATATATTATTGTGAAATGTGATACCAACGATCCTGTCTGGAAGGTACTAACGACCCTGTCTGGAAGATACCATTAACTGTCTGGAAGATACCATTAACTGTCTGGAAGATACCATTAACTGTCTGGAAGATACCATTAACTGTCTGGAAGATACCATTAACTGTCTGGAAGATACCATTAACTGTCTGGAAGATACCATTAACTGTCTGGAAGATACCATTAACTGTCTGGAAGATACCATTAACTATCTGGAAGATACCATTAACTGTCTGGAAGATACCATTAACTGTCTGGAAGATACCATTAACTGTCTGGAAGATACCATTAACTGTCTGGAAGATACCATTAACTATCTGGAAGATACCGTTAACTGTCTGGAAGACACTATTAAGTGTCTGGAAGCTACCATTGACTGTCTGGAAGCTACCATTGACTGTCTGGAAGCTACCATTGACTGTCTGGAAGCTGTGCTAATGAGAAATACTTGTGGTCCAGGATGGTCGTGTATAATGGAGATGAGGTTGTAAACCTGGGAGGTAGCCTCGGTCTACTGGCCCGGTGGCCTCGTGGAGTGTACTGTTGCAGCTGGTAGACTAAAACTACCACCTGTTGCAGCTGGTAGCCCAGTGCTACCAAGAGGCATTGCGTGAAACCCTGGTCAGGCTTCAGTTGGAAGCCTCATGACCCCCTAAAGGATTCAATTAAATACCAGGTTGCATTGCTTTTAAGCATGTCATGGTGTAGTGGCTTAGGTGTGCTCGGATCATGCGTTCGAATCCCCCATCACAGCTCCTACTGACCGTCTCATTGATACATAACGTTAATGTGATTTCTCTGTGCAACAATAATAATAATAATTGAGTTTATGGTGTGAATTAAAAGAAAATGTGAACATAACAACATGAGTGACTATCGTATCTCAAGAAAAATATTATCGGGTGTTGCTTAACTCTTGTATCTATCAATATTCTCAGCTCTTATATACCTGTTCTCAGCACCGGAGGCGGCGGTCCTCCTTCCTCAGACACTCTCCCTCAGAGATCGCCCTAACCGCCACCTGGAGCGAATAATCACAGTGATCTTGGCTTCGTCCTTTCTTGCCGCTGGAACAGTTCTTTAGTCGTCTCAGCAACTTTGTATCGGATCTGGAATACAGCTTATGGACAGACTGACCTATGGAATGCAGGATATTTGAAATCCTGTCTGTGGAACACGGGGGAATGGCAGTCTGATTTGTGAGGCCAGCAGATTGGTAGTCTGACCTCAGAAAGGCAAGAGATGGGCAGTCTGACCTCTGGAATGCAACAGAAAAGTAACCTAACCTTTGGAATGCAGCAGATGGGCAGTCTGACTTCTGGATTCCAGTGACAACGAGACATGGCGTCTGGAATCAGGTTGCTTGACAAATTGATTTGTTGAATATTGTTCAGTGTTTTGGTGATCTGGCGACTGAAATGCAGAAGCTGAGAGATCTGTTACCAAGTATATAGCAAGTAACGCATGCTACAGATGGATAGCATGGTCTCTGGCAGGGTACAGGTAGGAGGTCTGGTCTCTGGCAGGGTACAGGTAGGAGGTCTGGTCTCTGGCAGGGTACAGGTAGGAGGTCTGGTCTCTGGCAGGGTACAGGTAGGAGGTCTGGTCTCTGGCATGCTACAGGTAGGAGGTCTGGTCTCTGGCATGCTGTAGATGGGAAGTCTGATCTATGGAATGTTGCACACAGACAGGTGGCCTGGCCTCTAGAATGCTTAAGATAGGAAAATGGCTTCTTTGAGCCCCAGGAGTGAATAGTATCTTGATAAAATCAACAGAGTATTTGATTTCTGAAAATTAGACAGAAATAAAACCCAGCTGATAACATGTTAAACACAGTTGATAACACATATAGTAGAGCGAATGTCCTTAAGTCACATTCCAGTTGGTGCTCTACAGGAACACATAAAGGCGCTTCAACACCCGAGGAACTTCACCACAACAATAGAGGATATTTAGAGAAGCTTTGATGAGGATATTGCAGGCGAGGAGTCACAATAACGTGGCTGAAGTATGTTGACCAGACCACACACTAGAAAATGAAGGGACGACGACGTTTCGGTCCGTCCTGGACCATTCTCAATCGACTTGAGAATGGTCCAGGACGGACCGAAACGTCGTCGTCATTTTCTAGTGTGTGGATTGGTCAACATGAGGATACTGATCCTCTCCCTCGCTGCCTTGTCAGTTGTGGTGAGCCAGAGACCTCTTGATGTGACGAGTCAGCGTCCTCTTCCATAACTCAGACGGCATCATCTGCTCATCGCTGCAACTCATCGTGTGAACCATTCACTGCCATTGTTACACAAACTCCTCTCCTTATCTCGTTATTAAATGTTGTTGTTTTGATTATTCTTTAATACTCACGAGCGAAGCAGGAGACGCAAACAACTCTCTTCAATAGTCAGTATGTTGACTATTGACTATTATGTTAATTCTTTTTCAATAGTACAGGGAGGTGTGGAGTGTTCCCGGCTCGTGAGGCACCGAGCACAGTCCCACCACACTCCAACTTAACAACACAGGTTGGGCACAATCACACTTTGATTCTAAAATTCATAAATTTTAACTCGTTGTTCATTCAATATAGGAATGTTTTCAAATATAAATTAATATTGTTATATATTAGCATACTGTGCATGTGTAGGGACTGGTCAGGTTAGCAACCCGTCCTCACACTAGGCTGGTTAAAGCAGCGGCCGTCCTTCCCAAACGCATTCATCAACTTTAACATATTGTGTATTAAAAATTTCTTCTTCGTTTGTTCTCATATATAAATTAATATTATTATACATAAAATTATATGCATATTTAGGTGTAGGTTAGGTTAGATGTTTAGGTTATGTTGGCGATTATTTTTACTTGTAGTACGTGGGTAAAGCATTTACAGCGTTGTGGTTCGAACACAAGTCGTCAGTTAAGCACTTGTTCCGGAAGTGTTCGAACGGCATCAGTTGTGAATCGTGTGTAAACCGTTTTTCATTCACAAACAGCTGGGGCCAGATTCACGAAAGCACTTACGCAAGCACTTACGAACCTGTACATCTTTTCTCAATCTTTGGCGGCTTTGTTTCCAATTATTAAACAGTTAATGAGCTCCGAAGCACCAGGAGGCTGTTTATAACAATGACAAGAGTTGATTGGCAAGTTTTCATGCTTGTAAACTGTTTAATAAATGTAACCAAAGCCGTCAAAGATTGAGGAAAGATGTACACGTTCGTAAGTATTTGCGTAACTGCTTTCGTGAATCTGGCCCCTGGCAGGGGGTTTAGCGGGTGCATGGAATCACTTTTGGGTCTTTGTTTGGAGGACGGGCTGCCTCGGGGTCGGATCGAGCCTGGTCGAACCTGGCTGAGGACGGGTTGCGCTGGGACGACCAAGTTGCCGCCAAAATGACTCGTGTCAGTGGGTTACGGGACGACGCTGTGTACACTGTGTATACTATGTACAGGATCAGGGGTGTATACACTGAAAGGTTTACCGCGCTTCTGGGTATATCTACACCTAGACCTAGTGTTAGTTGTTGATGTGGTGAGGGCTAAAGTGCACTTGGTGAGTGGTCAATAAGCAGTGAGTGAGTGAGTGGCCTTAACAGCCCTCCAGGGTGAACAGGCCCGTGGCGCACCACTCACAAACAACTGTGAACAAATGTTAAAGTGTGAACATTGGTGGAGAACACTTGTTACAAGCGCTGTTCTGTAGAACATTACATACACGTGTTCTCTGGCTCATTGTCAACCATTAATGCACAGAACTCTTGAATATCGCTGCCAAGAGGTTACCAGAATTTACCTGACGGCCACTTAACACTCCAGTTGCCTCGAGGAGGACCGGAAGCCGGCGGCTCGTCAATAAGAGCTTATGAAAAGCACTTTTGAAATGCTATACGACAGGACTCTGCTGTTCCCGCGCCTTCCGCGGAGATAAGAGGTGAGTTAATTACCGATTGTTGATTCCAGGTGTAGTTAAGACGTCTGTCTGTCACAGGTAAGGTGGCACATGACCACCCAGCGCTCACAGCCACCTGCCAAGACGCTAATTAACACCGGAAAGGAGTTTTCCTTCTATAGCAATTTGTTAAATATTATGCCAAAGACGTTTATATTTTGGATGAAGAATTTTATCTTGAAAATTGCAAATTACAAAGAATGTATTAATAGCAGCCTGCCTATAGGAGACTCTTATAGGAGACTCCTATAGGCAGAACACACACAAATCACAATATAGTGATGCATGAAATAAACAAAACAAGTAAGGGCAGTAAAACTTCTGGTTGCAATTCTTTGACCATGTCGTAGCTCAGTCGATTAAGGCAGCGTCTGGGATGCTCTCGGACGTAGGTTCGAACCCTCGTCACGGCCCTTGTGGATTTGTCCTATAGGCACTTCCCTACTTTAGTGACCCTTGAGTCAGCTGGTGATATTTGTATGTTGTGAGCTTCTGGAGTGATATCAAACCCCCCAACGTTTTCTCACGGTGTCCTTCACCGTGACAGCGTGTCATTCACCGTGTCATTCACCGTGACAGCGTGTCATTCACCGTGACAGCGTGTCATTCACCGTGACAGCGTGTCATTCACCGTGACAGCGTGTCATTCACCGTGACAGCGTGTCATTCACCGTGACAGCGTGTCATTCACCGTGACAGCGTGTCATTCACCGTGTCATTCACCGTGACAGCGTGTCATTCACCGTGTCATTCACCGTGACAGCGTGTCATTCACCGTGACAGCGTGTCATTCACCGTGACAGCGTGTCATTCACCGTGACAGCGTGTCATTCACCGTGACAGCGTGTCATTCACCGTGTCATTCACCGTGACAGCGTGTCATTCTCCGTGACAGCGTGTCATTCTCCGTGACAGCGTGTCATTCTCCGTGACAGCGTGTCATTCTCCGTGACAGCGTGTCATTCTCCGTGACAGCGTGTCATTCTCCGTGACAGCGTGTCATTCACCGTGACAGCGTGTCATTCACCGTGTCATTCACCGTGACAGCGTGTCATTCACCGTGACAGCGTGTCATTCACCGTGACAGCGTGTCATTCACCGTGACAGCGTGTCATTCTCCGTGACAGCGTGTCATTCACCGTGTCATTCACCGTGACAGCGTGTCATTCACCGTGACAGCGTGTCATTCTCCGTGACAGCGTGTCATTCACCGTGACAGCGTGTCATTCTCCGTGACAGCGTGTCATTCACCGTGTCATTCACCGTGACAGCGTGTCATTCTCCGTGACAGCGTGTCATTCTCCGTGACAGCGTGTCATTCTCCGTGACAGCGTGTCATTCACCGTGACACTTGCCGTGGCACTGTCATGGGAGGACTCTTCCCGCCTGATGCTCTCCCTGTGTACACATCTTGAGTGTGGAGGTGTGTGGAAGGGTTCTCACTATACACAAATACGCCGTCCGTATGTGTTGCCTGACGTGTGGCCCGTCATGACTCGTGTATGTGAGGCACGACTCACTCTCCCTCAACACAAGCGAGTGTTGCATTTTTCAAGGTTCTTTCCTGCTCATTTCTACTAACCTCCATATCATGGCATTTACCATCATGTTGCACAGTATGCATGCAACGGACTCTGCAATATAGTCGAAATCTTCTTCCGTCCTCCATTTGTAAAGTATATTTGTGTGCATTGTCTCTCAATTTTTTTGGGTCGATCTTGTGCTTAAAGCGACGTTGTATATAGCATAGAAGGTGGCCAGCAAGGACATAGTCTCCCTCTATTGGTATCCATGGTGAGGCGCAGCGCCAGCAGCCGTCTTCTTACTTCATATTCAGTAATCTCAAGGTCCCTTTTGTGCTGCTTGGTATGTCACCAGCGCTCACTTCAGGCCCATTGCCTTGCTCTTTTATGACGACCTCCTGGAATGAATTATTGAGATGTTCACACATCACCTTGTCATTCTCTGTAAATGTGTCGTGAACTCGGTAGTACTTCCTGATCATTGCCAGATGCAACAATCTTTCTGCCCGTCATCCTGTGCTGCTGAAGAGGTCTGCTCAGGCCTGGTACTGTGCTCATAACCTGAGAGTACTTCCTCATGTACTCTACACGTACTCTACACGTACTCAACACGTCTAACGCTTCAGACCATCTCACACAAGCTAAACATCTGGCTGAACCAACACATCTCACTATAATAAATGTGCATATATTTAGTAGGAGTCTTTGGCCTGGGCGCTTGAGTGCTTGTGAGGCTGAACTGAGATTCGAAGTGTGCCCCTGGAGCGTGACCCCTGGAGCGTGACCCCTGGAGCGTGACCCCTGGAGCATGACCCCTGGAGCGTGACCCCTGGAGCGTGACCCCTGGAGCGTGACCCCTGGAGCGTGACCCCTGGAGCGTGACCCCTGGAGCGTGACCCCTGGAGCGTGACCCTGGAGCGTGACCCCTGGAGCATGACCCCTGGAGCGTGACCCCTGGAGCATGACCCCTGGAGCGTGACCCCTGGAGCGTGACCCCTGGAGCATGACCCCTGGAGCGTGACCCCTGGAGCGTGACCCCTGGAGCGTGACCCCTGGAGCGTGACCCCTGGAGTTTTGCCTTACTGGCGACATGATGCTCTCGCTTGTTTATGTTCGAGGCTGTATGTGTGTGTTTTGACCTATATGTGATTAGAATGAAGGCTTCAGCTCCTGGGTGCGAACTAACATGCTCTACCTTTTAACATTCTTCGCTCGCTATAAAATGTTTGCTTGTAAACATTGTGATGTTGATGGTGATGGAGTGCTTGTTTGTACCTGAATATTTAAGTACATAATGAGGGTTGTTCAGTCGTTTGCCTGAGGAGTGGCCCTCACGGTGATTAATTTACTGCTGACTTTG